>VMDR010000092.1:0-424909 GCA_007922815.1 Macrotus californicus | reverse complement strand
GGGGCCTCAGTTTCCCCTCCAGCAACATGGGGTGGCTAGTCTCTCCTTTTCTGGTTCAAAAAGGAGTCGAGGCAGGCGCAGCATTGAGGAAAACTCTCCCCGGGGGCTCCACGTGAGCCTCCTGTTAGGAGCTGCGGTCGGGAGCTCTAAATCCTGGTGAAAGAGCATGTGCAGAATTACAGCAACCTGCCATAAGATGTCGAGGGAAGCTGCTCTGGGGAAGAGCCTCTTCAGGCAGGGGCCAGAGAGGCCTCCAGGAGGCAGCGCCAAGTCAAGAGTAGCATGCACGTGGGAAAAGAAGTGGGGCCAAGGCTCACTTTTCAAAGCTGATGGGCTTTCCTGAGCCCCATTTTTATCTCCTCCTCCAGGAAGCCTTCCACGATTGAACCCAGAGAACTCATTTCCTCCATATTTCCTTTTGGTGTCTGTGCTGTTTCCATTTGTACTTGTGTATCAGTCACGATATAAAAGCACTTAAGTAATTTGGATGAAAGCATTTGCTCTGTCCCCAGGCACTTCAGAGACTCTCCTCAACCTCCCCTACCCAGACGCTGTGGTCCAGGAGGGAGGCACTGAACAAACGGGTGTCGATGGAAGCAGATGGAGGAAGACTCCTCCTGCAGCCATTCCACGAGCTCAGGGTTGGCTCTGGGAAAAGGGGGTGCAGGGGCAGCCAGGCTTCTCTGGAGCGGGTCCAAATAAATCAGCTCAAGTCCCCAGCTGCCGTCCCCTCATCTGCACAGTTGGAAGGTAGGAGGCAGGGGCTGGGAGGCACATCTCTAAGGACACTCTAACAGGCTTCGTTCTCTGTTCCTGGTTTTCAACTGAACAGAGAGGTGCAGAGAGGAGGGCAATGTGACACAGCGGGGTGGGGTTTGGATTCAGCTTAGGAATGTCCCTGGAAGTCCTGGCCCACCCTATCTGCTAATACTCGGTTCCACAGAGACCTTGGAGTGCAGTTAGTTACACACACTTGGTCCGACTCCAGGCTTTGCCATGTGCCAGCCGCGTGACATCAGTGAGACATTTGGTCTCTTCAAGGCTCAGTTTCCTCCTCTGGAGACCCAGTGGATGACAGCACCTTCTAGGGTCCTCACAGAGGTCAGAGGACATGAGGCGTGCGATGCACTTAGGAGTCCCTGTCTCACAGCCTGTCCTCACCAAGGTGGGCTGTGCTCCTTTAGATGTGCGCACTGGGCCCTCAGGGTCACAGGGTCACGACAATGAGAAGGACCTAAGAACTTATGTAGAACAGCCTTCAGCTCCATGTAGGGGTCTCCCCCGCAGAGCTGAACCCAGCCAGCCAGCTGCTGGACCATTTCCAGAGAGACGAGGCTGTACCCACGGAAAGGCCACACACACTCAAAGGACCAGGAAAGCCTGCTGCCTGTGGGAGCAGACACTGTGGATGGAAGGCAAGCCGTCGGGGCACAAACAAGCTGCCACAGCTCCAGCCTTCAACCTGGGGGTCCTCAAGGAGGCATTAGCTGAGCTGTGACTAGAAACAGGCCCACTGTCCCAGGAAGGAGCTGGGGCCTCTCAGGTAGTCACTGTCTTCTCCACCATATTGGCCTGAGGCATCTGAGAGTGGGACCTCCCCTACTCTCTCCTTTCTTCCTTTTTTTTTAAAAAAAAAAAAAAGCAGGTAGAAAGGTGAGTGTTCTGAGGAAGTCCAGGCTGGTCCAGCGACCAGTTCTCCTGGGCTCGGCCGGGTGCCAGGATGGTGTTTTCCACCCTGGGCCTCCGGCTGCCCCCTCTGCAGAGTGGGGGTTGGCCGCGGCACTCCCTGGGGAGCACGCGAGTGCTCGCAGGTAAGCCCCGCCTCTGAGTCTGCTCCGTGTGTTGCCAAGGCCTCCCCCACTGCCCCCTCCTCTCAGCGGCTCTCCTGGGTTCAGACCCGCACTTCCTGCTGCTCTGAAAAAACGGAGCACAGTGCAGACCTGGTGGGTCTCAACTGCGTGTCAGACACTGCACAGCCATTGCCTGATTCAATGTCACCTAACGTCACCGTAACTCCGTAAGGTCACCTCTACATCACAGACAAGGTGCAAGTGACGTGTGCGATGCTGTTGGTGGGGACAGGGGAGGGTGGAGCAGTGGGCGGCAGTGGGGTTCAGACTTCCGTGTGCCCCCCACCCGCTGCCCTGCACAACCAGAAGCAGGGGCTCCAACGTGCCGCCCAAGCTAAGAAGGCCCGGTCCTGAAAACGCAGCCACCCTCCTTCACACGTCACTGGAGGGTGTGGGTCTCACGGATCCCCTTGTTGGGTCTGGTGTCGACGGCGCATGTCGTGATTTTTCAGAGGAAGATCTTGATTACATTCTTCTGAAGGCAACTCCTGAGATGGATTTTTATTCCGAGCCCACCAGCCCCCAGGTGTGTGGGGAGGTGGCAGTGACTGCAAAGACTGTGTGTCCTCCTGTGGCAGCCGAGGGCTGGCAGCGTCAGGGTCAAAGGGTCCCTGGGCCCTGACGGTGCCACCCTCCCCAGGCAACATCACCTTTTGTCCTGGGGAGAACGTGCTGTACTCTTCCCTGGTGACCAGCACTTTCCAGTCTGGGATGGGGCCACCGTTGGTGTTGAGGACAGCTTGGAAATGGTGCGAGGGGCACAGGAGGGAGGCTCTTCTTCTGGTGCCACAAGGCCTGAGTATGCCGCTGCCCACCCATCCCCATGGCTTCCCAGCCCCCAGGCCACTCTCCTCTGGCCTGGAGGGCACCTGAGTCAGAGGCATGGCTTAGTCAGGAGGGGCTGGCCCAAGCCCATGTTTTACATTCCTTCAAAGCGAAGGCCTGCCAAGGGATCAGGGCAGCTGATCACCGAGAGGATCAGGGACAGCAGGGTGAGGAAATGCTGGTCACAGTGAGGAGCCTCAGGTGTGGGAGGCATGGGAGGCCCAGACAGACCCTGTGAATGCAGCCCTCTGGCCAACAGGGAATCTGGACATCACTCCCAGACCACTGAGCTGCCGCACCAGCGGGTGTCCTGGAAATGTCCATGTCATCCTTAGTAAGAGGGAGAAAGGGAGGCAAATCTGCTGGAAAGTGTGTCTGTGTGCGTGTGTGTGGTGGGTTGTGTGTATGTGTGCATGTAGGAATGTGTGTTGGCGTGATCGTGCATGTGTGCCCGAGTGTGTGGTGTGTGAGAGCACGGGTGTGAGCATGTTCGAGTATGTGTGCTGGTGGTATGTGCATGTGTGTACATACGTGTACCCACCCCGTGTCTGTGTAGACAAGGACACAGCTGCACACACAGGCTCTGGACTCTGCGTCCTCATTGGTGAGCTGCGCAAGTGCTTCAACCCGCCATGCCTCAGTTTCCCTACCCAGAGAATGCAGACACGAACAGTCCCTGATTCATGAGTTAACACACTGAGAGCACTCAGTGCGGAGTCTGGGATTCGCGCTCAGTAACGGGGAGCCATTCTGCTTGTTGTTGTTTACTGACCCGGGTCAGCTGGCTGATCAGTGTCCCCTCTTCTTCACACTGAGGCAGGAGGGGATCCCTGGAGGTCGCCCACACACTCAGCATGCACGGCACACAGCACACACGCAGAAACACAGCACCTATGTGCTTAAGCAGACACTCAAAGTCACAAGAAAGACCTTCGCCGAGATGCCATCCCTGGAGTCCACCCCAACGGGACCCTCCGTGCCTTTAGCCACCTTACAACAAGGTCCTTGGGTTACCGCATCCGCCAAAACCTTTACGCTGGGCCGCCGGACCCACCGGTGCTCTGGCTGCAGCGAGACTGCACACCCTGGGCTTTCTGGGCTGTCTGTGCTACCGCCTGCTTTGTGCCCCGGACAACTACGTGCCCGTTTTCACTCACTTACGTGCAGAGCTATCTACACGAATGAAGTCACTTCGATATCTGTCTGTATTCGGTTGTAATTGCTCAGAGAGAAAAACATGCTGTTTCCCCCCGGGAGATGCAAATCTCGAGTGTAATGGGCACAATGAGCAGAGGGTTTTGGAGATACAGTTGGTGATAATAATAATAATGAAATACTGCACAATAATTAAAATGGCAACGATACTGACGGTGATGACGACGGAGCCGATGACAGCCCGTCTTCTGCGGAGCACCGGGCTCGGCCCTGCGTGCAATTGGGCTCCTCTCACTGGGGCCCTGGAGCAGAACCTGTGTTCTCTGCTACACACTGATGGGCCAGCTTGCCCTGCCCAGGTGTATGGGACAGGGGCCAAGGGTCCAACAGCCCGGCCGAGGGTCCGGAGACTGTGAGCACGTCCACAGGGAGAGCAGCGCGCCTGCCCTTGGCACAGAACACCCCAATCCCCTCTCCACTCACCCCCACACACATGCCCCCTCTGTAATTATCCCAACAAATGTGCTACAGGAAAATACATTCCGCAAGTCTGCCTTACAAAAATAGCAAAGTGCACAGCACAGGCCCGCTCTAATTCATGCAGAAAACACGGAAACATCTTGTCCTGATAAATTGTGCTTTCTGCGAATTTGCTGATTATACACGCGTGCGCACACGCTCACACACATGCATGGAATGCCTCCGTGTGGCTTGTACTTTGACAAGGAGATGGGACGATCCCAAGTCTGGAGGACGGCTGTGCCCTGGGGCAGCTGTCAGCGTGGGGCTGGGAGCCGGAGTGGCGGGGCTGGAGACCACCTTCTGGCAGCCTGGGCACGAGTCCCAGTGCAGGCTGTTCAGTCTGAATCTCCAGCAAGTCCCTGTCACAGGTGAGCGGTAGGTGAGCAAAGGGGTCAGGGAGGAGTTAGCATTCCATGTTAGAAGCAGACTCCTGAACAGATGAAAACACGCCAGGGTAGGCGTGATTACAACGCTCAAATGGAGAATCAGGTGGACCTCCTGGAGGAGGGGTCTGAGTCTGGAAGGTGAGTATGGTGGCCAGGGCAAGAGTGTGGAATGGCAAAAAGAGCAAAGGGCACCAAGAAGCAGAGGGCGGGCAGTAGGCTTTGCAGCACCAAGGCGGACAGACAAGAAGAGCTGGCTGGAGTGGTAAGGGGCAGCCAGACCTGAAGGGAAGGCCCCAGCCACCTCTCCAAGTCCCCCACGTGGCCACCTTTTGGCACCTGCTTAAGTGTCACCACTCAAGGAGGCCTTGACTTGATCAGAGCCCTTGCCAACACCCTCCACTCTCCCCTTTCCGCGCGGCGCTTCTAACCCCCTGCACTTGGAGGGTTTTCCGTGTGACTTTGGGTCACCGTCTCCCCCACTACACACAGAGCCTCCTTGTTCACAGTCCCTAGCACAGCTCCTGGTACATATGAGTCACTCAACAAATGCCGATGGAATGAGTGGCTAATGAGCGTTCCCATAACTCATCATGGGACGGTGGGATGGGGCGAGACCAGAGACCAGAGCCCAGCTGGAAGGGAGTGGAGTAGCTGTGCCCCAAGGACCATGCGGGTCTGCGGCAGAGGGCAGGAGAGAACGTGTCAGCCTCACGGGAAGGTGCATGGCAGGCAGGCACGATGCCTCGGCGTGGGGGAGGGAGACACCATCTGGATAGGTCTCCAGTGGGGGCCACCTCCTGGCCAGGTGGTGGGCCGTCTGCAGAGATGAGGAATGAGGGACAAGGAGCAGTTTGGGGGAGGGGAGGTGAGTGGTGGGAGGAGGGCATTGTGGACACAGTGAGTCTGAGTTCCCAGGGACTCGGGACAGTCCCTTCTGGGAAATGGACACAGTGATCCTGTGGCCACCCTAGAGCCCTCTCCATAGGCAGCAGCCGCATCATGCCGACCCTGCGGAAGCCTGACCGGTCCCTGGGCTTTTCCATTCCAGCAGCTCCGCTCGGAAGCACAGGACTCCGGGGAGCGGGGCCAGGGGTGCAGGGCAGGGGGGTGCAGCCGGGACAAGGGCAGTGGTCGTACTAGGAGGACAGAAGGAGGTCTCCGTATACAAGGAATTCGGGCCACTACCCAGGCAGGGACAGGCGCTGGCCACTCCACACCAGGGCTCCTCCCTTTCAGGGCCTTCCTTCCACAGTGTAACCAGTCTGTACCTGCAGGCCTAATATAGATGCATGGCCCCGCCCGCCGAGGGATAGGACCAGAAGCCACAGGAAGCTGGGGCTTCCTGACCTCTCCAACCTGACCCCCCAGGAACATTCCAGAGAAGCAGACAGGCTTTCAATCTACAGTTCAACTCCCAGCCTGGAAACGGGTCGGCCAGCCTCTCCCTCCAACGCCCTGAGCAGGCTTGAAAACACACTCATGGGAAGAAGAGTGTGGTGGAGGGCTGGACAGAGGTCAAGTGTCATCACCCCGCCCCACCCAGCCTGCTCACCTGCCTGGTCAGTCCTGCGGAAGTGCCACCCTGGTGGAGCCACGGCCCAGCTCCCCGACCTTCAGTAACTGGGACAAAGTGAAGTCCAAAGCCCAGCCCTCAAAGCCCCCACAGTCCGACCTCAACCCACCTTCCCAACATTTCAGCTCGCTTCCCCCAACAAGGCCACTCACTCCAGCCAGACAGGGCTCCTCACTGACGGGAGCCCTCACAAGGAGGCAGAATCGTGGGCCGTTAGCGATGGGAGGGGGCTTCATTTTACCGACAAGGACACCCAGGACCAGCGAAGGTCAGGGGTTCGCCTCAGGCCAGGGTCCAGGCTGAGTCAGGATGTTCATTCATTCATTCAACATGTGTTAGATATGCCTGTTTTCCACCAGACGCCCTCCCGGCCGTGGAAAACCTGTATTCAACACACATGTACTGAGCACCTTCCAGGTGCCAAGCTGGGAGCCAGGCACAACAGCACAAGAAAGAGCATTCGCCGTGTTCTTGGAGAGTCGGGAGCGACGTAGTCAATACAGACACATGTCAGCCGGTGACAGCGATGGGCGCAGACGGTGACAGCAATGGGCACTGTGAAGAACAGTGCAGGGACAGGGAACAGGTGGCGGGGGAGCCGGGCGGAGAGCGCACTTCGCTTGGGTGCTGACAGGACAGCCTCAGCGGGCCTCTGGGCAGAAGCCAGAAAGAAGTGAGGGCTCCCTGGGGAAGGCAGTTGGGGGAGGAAGTAGTCCCCTCAAAGGCCCCGAGGCAGGAGTACCTCAGGGAATTAGGGGACTAGCAGGGAGGGGTCAGTGGAGGAAAGCGGGGGGCCTTCCAGGCAGGCAAGGACTCTGGGTGAGTTCTGAGCAGAGAAGGGTGCGAAGGCGGGAAGAGCCATCCAGACTCTGTGCAGTGTGAGCTTGGTGGGAAGTTCCTCCAGCTAGCTGCCCCAGGCGGGATGGGCAGGAGGTCAGAGGCCACGGAAGTGTGTGCATGCATGTGTGTGTACATGAGTGTGTATGTGTATGTGTTCGGTGGGGGGGAGGAAAGAAGAGAATAATAATAGCTAGAAATAATGCCCAACGTTCGTTAAGGGCTCAGTATATGCCAGGGACAGTGCACTAAGTAGAAACTCATTTAGTGCCCAATTCCCCCAGTTTATGGAGGGGAAGTCGAGGCCTGGAGTTGTGGAGACTGGACTCCCCGTAACAGCAGAAGCGGCACAGGGACCCCGGTGGTCTGGCTCCAGACCCTGCCTCTCCAGCCATACCACAGCTCACAAAGTGGGAAAACAAGAGCGGCAAGGCGGGTGGGGGCCTGGTCGGGCAAGGGGTGAGGAAGGCTCCAGCTCTGTCTTTGGTGAACAGAGCCCCAGAGTTAAGGAGCCCAGGCTAGGGCAGGGCCATGTGCGCTGTACATCGGGGCTGATGGTCTCGTTACATCGCAGCCCTGGGGGGCCCAGGCCGAGGGTGGGTCTCCCAGGCCCCACAGGTTCCCAGGCAGTGCCCACACCTCAACCGCCTAGGTCATTCCTAACCATACTTTAGATCCTGGCTTCTCGACATGTGGTCCTCAGGCCACAGGGCTGGCGTCACCACCACCGGGGAGCTTATAAGAAGTGCAGACCCGCAGGCCCCACCCAGACCCCCTGAGTCAGGGTCTGCAACTGAGCCAGGGCCTCCGGGGATTTACAGCAGAGCCACCAATGGTTCGAAGCCTGCTCTTGATCTCAGGCCAGACCCAGCTTCCTCAAGGACCGCTCTTCTCAGGCCCGCACCCGTAAGATCTCCGCCCCCGATTCTGCTCTCCCAAAGCAGCTTCCTAGCCTTCGCCACAATGTCGTTCAACTGCTCTCAGACTCACTGATCACCCGGGCAGAGCAACACACGCGCGGGTCAGCTGTGCTCCCCGCAGTTCGGTCAGAACTCGGGCGCAGTATTTTTTTAATCTGCCCACGCCCTGGCGTTTCCAACATCCCATCGAGTTTGTGAGTCCTCATTGTGACTGGATGATTCATGCCTCTCTTCCTCACACCCCACCAGGGCAGGGGCAATCTTTGCCTCCTTTGCTCCTGTCCTCAGCGCCCCCACATAGTAGATGCTCAGTGAAAATTTCTCAGGGGACAGAGGAAGGCAGGACAGGAAGGAGGGGCGAAGGGTGTCCGGCCCTGACAAACCCGTCTCAGAAGAGCAGCAGCTGCCAGTTCAGGGGTAAAAGGAGGGCGGGGCCACAGCAGAGCGGCGGACAGAGGGCATTCCCACGTCTTCTCGCCGAGTACAGCGCCCAGGAGGCAGACAGCCTGGCCGGGGTAGGCTCTGCCTGTCACCTGAGAGACGGGTTCAGACTCGAGTCTCAGTATGGGGGTGGGGGGGTAAAGCTCTTCCAGGCCCCTCCCTTCCCGACTGCTCCTGTCCTTGCCACCCCTGCACACAGTGGGGCTACACAGGTCCTCTGTGCAAAGTGACATGGAGCACCAGGCCCAAACCCTCCGCCCCGCTCCTGGGTGCTGTGGTGCCGGGCTCCAGACCCACTCGGGTTTCCTGCATGGGGATCAATCAGGGCCTTGTTTGACCCCAGAGGATGTGCTGCTTGTCCTCTCCCACTAAAGCACACTTCTCTCCCGTCCCTTCTGGAGAGGTTTATTTAACAGTGTGTGAAATGAAATGTCAACAAGAATTAGAACAAATGGCATCCTAATCCCAGCAGTTGACAGGCAGCCAGGGCCAGGTGGCTCCCATAGCCCCTCGGGGAGCTGGCCTGGGGACCTGCAGCCCTGGCTCTGGGCAGGGGGCTCTCTGGACTCAGTGTTGCAACTGCCATGTGGTCTGTGCGCTTCTGAAAGCAGAACAGAGGCTGCCTTGGGGAGAGAGAACTGCCATCCTCTGACACTCGATTAGCAAGGACAAGTGTTCCCCGGGGCAGGACGCAGAGCCCCATCCATCACCATTGGGGGTCACATGGATGAAGAGGCCTTGACCTACCGCCAATAATCCTCAGCTCACCTGGCCTTGCATGGTCGGCTGCTCTTCACGGCCCCTGCTCCAGTCAGCTCACTGCCCTGGGGACTCGAGGAACGTGACTCTGCCCTTTGCCCACCTGGCCCGGGAGGCCCAGGCCGTGAGGACTTAATTTGATCATGGAAACAGCGAGAGTTTACCGCATGCTGACCGGGAGCTGGGTCCTGTGCTACCCATTTTACGTGCTTTAATTTTTCCAATCTGCTCATTCATTCAAACACGTTTAATGAGCGTCTACTACATCCCAGGCACAGTTTGAGATAAATAAGAAAAGTGCTGAGCAGCGACTCTGGTACTGCATGGGGGGCACCAGGCCACCTGCCCCCTGGCTGCCCTTCAGTGCATGGGGGTGCGGCATCGGGGTCCTTGCTGGGTGGCGCCCCGGGGTCCCTCTGCTCTGCTGCCTGTGGAAGCTCTGGCAGCACTGAGGCACAGCCGATGGCAATGCACAGGCGTCAAGTGCCCCAGGCTCCGTGGGTGTCCTGGGGTGACAATTAGGCATGCCTCAGAGTTCCCACCGGGACAGTGTGCTGACCCCAGGGCTGGCCTTGTTTGCTTCCTGTCTCACACCCGCCTGCCACTTGGGCTCCACGCCCACAGGCACTGTTCCCCAAATCTTGGTCTTGGACTCTGTTTCCAGGGGAACCCAGACTAAAACCTGAGAAGATGCCTGTGAGGGGGAAAATAACATGGGAAAGGGAGTGGAGATGCTCCCTAAGTCGGAGAAAAACCAGTGCTCCCACTTTCTGGATGAGCAAATGGGCTCCAGGTCCAACTTTCTCCAGGCCACCTACTACGCAGCAGAGCTAGGATTTCCGGCCTTCTTTCTGTGTGAGGTGGGTGCTGTCTGGCACTCTGCTCCCTTGCCCTTCACGTGGATGAACCAGGGCTGAGGTCTCAGGTCATGGGGCAGACCACACCCCCCATGCTGGAGAGTAAGGGGGAGACGCTCAGGGGGCGGCTAGAGGACCGAAGCTTCGACAGGGAAGGGCCCAGGCTGCTGAGAGCAGGGTGAGCCTGGAAGGGGCCCTGGGGGAGGGAGTGACGTGGAGTGTGGGGAAGTGGGCAGTGGCATTTCAGGCTGGCTGGAGGGGCGGCCATGGTATTGGAAGAGGGAGTGGTAAAAAGGCTTCGCCCCAAAGAGAGCTCGGGAGCAGCAGAAGACCGGGGCAGAATCCTGGCCGATAGGAGGAGGCAGCAAACGGGGCAGTGGTGCCCTGGCCGCCATCTGTTTCCCTGTAGCTCCTCGTCCTCCGGCACCAGGCCCAGCCCCTGCTCCCCCACAGGTGCACCCTGGGACCTCCCCAGCACCCAGTACCATTTCACTCTCCTCTGCCCACTGCACTAAAGGCCATAAAGACTGGAGGAAACCTAGATGCTGGCTCATGGAATACCTTCATTTTTCAGGGGAAGAGGTTGAGGCCCAGAGAGGGCAAGTGACTTGTCTAAAGTCACACAGTGAGACAGGAGCACAGTTAGGCTAGAGCTCAGGTGTCCTGACACTCACTCTGGGGCTTGCGCCTCTGTGGGACGCCTGGACAGGTTGGGTCCTGGAGGAGGGAGGCTGGCAAGGGCAAGGGGCCACCCAGAGGCCTTCGTGACAGCCAGGGATGCGCTAGGATTCACAAAGCACTGTCACTGTGCCCAATGAAGCGGCGGGGCAGGCTTTACTCACCCACGCTACAGAAGAAGAGATGGGGCTCAGGGGGTCCACACAGCCCGGGAGTGGTGTGGCCGCGACCCAAAGCCACCAACTCTGATTCCCAGTGTCATGCTCTTTCCAGCGGCTCCAGGCTAAGCCGGGCCTCCCGGTGACTGCCTTTCGTTAGCTGCAGAACAGCCTCTGCTTAGCTGAGTCCCATAAAGGGCGGAATCTGCCAGGAAAACGCTAAGACGAAGACGGGCCCTCATCTGTCTTCCTGACAACTATTTATTAGGGTTGTTATTATGTAAATACAGCAGGGGAGGGGGAAGCCACATTAAAAATCCAGGCTGGGAGCTGCTCTGTAGGCAGGGGAGGCGGAGAGAGGCTGGGTCCCTCTGTCCTTGTGGAGGCCCATGGGGCAGCCGGCGGAGTGGCAGCCTGGGGAGGGGCACAGGTAGGACACAGGCCCCTCGATGCCCCCTCGAAGCCCACTACTGCTGCATGCTCGGCACATGGCCTGTGCCATTGTCACTCCAGTGCCAGGGAATGAAGGGACAGGACAGTGAAAGAGCCAAACGGTACCCTTGACTGCAGAAGCTTAGTGGGGCCCCAGGCGCCCTTGGTCTGTTCCTGCCACGGACCCTGTGGTACACGCAGGGCACTCAGCCAATGTTCCTTCTTGAACGCGGGAACACACTCCCTGGAGGTGGTTACGCGCCAAGGGGCGAGATATACAAGCGGCCATTCCAGCCATCGCCATTGCAGGAGGCCCAGGGTGACCCCACATGCACAGGGCAGCCAGCTCCACGCCCCACAGCACCTGGCCAGGCCCGCCTCGGCCTCTGCACACAGCACACCGTGCTGCCCGTGTCTGTACGCCTGCTGCCGCCACTCGGCGGTGAACACCGTGACAATGGGGCTGGGCCTATACTGCCCCCTCCACACATAGTAGGTCCTCAATGGGAGAAGGAAGGAAGGAACGAAGGAAGGGAGGGAGGAAGGGAGGAAGGAAGGAGGGAAGGAAAGAAGGAAGGAAGGAAGGAAGGGGCAATGATGGGCTGAGTCCTGAACCCTCCAGCAGGCCCTCCCCACGGCCACACTGAGCACCCTTTCAGGGAGAAGTCAGCTCAGGGAGACCAAAGGGAAGCACCCCAGGGCACCACCAGCAGCACACTACATGGGGCAGGCTCACTGCCAGCCTCTCTGTGCTCATCACAACAGGGTGGACACCTGCTCCCACCTGCCCCCATCCTGGTGCCTTTGTGCCAGGCACACGGCCTCAACCGCATGTGGCAGGCTTGTGTGGTGGCACGGGAGGGCTTTCGGGGGATGTCGCAGAAGACAGATTCTCAAATGGATTACCAGAGCAGTCTGGGACACATCGTCAGCCTTCAAGGTCAGGCACATATGCCATGGTCCTTCTGTGGTTATCTCCCACTAACAAAGCCCAGCCAGCCCTAGGCCCTCTGCTGGGAGACTGATGTAAACAATCTACCCCTTCTATCTTCATGGGACTCCTGTGAAGTGGGCATTGTTATTGCCCACTTTTCAGATGAGCTTGCTGGTGACCACGAAAGGTCACAGCAGCCCAAAGTCACAACTGGTAGATCTGACGCCGGGATCTGAGCCCAGTGGGGTGAGGAGCATGGCGGCTGTGGCTCCCACAGGGAGGCCGTCTGTACACCATTGTCCTGGCTGCAGCCGAGGCCTCTGCCTTGCCCCACCCTCACGCCAGGGGACTGGAGCCCTGGCCTCGGCCGGCTTCTGCACTCGAGCCACACGGCCGCTGGTGTGTTCAGCCAGGTGAGAGCCTCCAATGAGGTCCTGGGCCATGACCAGCGATGGGGGTGAGAGCGGTGATGAGGGAAGAAGCCACCTTATGTCACGGCCCAATGCCTGCCCCAGTGAGGGGCCCCCGCGGCCTCTCTCGTGCCTCTGAGTGGGGCAAGGAGCATGGACTTTGGTGTCCAATGGACTGGGCTTCAGTCCTGGCTCCACCATGGACTCTGGCCTCACTTATGGACCCTGTGAGCTTGAGCAAGTCTCCGTGTCCTCATTGCGAAAAGGAGAGGATACGATCCAGCCCCTGGGTCCTGGTGAGGATTTCGTGTCGCTCCGCGGCAGGCCCAGCCCACGGCATAAAGTAGGCGCTCGGTGGATGGCCGCCGGTATTCTATACAAACCTCCAGCTCAGCTGCTCCACGGCAGCTCATACGCACAACAGAGGGTTGTGGAGGCTGTGGCAGACCTGTGCCAGGGTGGGGCCCAAAGGAGGGAGGGACTGACCACACCTAGTGTGCTTGTGTGTGTGTGTGTGGGGGGGGGTCGGGGACAAGGTGTCCCAGACAGAAATGGAACAGCGCAGTGAGCCACCGCCTCACACACCGGTGACACTGAGCACAGGGCTGGTGCTGACGCGGTATCCCTGTGACATTTGTTGAGTAAACAGGACAGGAGTGGCGCTGTCTGAGCCCTCAGCCTTTTCTTGACTGCCCATCAAAGTCCCGGCCCAGAGCCTGCTGGGCTCACCCCCATCCCCAGGTCCCTCTGGCCTGGCAATGCCTGCTCCCTCCTCTCCCAGCCTCTCTGGGCTGAGAATACCACCTCCTCCTTATAACATTCCCCCTGAAACTGGCAGATTGTTATTAAATACTGAGACGTGAGAACTGAGACAGTTATGTGGCTCTTTGTGTTTGTCAAGGGCTTATCCACAAGCTGCCAGAGCTTTCGCTGTCCCCACTGTCCCCTGCACGAGGGTGAGGCACCGGCGCCCTGCTGACTGGGCTCGGCCAAGCAGGCACCATGCCCTGGCCGACGTGTACCTCCGGCCAACTTCTGATAATGGATGTGTAGGGTGGACCGTGGGGGTGGGGAGCCCTGCGAGGCTTCACAGACAAGGGCGGAGTGAGGACGAGTCCCTTTCTCTCACAGGTGCTGTGACAATTAAACATGTGGACATGTGCGCAGTGCGCCCACTGCACGGCCCGCCGAATGGCAGCTGTTGTCCTACCTAAACTGTCCGCTCAGCGGCCCCACAAAGTGCCAGGAGAGGAGCGAGGTGACTTGCCCAGTTCTGGGTAAGGGACAACCACTCAGTCGGTCACTAAGGCACTCACTGTGTGAGAGGTCACTGGGTGCCTCGGGCTGGTCTGGGTGCTGGGGGCACCGCAGGGCTCCTGCCCTTTGGGCGCCTGCGTCCCCACGGGGGAGACAGGCACCCCATCGCTGAAGCACGGGTCCAGCACGTTCGAGGTTACAGCACACGTTCTTGAACCTCATCTCAATTCTCGCTTAGTCCTGGGACAACCGTGTTTTTGTTATTCTCATTTGATAGAGGACGAAATTAAAGCTCAGAGAGGTTAAGTGACTTGTCCTAAATCACACAGCTGGTAATCAGAGACCAGGATGCAAACCCCAATTCTCAGACATGACAGTATGTGTTCTTGAGGCAGCACTCTGCTGGGACAGTGGCCTTATGGGAAGAGCAAATGGGAGAAGGGGGTCCTCACTAGGGGGCTTCCCTTCCTCTGTCTGGGGCTTTGAGGGGCAATGCTCAAGTCTGGAGGAACTCCACATATTCATGGCTGATGAATGGCCCATGGCAGACCAGCTGTCTAATTGTCACAGGGACCACGGAATCCGGGGCTGGGATAACACTCATTTCATTCATTCTTTGGTTTGTTTATTTGCTTGTATTATTTGGTTTTACTTTGTAAATCTTGTCTTGGGTAGGATGACATTTCTCTAAGGGGGCCCAGATAAGGAGACGGGGAGACATGAGGAAGGACAGGAGGGAATGGCCCGGCCTCCAAGGAGCCTTGTTTGGCTGCTCTTCATTTCTTCCGTAAACATCTAGTGAGTTCACAGTGAGCCTTGGGATGAACAACGGCCAGGGCAAGCCCAGGCTGCCTGCTCTGGAGAGGCTGTCCAGGTGGCCACTGGACATGTGGGTCTGGCCTGTGCCCTCATCTGTTCAGCCTCCACAGAAAGGTCTAGTTCAAGGTGCAGTGCTGGTGCTGGGCGTGGGGCTGCCCTGCTGAGACTAGTGTGTTGCCGTTCTACCTGTAAATGGCCCCAGCTCCTGGAAAAGCAGCAAACAGATCGCTCTCCACTGAGCCCTGCGTGGCTCGCCAGGGCAGAGAGCCAGCCTCCCCAGGGCCCAGGAAGGCAGCTGCCCCTGGGGGAAGCCAGCGAGGTACTAGAATCTGGTCCACACTTAAGGATAGGATTTATTTCTTCCCCTCCCACAGCCTGTTGAGCTATTCTGCTAGTTCTTCTACTTCTCTTATTATTTTTTCCTCCTGGGGTTGAAGAGAAATTCCATCTCAGCTGGGCAGGCCACTTCCCCAGAGAGGTTTGCAAACCCTCAGGCCAATTAGCTGAAAGTTTGTGACCAGGGCCCTTGGCTCTCCTTGGCCTCTCCACCACCATCCAGGGCTCGCAGTGCAGGGCAGCAGAGGGCAGAGGTGGGGGGGGCGAGGGAGGGCGGGGAGATGAGGGAGGCACTGTGAGCAGGGAGGGGTTCCTGATAGGCCAGGGGAGGGGGGGAGGAGCAAGCAGAGAATCGAGGCACATAGAACTGGAGGAGAAAACGAAAAATGGATGGCTTATCGCTGTGCACATGACAGCGATCCCTTCTTTGGGACCTAATGTCATACTGTAATGTCGCAAAAAATCATGACCAGCATTTCTGGGCCTCATCCCGGGTGTCAGGCATTGTGGGAGACTCTCAAGTGTGAAACTTGGCCTTGGTCCCCGAGGGGCTTACGGCTGGGCCGTAGGGTGGGGATGAGCACCCCGTGTTCGAAGTCCAGCATCTTGTAAATAAAAGTGCTTTGTCTGGGAGTAAAACATCCAGTGACAGCTCTGAGTCCATCACTCACAGCTGGTGAGGGAGCCTGGGCGCCCCTGGGCCTTGGTTTCCCTTCTGTAAAGTACAGATGAGACAACACGCCCCACCCACCCTCCATGATCAGGGGGACCCTCCAGGGAGACACTGCAGGTGAAAGTGAACTGTGATTCCAAAATGGGACAGAAGTGCAGGAAACACAGAGCCCGAGGGCTGGGCACGGAGACACGCAGGCCTCTCAAGGGTGGCGGGGGTCCTGGAGGCAGGGCATCAGGCTGGGCTGGACAAGACGAACCACTCGTTTTTGAAGAAAAAAGGGAAGGGGAGCTGGGGACAGGCAGAAAGAAGGCGCCAAGACAAAGGCATGGGGGCAGGATTGCAAATGTCTGATTTGTGGGACAATTAAAAACAATCCTGTTTGTTCCTTCGCTTGCTCTCTGCTCCCTGCGTCCCCCACCCCTGGCGATTTAGGTGGTTCCTTCTGCCCGGAACAGGCTCCTGTCTTCCCACCCCCTGTCTGATGAGCTTGTACGAACATTCCAGGCCTTTTTCAGATGTCACTTCACTGGAGAAGCTCTTCCTGACTCCCAAGAATGGGTGCTCCCCTATACCTTAGGTTAGTGTTTTCTACACATTTTTGCTACAACCCAAAATGAGAAATATATTGTATTCCACATACACATCAATACAGAAAATGGGAACAACACTTGTAGAGAAACATTTTTGCCTTATTATGGGAGTGATCCCATAATATCATTCTGGGATATTTCTCTTCTGCTCTATTTAATTGTTTTTAAATGCTGGTCAGGACCTACTAAGTTAATTCCATGACCCACTAATGGGCTGGGCACAACCCTGCCTCTGCTCACCGGCAGGGGCACCTGCTCCCTGCACCGGACCCCCACACATGGCTGCAGCTCCTGCTGGACTGCAGACCCTGAGGACAGGCACTTCCTCATGCCCTCCCCTGGACCCAGCCCCCAGCACCGTGCTGATGCCCAGCAGGTGCATAAAAGTGTTGACTGGAGCCCTGGCCTGGTGGTTCAGTTGGTTGGAGCATCATCCCAAACACCAAAAGGTCATAGGTTTGATTCCCCGTCGGGGCACATACCTAGGTTGCAGGTTTGATCCTTGGACAGGGCATGTATGAGAGGTAACCCCAAATGATGTTTCTATCTCTCTCCCTTCCTCTCTCTCCCAAATCAATAAACATATCCTCAGGTGAGGATTTAAACACACACACACACTGCCGACTGGATTTGCCACTGAGCACAGGGATGCCTGGCTACAGCAGAGCAAACGTAGAGTGGGACGGGGAGGGGTGGGCCTTAACAAGCATGTGGGGGAAGGTGAATTTTAGGAGAGCAGCAGGAAGAAATCTCAGGCTAGCGAGGAGGAGGGCCTGGCCTGGGGCACTGGCTGTAGGAGCCATGAGGAAGGGCTCTTCCTTGAGGTCATTTGAAGGGAGAGGTGGCAAGGCCTTATGATGGCAGAGAGCTGGAGGGGTGGCAGAGAATATGCAGCCAAGTGGACCCCAAGTCTCTGGCCTGCAGGCAAAACAGCCTGGTAAAGACCCACAGTCACAGCAGCTGCATGTATTGACCACCTACTACGTGCAGGCATGTGCTCTACAAGATCTTCTGCATACATCCTCTGTTGACAGCCACAGGCCTAAGGAACTTGCCCAAGGTCACACAGCTGGTGAGTAGCCCAGACAGAACTTACGTTAGATCAGCCTGAGTTCACGGGCCATACACTTTCCCCTGCTCCACCTTGCCCACCCCCTACTCCCCACTCCCACCTCCTGTCCACCAGTTTCTATGGCTGACGGTCTGTGAGCCCCAGATCTCTCTAGAGTTGGGAATCATGATCAGGTGCATGGCGAGGGGTTGGACAGGTGAGGTGGGGTGAAGACGGCATCTGTGTTGACCTTGCTAAGTGCACGAACGTTGAAGGGAGGAAGAGCAGGGCACTCATTGATTGAGTGATTGATTGATTCATTCATTCATTCAACAAACCTTGAGTGCCTCCTCGAAGGCAGGCACTGTCCAAGGTGCTAAAAATACAGTGAAGAACAAAATAAGCTTCCCAGCCCTTGTGGAGCTCACAGGCTAGAGAAAGGAGGGAGCCCGATCAGCCACCAGATAAAGAAACTAATCGTGCCAGCAGACCATGAGTGCTAAGAAGAAAATGAGAGAAGCTTCGAGGCTGGCTCAGGGGAATTTGGGGACCTGGGGCAGCCCCAGTGGGTGATTCAGCCTTGGTTCATGCTTCACCACTGGACACCAGAGCTCGTAACTCCTGAAGTCCTCGTGAGAACAAGAAGTTTCTGGGGCTCCCCTGCATTTCCCTGCCTGCCTCCTCCCCTCGCCTCCAGTGTGCTGGAAGAGAAAGGACACCCCTCGTCGCTTCCCCTGCTCACATGTCCAGGGCAGGGACAGAAGTGAGGTGCTGAATGCTGGACAGCAGCCTGCCCAAGGTCATGCTTCATGCAAAACAGGAGGGAACCCGGAAACTTCCATGCTTGTCTCCATCTCTGGGCAAGGGGCCCAGTGCCTCCCCACCACCCTCACTGGGCTGGAGAGGCCAGAGAGAGAGAGAGAGAGAGAGAGATGAGGCACTCTGGTTCCCTCCCCTCAGCTTTTCTTGCTAAAGATCCCCCCCAAGTCACTTTCCAATCGCATGGAAAAGAAAGTAACGACATTGACAACATTTTATTGGGCCCTTACTCTATTCCAGGCATTATCTACCAGGGCTGTCCAACCTTTTGGCATCTCTGGGCCACCCTGGAAGAAGAGTTGTCTTGGGTCACACATTAAACACACTGTGACACGTAATCACAAAAACAATCTCATAATGTTTTAAGTAAATTTACGATTTTGTGTTGGGCCAAATTCATAGATGTCCTGGGCTGCATGCGGCCCGTGGGCCACGAGTTGGACACCCCTGAAGATGCTTTGCAGGAACAGACCCATTCAATCCTCACAACACCCAGCTGATGAGGCACCGCGATCACCACAGCAGAGATCAGGGAGCCGAGGCACAGAGAGGCTAATTCACTTACTCAACATCACAAAGCAGGTGCGACTGGATGACAGACCTCTTGGCTCAGTTTCTGACAAGGCCCTACATCCACGGGCTCTACCACATTCTCCAGCAGGGGGCAAGGCCACCCTGCAGGATCTCAGGTGTCCACTCGCCCTACCCACCCAGGAGAAAAAGGTGGCTGGAGGCTGCAAGCCGGTCACCGAAGAGGGTGAGTGGTGTGCTGGGAATGCTTTCCCCTCGGGGGCAGCCCAGGGTGAGGGGCTCTGAGACTTCTCAGAGCGTTTCCCACGACTCCGCTGCCCTTGGGAGGTTCACGCTCGAGTAATCTAAAGGGGCAGTGATGTGCTCATGGCAGCTCCAGGGGTGGAGCAAAGGAATGTGTTCTCACAAGGCGCTCCCAGGGGTTTAGGCAAAGGCGTGTTTCCCATGGACCGGAGTGGACTCCACCTGGAGAGAGCCAGCCTAGAGGGCTGCCTGGAGGTGGCAGACCCCAGAGGGAAGTGGGGGCCTGCCCAACGCTCATGGCTCAGCAAGGCTTTGAGTACCCCATCTAGGGGAACTGCAGATGCTTCTTAGTGACAGAGTGGGGCAAGGGTCTCCAAAGAACCCCAGAAATGTACCCCCCACCCCAGGGAGAAGCAGTCAGCTTTACACACTGGCTGGGCCCAGAGAACTCAAGTAAGAATTCCATGCCCTGCTCTTCTGTCCTCCCCTTCTGAGACGGGTTTCCTCTGCCCCTTTCCTGACCCAAGCCCAGAGAGACTGGCCTCTATGGACTGCATCAGTGGACCCCATGCCCTGCAAGGGAGGCTGTGGCCTGACCAACGTGGGTGCACGCCATTCCCTCTCCTTCCCCTGCCTGGTCACGTGGGCCCCCTCCCCCCAGGGTGGGAGCCAGACCCTCAGGGGGTCCTACCCAGAGAGCTCCCTTTTCTCAGGTCTAGTGGCTTCCCCTTGGACCGCAGACCCTGGGGTGCTCTGCTCTGCCAGGCCCTGCTAGCACCCTTGTAAAGGCCCTTTTATGAAACTTGCCTCCACTTCCCAGCTTTGAGAGGCAGTTCTTTGCTGCTAGGACCCTGACGGACACAGAGGGGAAAGGAAAAAAAGCCAGTGGAGCCCACTGCCACATGCCCACCCGCGGCCAGCAGGGCCCAGGGACAGGAGCTGTCTTAACCTCTGGGGGAGTCTGAAGCTGTGGTCACTGGACCAGGCTGGACACAGTCTTTGCGGACCCTTGGCTGTTTGTGCTGCCTGCAAATGACCTGGAAAGTCACAGCCTTGGCCCAGGTGTCATCCAGGACAGCAGCAGAACGGGCTCCATGGACTAGATTCCCGGGGACCGTGGAGGTGAGGTAGAGCTTCTGCCTCATCCTAGGGGGAGCTGCCCTAGTTCAAGGGGGAAGTCGTCTCCTGCCTGACGCCAGAGCTGGGGCTCGGGCCCGGTGGGTCGGAAGCCACAGAACCTGTCTCCTGCACGGCCCCTTGCAAGAGTGAGAGCCTTGTCCTTGTTCCCTGTGCGTCCCAGGCTGGACACCCCGGGCTCCTCCCAGAGACGTCTTTCAGAATCCCATTGCTCTCTTTGGGATTCGCATCCAAACCCGTCCCTCGGGCACTTCCTTTGCTGCCCCTGTTTGTGAGACGGGCCCTCCTCTCTCGCTGCTCACTACCTCTCGTTACGCCTTTGACCTCACCCTGGACAGAAGTGCCTGGAGCTGGCCCAGGGATTGTCCTCAGGTTCTGGTCACGATTTTCCGGAGTGATTTGAATGCAGTCACCCCCCACTCCCTTATCTGTGGGGGATACGTTCCAAGACCCCCAGTGGATGCCTGAAACCGCAGATGATACCGAACCTACACCTTCGCAGTTGTTCATGTAAAGGGGGCACTCGGAAGCTTGTCCTTGGCCCATCGGAAATGCCGGCGTCACTGCTCTGGCGCTTTGGGACCATCGAGGAGTAAAGCGAGGGTGACTTGGACACACAGCAGTCGATCTGGTAACCAAGACGCCACTAGGCGACTAACGGGCAGGTGGAGAAAGGGATAGTTCACGTCTGCGCCAGACGGAGAGACGGAGTGAGATTTCGTCACGCTACTCAGAACAGGGTGCAATTTTAAGCTTACGGTTTATTTCTGGAATTTCCCATTTAATATTTCCGGGGCCGTCGTTGGCCATGGGTAGTGGAAACTTTGGGAAGTGAAATGGTAGGTGTACTAACCTCCTTTGCGCACACTCTTTCCGCTGCCTAGATTCTCTGCCCTCCCGCATGCTCTGTGTAATCCTTCAAGTCCTAACTACCACCGCCTCCCGGAAGCCTCCACGGCATGACCAGTCAGCCGTCTTCCGTGCCTCTGCAGGACCTGGGCCACCCTTCCATGGTGGCTCCCACACCTCCTGGCCGCGGGCGTCTGCACACGCGTGCCCCTCAGCGGGCAGTGAGACAGGAGCTCACTGGTGTGAACGGTTTTCATATCTTCAGTGTCCTCTGTGAGGCCCCACTCACGCGGACTCCACGGAGTGTCTTAGAATAAATTAGTGCATGAATCAATGAGAGGAGATTTTTAATCAAATGGACTAACATTTATTAAAAACCCTCCATGTGGCGAGCCCTGGGCTGGGTGCTGCGTGAGGCCACCTCCCATCTAAAGGTGCCATTTCTGTCCTGAAGAAACACAGTCTGGCCGGGACAACAAAGGCGATGCACACACTGGTAGTGACTGGGGCAGTAACAGCGACTGGCGCTTACCGCCCGCCTGCTGCGTGCCAGGCTGTTCTCAGGTGGCGACTCATTCTAATGCTCATAACCGCCCGATGACAACGGCGCTATTATTATCTCTAATTTACAGATGAGGACACGAAAGCTGAGAGCCCCCGGCTAGGAAGTGGCATACGGAGTTCCAGCCAGAGCATAAAATATGCAGGAAGACCTGCAAATGCTGCAGAAGGAGAGAGATGCCTGTGGGCTGGAGGACCGGGGGGCGCTTTGAGGGCGAGGCTGGACTTGAGCTGAGTCATGGATCGCCTTCCCCTAACATTTTCTCCCACCCTGCTGGCACCCAAGACCCTCGCCACCCCCTGCATCTGGAGCCCTGAGGGAGACCACTGCACATGAGGCGACTTTGCAAGGGCGCCGACGTCACCGGTGCTCCTGGGGCAGCTGGCGCCCCAGCTCCCACCAGGCGCCTCCCCAGAGCTGCAGCCCAAGGGGGCAGGAGCCCACAGCGGCCGCTGATTAATTTCCACTGACAAGAGGTTGCGTCTTCGGCAAGCACGGTATTAAATAGCTCCTTTTGATCATAATTAAGTTTCTCTCGGGCTGATGCTATAAATAGCCATGCCCTATTGATTGGAGGGTCTGGGCTGTGAGCTCAGCGTCCTCCCGGAGCCTTTCCAGGCCTGGCCTGGGCTCTCGAGTCCCACTTTTCTCCTCCTGACATGCGGCCTTCTCAATTTCAAGGGCAGGTGCAGCCAAATACCAGGTTTGGGGTTCGCTCCCTTTCCCAACCCTCCCCACCCCCACTGCCAGGCCAGCCGAAGTCTGGGTTGACTCAGGGGTCACTTGGCTTCCCGAGGGAGGAGCCGGTGGAGACCTCAGGAAGCAGGACACCTGGCCTCTCCTCCTGGGCCCCTCAACACCTGGGCCTTCTCCTTTTCTCTGCAATGAGGACACTGTCCCTGACTGGACACCTCCCTGTTACAGCAACAGGAAAACAGAGATCCAGATGAGCGAAGATCCATTAACAGTCTCTGGAGAAGAAACCAACTTACAACTAGGCTTGTCCCCTCTTCCCTCTCTTCTTAAAGAAAGTAGAAACAATCTTGCTTTCCTGAACTCATGAACTAGGTGCTATATCTGAGAGAGGGTGGGGATGGGGACTGCGTCCTCCGAATCCCAGGGTCAGGGTGGTGGGAGGCAGGGGGAAGCACCCAGAACAAAGCACCTTTAGTCGTGATGCCCCTCCACCCCACAGTTTCCTGCAGAGAGCAAAGGCACCAGGTGGCAGGCCCTCCTTCTCCCCGACCTGAGACCCACAGAGCCTCTTCCCAGAAAGCAACAAGGTCCCTTCGCCAGGACTTCACCCAGCTCCCTGGGGACCCCACAACCACCCCCCCCCCAACAGCATTGCTGCGTAGCCCAGCCTGGGCATCCTCGGTGCTCGGTCCTATTCTGTCCCCACTCTGGGAATGTGACAGGCTGGGAACGGGGCTGTTGGTAGAGAGGAAGAACTGCCCTGACGTCGCCGGGCTTTGAGTGGCCCCACCTCTGCCACCGACGGTGCTGTGTGAGAGGGCACAGCCAGCACCATTTGCTGCTATGGTGCCATTTGCTGAGCAGGCCTGTGACCTGGTGAAACCGGACGGCCATTTGCTCTTCCGAGCTCGTGTCCCCAGGACTGGAAATTACTGGACAGTGAGAGCAGAACGTTGATGAACCGCCACATGCAGCCCCAGGCAGAAGATGACATCGGAACAAACTGCAGCCTTGGCCACAACGCCCCCACAGCGCAGGGACCCCACAACAGCACCCCCACCCTTTTTTAATCCAATTATATCCAATAAAAACCCAAAGCCCCCACCCCTCAATGCTGGTGTCTCCTTCCACACCATGCCCCTCTCCTCACTTGGAGAGTGAATAAAACTCTTCTTTCCACACTTTCTTCTTTTCTGTGAATTCTTTCACAGCCCGTGTCACCGACCACCCTAACTCTATGGGCCTGGGCAAACAGCTTAACTTCTCTGTGCCCTTGTGTGTTTTCTTCCAACTGTACCTAAGCAGATGGAATAAAATGATCTTTTCAGTTGCAGGTTCTACTGTGGTTTGACTCTGAGTAAAAAAGGGGGTGTGTATCCGTGCATCGGGAAGGGAGGAAGGGCTGATGTGGGGTCTTCATTTTAATGCAAGGTGTTACTTGGGCCCCCAGAGAAAGAGGGCGTTTGCAGAGGGCAAGCCCTGGGGCCGGGCTCCTGACCAAATCTGTTCCACCTCCTGTCTTTATAAATAAAATCAGAACAAAACCGTGCTCACTCATTTACCTGCGGTCTCTGGCTGCTTTTGTGCTACAAGAGCAGAGGTGAGTACTTGCAATAGCAGATGTACGGCCCACAGAGCCTAAGATACTTATTCTCTGGCCTTTAGAAAATAAACTTGCTCTTCTTGGCGGTGGCCTGTGAGTGGGTGGGGAAGGGGAGAAAAATAACCACCCCCTGAGGTCAAGAAGATGTGCCCGGGGAGGTCCTGGACAGAACGGACTGCCTCTTCCCTACTGTCCTGCAAGTTGGAATACAATAGGGGTCACTGGTGCTTTTCCAGGGGACATGGATAAGGATCCTTGACTCCCTGGGGGTTCTGCCCAGTGATCTGGCAGCCTGGAGATAGGCGGTCCCCAAACCACCAGACACATACAGAAGCACACACACGCAGGTGTGTGCACACACGCACACACAGGCCTGGCTGGAACAGGGAGATCTTTTCCTCCTGAGCATGTGACAGAGATGGGCTCCTAATCCAACTTGTATAAACACATCCAACCTGACCGGGTTGTGCTCTTCCCTGCTGGGATCCCACACCCCAGAAAACCTCTCGACCACCAGAAGAGACCTGAGCTAAGACCAGGGTAGGGGGAAGCCTGAGGCCCAATCGCCATGCCCAGGAGCAGAGCCAGTCGCCAAGAAGAGTAGGAAAAGTTGGTCACTGGCAAATAGCGCAGACAGGAGGCCCTGAGAACTTCCCTTAGCAACCGGCCTGATGCAGGAACAGAGCCGTGAGCTGCCAGGGGCTGGGGAACAGGGCTGGCTGGAGTCACAGTGAGGGGACAGAACCACCAGAGTCCACACAGAGGAAATGAAAATACGTTGCCATTCAGTCTCCACGCTCCGTGCTCCCCAAGCCCCCTAAAGCACTCCAGGCTTGGGCGGCTCAGCTTGGGGTAGCTGGGGTTTCCTATTGCTCCCCATTCTTCTCCACCCTCTGCAGCTGGCAGACTCCCTCCCTCTGGCCCTGTCCTGTGGTCGGCATTGCAGGACAGCCCTTGATCTCTCTCACCCCAGAGCCTCCAGCATTCACCTGACGGGCTGGGGCAGGGGGAGGGGGCTTGGATGGCCTTTTCTTCCATTATGAGAAGCCAGATCTGGATCTGCAGGGCGGCGGTGGGAGGGACAGCATCGCCAGATCAGTTCTCACACGGCGCTGCCCGAGGCCATATGCCATGTTCTCCAGCGCTGCCATTATGCATCTTGCTTGTAATTGCTTTCGAATGACACTCCTCATGTTCTGTTTTATCACCCAATGACAGAGCCCTACGGGGAGGGAAACACACGCACGCACTCTCTCACAGAGGACGCCAGACTGCACAGCCATCGGGAGGGGCGACTGTTCTGAAACCCGAGAGCTGGACTCCATCCACTTGCCGGGGCGCGCGCTGCCTTCGCTGTTATAGCCTCTGCGCTGGACGGGAGGCGGCCAGGGCAGGCCGCCCAGCCCTCGCTTCCTAAAGTGCTTTCTTGTGCTCATCCGGCCCCCACCCTACCAACTCTCCACAAAACGCTGAAGGTTTCTTTCCAGGAGCAAATAAACAGGGAGGCAGGGATGGAATTACTGTTCTGTATTTAGATGTTCTGCCTCAAACCCCCCGGAGGTGAACAGCCCTCCCTTCCCCACTGACCAACTCCTAACCTTCCTACCTACTCCCCACCTCCCCGGACCTGTTTCTCTCTTTGCTCTAGGCGGCTCATACCACCCACCACCCAGGGTCAACAGGTAAGGGCCTTCCTCATTCCCAAAGGTCACAGGGGTTGGGAGCTTCCAGGTGCCCATGAACTGAGCCACAGATGCGAACTCCACTGGCTGACTCCCGCTTGCTGAGGCCAGCGGGGCAGGAACATCTGTGCTCTCTCCTGGCCCACTGCTGGGAAGGTTGACAAACCCAGGAGAAATCTTCTGTGCCATCACCATCCCTGCCAGGTGCCATGTGGCATATACTCGGTACCAGGCAGAACACTGGAGAGAGCCCTTCCTTGGAGCCCTGAGTATGGAAATGGGTGGGCCTGAGAGCCCTGATGTCAGAGGGCCCCCCATTCTTAGCACTTCCCCTTCACAGCAGACCTCCCAAACAAACCCTTCAGGGTCCTACCCTCTATAGCCATTTAGGGCTTGAGATCTGGGCCGAAAGAAAACACCCCCAAATCCAAAATCCTTTCTGGTTCCGGAAGCTGATCCTCGGGGCACTTGCTAGAGCCTCACTTAGCAACCTTGAGGGGGACAGCACATAGCCCTCAGTCACCCCCAAATGGAGAAACAGGGTTGGCCACGGAGCGGGGATACTCCAGGATCCAGTGACCAGCCAGGGCCAGGCCCCCTGCCTGCCTCCCCATGGGACTGGTCAGGCCGCAGCAGCCCCTCCCCTAGCCCGGACGGTGGTCGGTGGTCGGGTACAGGAGGCTAGAAGATTCTTGGGGAATCCTGGGGCCAGATCTGGGGGAGGAAGCCCCACACTGACCCCCCAGGCTGAGCCAGGGAGAGTCTCTTGACGAAAGCCTTAGCAGCTACATACACAAAACCGACTCCACTCCAGGGAGACGGCCTCTCAGCCCCTGCTCACATTAAGACGGGGACGAGGGAATGAGTGACATCTCCAGGGAGAAGGGACAGAACAGAACAGACTGTTTCCAGAACACTATCCCGTCAGCACTCATCTTTCTGTTTCTTAATGAGGAGCCCGAGGGGAGCCCGGGGCCTTGGCAATGGGGCAAGGGAGCAAGAGACTGGGGGAACCCCACCCAAATACCTGTTTTCCCCTCGGGAAGCCCCCAGCTCATGCCTGGTCTCCTGCCCCTCCCTGCCAGAGCAGCAGGACATTTGCCAGGAGCCTGGGTAGGGGGCCCAGATAAGGCCGCCTGGACCCTGCTCTTGTCCCGGGGAAGAGGGAGATGACATGGAGGAAGAGGCTTTCTCTTTGCCCCGGGGCCGGCACTCCAGCCTGCTTTGCTCCTGCCTGGCTGACCCGCCAGGGGCCGGCAGCCAGGATGATGGCTCGCCACGCTGGGCCTGTCCACCTGCCCTCATCACATACACAGCGGGCGTCCTCGGCTGTCCCTCCGAGAGCAGACATTGACGCCAGCGAGGCCATTGTGCTCCCAGCAGCCTTGTCACCCCCCTCAGACCCGGTTGGCACGATGTTTCCTGGTCTTTGTTGAATGTGTCCAATTTCCTGACCAACTCCCTGATAAATAATCGTTTCCTCGTTCACTCCAGGCAGCTCCAAGTGAGGGGAGGGAGGAGGCTGGTTGGAGGGGGAGGTCTCTCTCTTTTGTTTCCTCGGAGTCTGAAAGCCAGGCTTGACCTCTGCTCAGTGCAGAGGGCACAGGCTGCTCTGCAAAGGGCGGGCTGTCTCCTGGGCAGCTGCCGGCAGTCACCGCGCTCCCTCCTCACTGTCCCCTTTGCACCCACTGTATCCCCTCTCCCCTCCTCCACACCGAAGAAGCACTGCAACTGGGGCAGGAGCCACTGAGGATGGTCTGGGAACCTGAGGGGCGCATCAGAAGACCTCACGGCACAACAGGAAGAGCATCGTCTGGGAGACAGAGTGACCTGGGCTGCAGTCTGACCGTGGGTGCTGCCTGCTGGGACTGGAGCTCCCCCTCAGCTCTCTCGGGGCTGAGACCTGGGGCTTGGCTAGAGCCCTCCAGGCCTGTGTGAGCAGTGCCTGCAGAACCAAGCCCTCGGGCAGCCCCTGTCCCACTCCCGTTCTCCCGCAGCTCCTGCCCTGAGTTTTGCTGGCCCGAGTTGCTGGCATACCATCTGGTATTCCTGGGCGAGCCGAGAGTTATTTACCAGTGACAGCTCTGTTCATCTGGCCGTCCCCGCCCACGTGCAAGGGCAAGAGGCCTGGTGGCAGCTAGCGCACACGAGCCAGGCACTGGCCCAGGCACTCCGTGAGCATCGTCATGTTTGAACCTCACAGCTACCCTCCTTTGCTAAAAGAAGCAACCGAGGTTCACAGGAGGACTTCCACTTGGGCGTGCTGTAAGAATGTGGTAGAGCTGGGGATGGGAATCAGGTCTGTCTGTACCCAGAGCCCCTATCTGACTAACCCACACTCTCCGGCGGGGCCTGCTTGGACAAGGCAGGCCCAAGTGCGGGCAGCAATCACAGCCCTCAGAAAGGAACAAGTCCAGGGCCCTCCCCTCTGGCCTCGGGACAGGAGGACGTGGGTGCCACTAGAGAGGAAGTCCTGTGCCCTCCACTGCCTTCCCCACCCTGGCCCACACAGCCCCACCGTCCACTGCAGCCCAAAGCCGCTGTGCTGTGTGGGCGCCGTGGGGACAACTTGGACTTTTGACCAGGATGAGGTCCATGGGGACCCCCAACCTGCCCAAACCTCCCCACTCCAACCCACTGTGTCCACATTGTTCGCGGTAAGAACGCTTGGACAGGTGGCCAAGATGGCCACCAATTCTCCCATCCCTTTGTGTCCTCACCCCACACAATGGGACGCTGCGGCCCTTCCTATCGGAGACACAGATTCGAGGCAGAACCAGTTTCTCAGCGCTTTGAATCTGGGCTTGCCCATGTGACTCGCTTTGACTATTGGGACATTAGCAAATGTAACATGAGCCGAGACTGGAAAAGGGCTTGTGCATTGGGGTCTGACCTCTCTAGTAGCTCTTGGGAACTCTGTGACTGTCACCATTTGGAGGGGCTGGGCTAGCAGGTTGGAAGATGCAGGACAAGAGCCATGTCATCCAGCTGACCTGGAGCCAGCCGCCCGCCAGACACGTGACACCATTCTAGACCGTCCATCCATCCCTCCATCTAGACTAAGCAAAGAGATCCTTCCAGCCAACCAGACCAAGAGAGCTGCCCCGCCAGCCCACCGAAGCACGAGAAATAACACATGTTCGTGGCTTAAGCTACTGGATTTCTGGGGTGGGCCACCGCGCATTAGAAGCTGATAGCGAGACCCTCAGAGGAACCGACGCAGAACACTGTGGACATGACAGTGCCAATCTGGGGCAGGGAAGGCGGGTGGCTGGGGAGCCAGGATGCCTGGGTTTGGAGCCCTACTTTGCCACTGAGTGACTTTGATGAGTTACTTTGTGTCTCTGCACCTCAGTCTCCTCATCTGTAAGGACAGTGCCCGGCCCACTGTGTGAGGGTCTCCTATCATTTCTACTAGAATGAACAGCCCTGCCAAGTTCCCAGTGGTCAGTGAGTTGTTCCACGGAGTGGGGGGGCGGGGTGCTGAAAAAAGACCTCCAGCTGCAGTGACGGCTGGCCGACCGAAGGCAGTGAACTGCCCTCTCAGGAGGGACAGAGGTTAGACCTCAGGAAAGGCTTCCTGGCAGATGCTAAGAAGGTGACCGGGGGCCTTCCGGCCAGACAGCGATCAGGGCCCAGAGGAGCCCAGACCAGCTGCACCACCTTCCCCATGGCTGCACCCCCCCACCTGGGGCTTCCTCTCTTGGAAGGGTTTTCTATTTAAGCAAATCCTTGGCTGCTCTGAGATCGTCCTGCAGCCTCCTCCAGGCGGTCTCAGGGTTTGGAGGGAATTAGCCCTCCGCAGAAAGGGAGCGGAGGACTCATCCTCATCCCGCTTCTGAATCCCACCCACCCGTCAGCACCTCCGGATAGCCTTCTGGTTATAACTCCATTGCGATGCAGCGGAAAAAGGGAAGCAGGCAATTACGCAGCAGTAGGGCTGCCTGGGCTGCGGTCCAGGGCTGCGCATGGAGAGGGGGCGCTAGGACTCCGTCTGTGCCACAGCTCTGGACTCCAGGGCTTGACTGTCTTCCTGGCTTGGCTCACAGTGCCCTCGAAAGCAGATCGCCACCGAGGGTGGCCCAGCTGGGCCCCTGAGACCACCAGGTGGGTAGAGGTAAAACCAAGGACACGAGTTTCCCAACATGTGGGCTTCGGTACACAGGTGGGCAAGGACGAGTTACTGGCAAGTGGGAGTATGTGCAGATCACAGCCCCGGGGTGGCTGGGCAGCAGAGCCCCTGGCCAGTAGCCTCCTGCCTCACGTAGCCTGGCTAGCCCCAGAGGAGCAAAGTCAAAGCCACGGCCAGGTGACCGTACTGGGAAGCACCGATCTAAAGTAAAAAGACCCTCAAACTTGGAGTGAGGAAGGATGGACACATTCAGAGGAGCTCCCTTTGGACAGAATCGGAGTTTCTCTTGCCGAAGTTCCTGTTGTTATGAGGAGGCAGACACAAGAATAGGGTGGAGAACAGAACTGACTCCTGTTCTTTCAAAGTTGGGGAACGGAGAGGCCCTGGTCCCCCCACCCCATCTGGGTGGGACCGCATCCTAGAAAGAGAGGCATCTTGGGTGTTTGGGCACTGGACACAGAGGGCCGCCTCCCTCACCTTCCTCTGCCGGCGCCCACTGGGCATGGTCCCACGCTCTGCCGCGAGCATAAGGACGTGTCAGCGCAGCTCATCTGACTTATCTCTGTGCCAGGGGACCACCCCAGGGGCTTCCTACCCCCTCGGGAGCAGGCCCACGCGGGCGGCACCACGAAGTGTTAGTCTTGGGAAAGAAGGGAACCGGCAAATGTGACTTCAACCTGCCCCTGGGGGCGTGTCCTCCCCACGCCCCACCCCGCACGGGACTAAATCCAAGGACCGTCAAGTCTTCCTGGTTCAGGTTTCATTTTAAACAGCGAACATGAAGAAAAAGATTTTTAACTTGGCTTTTTACAATGAAGATGTACATACCGGGGTGCATACACAAGCCCCGCCCCCCCTCCACTGAAATAAAGTTTCCCGCACGACACCCATTTCATTAAATAACGCTGCCACACTGATGACAGGCACATACGTCTGTGGGCAGAAGGAGTTTCACAGATGCTGCTTAAAAGATGAGACTTTTTCTTTACATGTTTGATACATTTCATAATTTTTTAAAAGTAAAAGATTGGACATCTTCACTTGTATGAGTAGTCAATTCATAGAGACAAGATCCCCGCCAATTCTCTCTGGATTCTTCAGCCACAGAGGCGCTTTCCCTTCGATGTGGTGGGGATGGGAGGTGAGGGGCTCATCCTAGGACCACAAGCCCCAGGCCTGGTCCAGGGCGATGCTTCTGGTGTGGGAGGGAGGGAGGGTCACCGCCCCCCCACCCCCCGCCACAGGCCCACCTTCCAAGAACGGAGAGAGAACAAGGATCTAGGTGCCCTAGGGTCCACAATGGCCCATGGGGCCAGGCTGAGGACAGCCTTCTCTCTCCCCACCCCTCCCTGCAGAAGTCCTTCACACATGCCCACATGTGCACACACATGTGCACATGCACGCACGCCATGAGCTCAGTGCCTGCTCTGACTCTCTCCTCCAATGTCCTCTTTGTGCTGGAACAGCCCCCTTCTCAGCTCTGCCAGCCAGCCGGCGGTATGGTTCACACACTCCGAGAAGTTCTGGCTCCTCTGTGCTCTCTCTGGGCCGGGCAGAGCTGATGGCCACCTTGGTTCTGCCCCATCTGGACAGGAGTCATCCCAGAGCTACACACTCCACCCCAAATTTGGGCACGGCCTTCCTCACTTCAGGCTGCAAAACACACAGACTTGCCCCTGACTCAGCCCCGTCCAGCTGGATTTAAAGTTTTTTCCTGGGGTCATGTGACCCCGCACAGGTGCGAGCGCTTCTCACCGGATCTGAGCCGAACCCGCAGGTACCAATGGGCAGCGGGGGGCCAGCGCCCGACAGCTGAGTCCCTTCTGTGAGCCAGGCCCTGTGCTGGGGGCCGGGGGCTGGGGACCGGGGCCACAGGGCCTGACTGCAAGGAGCCCCCCATGCACACACGGGCTGTTCACCAGGTTGTCAGGCGGTGGTGATGGGAGGGAGAGCATCATCCTGGTGGAAGACTCCCTGACCTGGCCCACGTCTACAACACCCCGCCCTCACTGCCCCCACCCTGCTGCCCCCTCCGCAGACCTGGTCTTCTCTGCGCACCAGAAAGGAAGCCCGTGAGAGACCCACATGCTCACCCCTCCTCTGTCCTCTGTGACCACTTAATGGTTGGTTTCATTCAAATAACTCCAGGTAATGAAAGCCAAGCCGCCCACACGGGTGCTGACAGCGATGTGCAGATTCCCTTGCATTCCTGCAGGAAACTCGTGCGATAAAATGCCAGCAGTAGAGAAGGGAAGGGCCATTTACAGACCAACAGGGTAACGGGAAGAGAGGAAGGTGGGGGTGGGGGTGGGGGCGAGGACTCACTGGGCCCAGACCCCACCCACCTGTGCTTCCCTGTGCGCCTGGCTGTTCATCCCAAAGGAGCTGGCGAGGAGCTGGTTCACCCAAGAAGCCTGCACACCCTGAAGGGCTTGGATCCGCCAGGGCTGTGCCTGCGTCACCCTTGTCTGTGCCAGGACAGATGTCCCAGGGTCTTCTAGCCCCTGAGTTGCCTAGTGATGCCCTGATCATAATTATGCTTGCCTTCCAGAGCTGTTTCCTAAGAGAACCTTCCGGGTTCTCAAAGCCCTCATCCTTCTGGCTTACAGAGCAGTGGTGTGGGTTCGATACACAGAGGGGGCTGCGATCACTGACCCTCTTCAAGGTGGAATGCACTGCAGCCCACAGGCCCCACTGTCAGCCCTGCATGTCAGGTGGACCCACTGCCATCTGCTGGGGAGGCTGTTGAAGGGCTTCCAGCTCCCAAGGGACTCGGTTGCCAAAGTTGGGATTCGTGCGGCTCACACAGCTGTCTGATGGCCGCAGGGCTAACGTCAGATGCCATCCGGCCCATCCAGAGGTGCCCAGGGAGCTGGAGTCATAATCCCCTGCTCTCTCCAAACACAGTACTGTGTGGTCAAGGGCTGCCGACCTTGATCTTGTCACTGCGGCTCACCATCAGGTACCCTGGAGCCCGAGGACCAGGTTCCAGGCAGGACCCCCAGGCCCCTCTGCAGACTCATATCTCTCGCAGCCACTCCAGACGAGGACCCTTTAACTTCTGCCTCTTTGGAGGCGAAGAACTGGAAATAGGGAGGTCTCCAGGGCCCTGCCACCCAAAGCTGGTTCTCTAGGCTGTGGGTCACCCAGGACACTGGGCTAATGATCGGCTTTCCTTCGGAGAGGGGGAGGCTTACAGTGTGTCAAGTAGGCCAGGAGGTGTGAGAGGACTCACTACATCCAACCCCTCACCCTGCAGAAGAGGATGCTGAGGACCAAAGAGAGGAAATGACTGCAGCCTGCTGACAGTGGCCCCACAACCCACACCTCTTGACCCTAATCGAGTGGTCTTCCCATCATTCTCCAGGGCCCACCCCATAGGCAGAGGGATCCGGTCGGCCCACGGGAAGGAGGGAGCTGAGGCAGAAAGCACCTAGCTCAGCACCAGCCCAGCAGCCTCTGCTCCTCAGATGAGAAGCTGACCTTACATGGGAATATTAGGCAAGTCAGACGGGGTGTGTGGGGTGGGGGTGGGCGCTGCCCGGACTCTGAGCACGCCAGATGTTTTATTAAATCAACACAAGGCCAACCCAGGGAGAAGCTTCTGCTGGAGGGGAAGGGAGGGAGGGCAGAGGAGAGGGGCTTCAGCTCAGAAGATGGGGACACAAAGCTCCAGGTACAAAAGTCTTGGGGGAACTTCCAGCAGCTTCTGGAGGCAGAAAAGAAACAGGCCAGGGAAGAAGAGGGGAGAGAAATATAGGGTCACCTAGGGCAGACTGCCCTTCTGCGTCTCAGGAGCAGAAATGGGGAGAATAAGGCGAAATGAGTCCAACATCAGAATGGCACAAGAGCCAGAGAGTGGGAGGTGGGTCTCCCAAGGAGACGAGACTCCCCAAGGGATGAGACTCCCCCAGAGAGGGAGGTGCAAGGAGATGCTAAACAGTTATTGTAAGAGGTACTTACACGGGATATTTACACACTATGCATATTTACCACTTTCCCTCCCCCTTAAACGTTTTTTTTGCATAGACGTGACTACTGCGGAAATTTCCCATCCCCTCCCTCTTGTGCCTTCCTTCCCTCCCCAGTACGCGCTCCGCGGTGGCTGAACATGCCTCCTGCCTGTGGCATGGGCTCAAGCTTGCCTCTGTTGGCCAAGTGGTCCCCACTGGCCTTGTCTCCCGCTGTCCCGATCTGTTCTTTGTCACCATCCTGTGTCTGCTCCCCTCTCCTGACCTTTGCCAGCAGGCCCGAGTCTTTGGCCCTAGCACCGGAGGACACCGAGGCGCTGTGTCCTCCTGCCTCTCCCCACAAATGCCTGTCCGGTGGAGATCTGGGTGGTTGGTGACGGGTGAAGGGCTGACGCTGGCCGGACCCATGGGAATCCAAATCCTAGCTTCTCCGCTCACCAGCGGCAGGCCCTGAGCGGGCCTCTGTCCCCTGAGCTACGACCTCAGGTGCCGGTCCTCTCTCTGTCCTGGGGGTCAGGGCACTCCTGAGAGGCTGGCACGAAGTAATGCATGTAAGTAATTTATTATTAGCACAGTACCGGGGGCACCACAACAGCTCGACAGCGCTAGCTGCTGACGTTGATGATGATGATGATGATGATGATGAGGGGGAGGAGGGACAGTGGCCCCTCCAGTGTCACCCAGAGCCTATTTCTACCCATTCAGTCCTCGGTGGGGGATGGCACACAGCTGCTTCTCCGCCTCCTGGACAGCACAGCCATTAAGTCATCATTTCCACCCTGGGGCCGGCCTCTCTCCAACTCCTAAGCAACTGTGGACTGCGCTTTACTTGGGGACAGGCAGGGGTGGCTGTCCCTCTCCTGCTGCGACCCCTCCTCTCTCCTCCGGGTCAGGCTGATGGCCTCTCTTCCCTTACCAGCTTCATCTCTCTCTCTCTCTCTCTCTTACAGCTTTTCCTTCAATCTTTCATTCTCATTTCATATATTCATTCATCTATTGTCTGCTGCTTCTACTAGAACGCCGGCCCCAGAGAATTTGTCCTGTTCACAACTACAGTCTCAGCCTCCAGCATGCTGCCTGGAACATGGAGACCCACCATATCTGTTAAATAAGTGATCAAATGAATGGAGCCACATGATCTCTTTCAAGGGCCAGCTGAAAGGCCACCTCCTCCAAGAAGCCTTCCCTGATTCCTGCCTCCTCCAACTTCCCCTCACACTTTCCTGACCTTTACTCATCCCTCATACCTGGTCGAACTCAGAAACATAGCTCTGTGTGCACAGGGCACCTCCATTACTGGGCTGAGGCTCCTTATGAAGCAGTGAACTCTAATGGTGTTGCAAAGTCTTGCTCACGGGGACAGCTCAACCCATGTTTGCTCGGTTGTTGAACCATCACTGTCCCCGTTGCTTATCAAGGGCCCGAGATGACCCCTCCGAGAGGGGGCAGGCCAGAGGAGGCTCCCAGGGACGCCGGTAGTGCGTCTGACATTTCTCTCTAAGGAGAAGGAGGGGACGAGTGGGACTAGCAGTGTCTTACGTCCCTGAAAGCTCTTCCCCAGGGACTGGACCTGCAAGGAGCAGGACAGTGCCACCCACAAAGGCTGTGCCACTCTGGCTCAGCAGCACCCTGGGCCAGGCACTGACTGCTGTTGGTCTGTGACCAGGCTGACCTTGTCTCCTAGCCACATGCCAATGGAGGACCCTGCTACTATTATTTTTTCAATAAAGCCCATTGGTACATTTTACTTGCCTGGGTCAGCGCTGTTTATTTAATTATCATTGTAGGAGACTAAAAAGAAAACCTTGTTTTACTCAGGAAACCAACAGGACCTTTAGCTCCGGCAGACACACGGTATGGATGGGAACTCCCACAGGCCAGGAGGGGAGGCAGAGCGGAAGTATCCGCAAAGCTGTTCACAGGTGGCACCAATATTCCTGGGGGGTGGGGTGGGGGGAGAGGCATTAAGTGTTGTTCCCCACAGCCCCTTCTGCTTCCTCCCCTTCATGTTGTCCTTGGCAAGCTCAGCTAGTTGCCCTGCTTCAACTGATGATTTTGGAAACCACCCCTTCAGTCCCCTTCTCCCTGCAAAGCTTCTTTCCACCTTTCCAGCTGCCTGCCAGCCGCCTCAAGGACATCAGGGTTAACTGCAAACGTGGCAGGTGCAAAGCCAAGTTCATTGTCCCTTCTTCTCCCTGACCTCCTGCCAAGCTGTTCCCCCTCGCCTGTCTGCCAACTCCATACCTCTAATCAGTCCATCTTATACTTCCAGAGTTACTTTGACTTCTCCTTCTCCTGGATGCCTTTCCACTCTGGTCCCTTCTCTCCTTTTTCACCGTGACTGTCCTAGGACCCGTCTCCTTTACCTCATCCCTGGATCAGTCTTCTGGCTGATGGCATTGTGTCTGAGGTCTTCCTTCTAACACGCTTCCAGGAGAGAAGTGCAAATAAATCTCCCTAATCAATGCATCACGGCAACACTCGAGTGGCCCCCTAATGCCTACCAAATAAATTCCCCAGCCTAGTATTCTCGGCCCACCCTGTCTCTTGCAGACCTTTCCTTCCCACTTACCTCTGCCCATTCTCCTCATATCCCTAAACAGTAGCCAACAGCACATTCATTAAGCTCCCCAGACGCCGTGCCCTTTTGCAATGTGCTTACATTTCCCATTTCCACACATCAAAATCCTACCCACTGTTGTCGGTCTAGCTGAAATGTCACCTTTTCCGTGGAGCCAATCATTCATTCACGGGCAAATATTTACTAAGCATTTACTCTGTGCTGACACTTCCTGATGATTTCGGTACATGCCACGGTCCCTCCTGCGTGCTCGTAAACATGTTCCAATCCCTCGCTATACTGCAAACTTCTCAGGGAAAGGACCGAGGTCTCACGTATTTCTAGATCCCCAACAGATACCAGGAGCTGGCTAATCTTGGTTTACTGGAATCAACCAAGATCTGTGCTGTCCATGGTCCTGATATTGTTTACTTTAATTCTCCTAGTTGTTGTTTTTTTTCCTGCTTAAGAATGTGTGACCCGGAAGAAGTAAGAATAAACTAATGATACTTCTCAGCAGCTATAAGCCTGTAATTATGGTTAGCTCAGTTATCCCTGCCCCTGGAAAAGCCGTGGAGGAGAGAAAATCCACCGGACACAGAAGAAATTACTTCCCCTCAGTCTGACATGTATAGTTTCTAAGGAGCCGACCGGCCCTTTTGAGTTCTGTTTGGCCTATCAGATTGTTGTTGGTGGTGACAATCTCTCAACAGCCACCGGGTCAGGGGGATGGAAGGGGAGGTGGGGACTGTGCAGGTGGGAGGAATGCAGTCCTTAATGAGACGTCTGCTCTGCGCCACCCTCAGGGTGAGACCGGGGCCATCAGACTCCACAGGCGCCGGGCTGTGTCCGCACAGCCCCAGCGTTTGGCCACCAGGGCGGAGAGGTCCCAGCCCCCAACAGCCCATGGTGGTGTCCGGAATTGGATTTTGTTTCAGGATGACGACGAAGAACCACTGAGACTGAGTCAGGTTCTGGGACGGAGCAGTCTTCTTGGCATCAGGATGGCACCTCCCCGGGCCACCGGGAACCACTGGATGCACGTCCAAGAAAATAAGATTTGCAATTCTGCATCAATAGCCCGATAAGACAGAGGCGGGGGTGGGGGACGTTCCCCTCTTCCCCTCTGAAGCAAACAAACAGCGCGTGTGGTGACTCGGCAGCTGCATTAGTTGGGGGAAAATTGATGCACATTTCATGTGTCAGGGAGCTGAATCCCGGAGAATGAAGCCAGCCTCCCAGAAAATGGTTTCTTTATATAGTTCCATCCATTTATTGTTTGATTGGACTTTCTGTATATTAAATTCAAGCTGTTCTGCTGCTCATGGGTATTATGATGCGTTGGCTCGGTGGGAAATAATGAAGGTGATGGGATTTTACAGCATCGCCTTACAAAGGAGGCGTCCCCTGCCTCATCCATCTCTCCATCAACTAGCTTGTGTGCGAGGTGGCACTTATATTAAAACGATTTTTCTGATTCAGTTTAATGACACTCATTTGACACCCGGAATATGATTACATGAGCACGATGCAATCTCCTTCCATCCAGTCGTGGTCAGCAAAGGCTGAGCTGCCCTCCCCTCCTCGCCCACCCCTTCCTACCCATCCCTCGTTTGCACTGAGCTGGGGAAGGAAGGTGCGGGGGTTGGGGAGAAGTGGCCTCAGAAAAGCTCGCAGGACTCGACCTGGAGGCCACCGTGTCTGCGCCTTTGGGCCAAGAATTGTGGGTGCTCAAAGTCACTGTGGGAAGCTCTTCCTGCTTGTCACCAACAGGATCCCATCAGAGCCCTGGCCAGGTGGCTCAGGTGGTTGGAGTGTCATCCTGGACACCGAAAGGTTACAGGCTCGACCCCAGTCAGGGCACATGAAGGAGGAAATGGATGGATGTCTCTCTCTCTCAATCTATCTCCCTCTTCCTCTCTCTCTCAAATCAATCAATGTATCCTCGGGTGAGGACTAAAAAATAGGTCCCATTAGGTATGGGGTTGAGGTCACTACTGTACCCCACTTCCAAGAGAGATGCTGGGACCTGGGTTCCCACTTCCCGCAAAAGAAAACCAGCAGATGACAAGGAACACTTAAGATCTGAGTACAGCGGCAGCTTCCTGGAAGTGGTTGGGTGTGCTCAGGGCCACCTGCCTGAGGACAGGGGCGGGGAGGACTCAGGGCTGAAAGTCTCTGCTCCTCTCCCCTCCCAGGAGGAGATTGCAGCCACGATGACACCAGGCCAAGAGCCTCCAGTGGCCTGGGACAGGCGTGCGCCCTCCTGGGTGAGAGCAGCAAAAACACTGAGGAGAGGGAGGGCCGGGCTGCCTTCTATTTACACTATTTTCAGGCAGAATAATTGCTGCTCCTCAGGAAGAACCACGTTTGTGTTTATCAATGTGTTTAAAGAGGGAAACCCAAACAAAACCAAACAGAGCGTGGGGGGGGAGGGGGGCACGTGGAGATTGAGATTGATTTGGAAGATTCCGGAAGAGAGCTATGAAATGGGCACCAGCTCGGAAATCCCTTTCCGAAAACTGCAAGAGTCTGAATGGCCAGGTCGGAAGACCCATCTAACGTGACGCCCTGGGGGAAACGCACCCAAATGGCTCTCGTCCCAGCTGAGCGAAGGAACCTAACCCTCCTCTGAGGCCCCGAGGCTCTCCGCCTGCCCTGTTTACCAGCTACCTGCATCGCGAGTGGTGTCTCTGCTTCAGTTTCTGAGCCCACACTGTCCCCCAGGGTGGTGAGCATGGTGCCCAGGCCTCGGCAGGTGCTCGGTCAGTGCTGCCTGGGTTGAAAGGAAACCTCAGCCCGGGCACAGATGCCCCTGCTGGCGGCCAGCCCTGCTTGCAGACGCCCACGCTCCACCGTGGGCTCTTGGGCTTGTGCATCCGTGCTGGGTCCCAGCTGCCCTGGGCCTGGGAGCCATCCTGCAGCGCCTCAAGGCCTCTTCTTGTGATTTGTGTCTCCCCAGAGTGAAGGTCCTCAGGACTGTGTCTTTCGAGCCAGTTTCTTGCTATGGGAGCTGGTAAAGCTTCCGCCTGGTTTAGGGGGAAGCAGGACCAGCAGGTGCCACCTGCCACCTCTACCTTCAAGTACAGGCAGAAGCTCTCACTTCCCATGTGGCCATGCCACCTAGCACCCTCGGTCCCGGCCACTATCATGTCTTGCTTAGATAACTGAAGTAGCTTCTCTCCTGCAGTATGTTCGCTACCCAGGACCTGGAGTGATCCTTTTAAAATACAAGTCAGGTTGACTCAAAACCTTCCAGTGCCTTCCCATCCTAAGAAGATTAGTAAAAGGCCAAGGGCAAAGTTCTTGCATTGACCTTGAGCGCTGTGCACAAGCTGCTTCCCCTTCACTCCTATTACCTGACCAGGTCCTGCTCTTGGGGCTCCACCGTGAGAACCTGCTTACTGTTTCCAAGAATAGCACACTGAGGCCCCTCTAGCCCTGCGGCCTTTGCATTCACTGTTTGTTGCCCAAGCTACCCACATTCCTCAGGTCTCTGCTCAAATGTCACCTTATCTGAGAGCCCATCTTGACCTGATACAAAATAGCAACTCACCCTTGTTCCACACTCTCCCACACTCAGCTTTCCCGTTGGTCACTCACACTTTATTCTTCTCTGTAGCATAAATTGCTGCCTCAGAGGTTGTATTTATTTACTAACGTGCCGTCTGGTCTCCGCCACTAGAATGTAAGCGCCACGAGATCGGGGACTGTCTATTTTCTTAGCTGCTGCAGAACCCCCGCCTCGGAGCTACTCAGGACATATCTGTTGAATCATGAAATGGGAGGGAAACTTCATATGTAGGGGGCTTATCTATGTTTCCCTTCCCTTGCTCCCTGGCCCCCAAGTCTGCAGTGGGGGGCATGGCCAAGCAGCCCCAAATAGTGAAGAACAAGGGTTTAAACTTCCCCTGCAAGAAGTCCCAACCCTGCTAAGGCTGATATCAGGACTGGAGCATCCCTGCGCGGCCTCCCCACCTCGGGCCTGCCCGCAGCCCTCCTGTTAGCGCTTTCATGGCGCTTACAATGGCCAGGAGACAGCCAGCAAATGGGAAGGTTGGTGCTGGGCAGGCTGGGGCACAAACTTATTTGGATGAACAGATCTGCTGCATGTGCCAGGCACGGAGCAGACCACGGTTTTTGCAACAGACACCTACCCTTGAGGAGCCCACACCCTGGGGGGATGAACATAAACCGAGAGAGCGAATAAAATGCGGTGGCTGACGAGACAGAGAAATGGTCACGGCTCCACGGGAGTCAAGAGGAGGGGTACCTGCCTTGTGGAGGGTGGGGAAGGCCTCCCAGAGGGCTGAGTTTTGAGGATGACGGGAGTAAGCCAGGCGAAGCGGAGCGAGGGCAGCCCCTGGGGCGGCGGGAAGAGTGTGGGTAATGGCCTCAGTTCTGGGTTCTATCCCTCATCCCACCCTCTCTTGTTTTGGTTCAACAGAAGAGAACTGATCCCATTCGATTCATCGTGCCTGTGCCCTACACTTGGCTGATGTACATTCATGGGGCCTGTGTATGCTCGGGGCCGACCACACTGCCTGGCGCACAGTAGGCACTCAGTAAACTTTGAGTGAAAAGACAACCCCTTGTTGGGGTGCAGATCTGTGCCCTCTGTTAGGGATTCCAGCACCAGGGAACTTAGCAAATGTCAGGCCAAGAAAGGACCTTGAGGTCATCATGCCCAGTGAGTGCACTAGGGTCACACGCCCTGTGCAGGGACTCGCGAGTGACAGGTGGGCACTATTGGCCAGGGTCCCGGGCCAAGGCACCTGGGAGTTGGGATGAGAGTTGGTGGGACCCAGAGGCTGTGGTTGGGGGTGCAGCCAGGACTTCAGGGACTGAAGGGTTAACACAGCAGATCTCAGACTGGCTCCATGTGGGCACCCCCCCCCACCCCCGGCCTGGCCCAGTGCCCCCCTGAGCTGTGCCTGCACTGATATCCGGCTCGGCCCGCCTCTCCGGAAGCCACAGGCAAGCCCCTTGCAAGGCTATGTTTTCAAGGGAAATGCAAATCACCTGAAGGCTGTTTCATGCTTGGAAGAAGTAAAATTGATTCTCTTTTCGTTAAAGGGCTGTTTGGACCCTGTCAGAGCCTCGTCACAGGGCACGGGGTGGCAGAGGCTGCCGGTCTTAATCACATACCAAGCCAAGCAGGCAGCAGGGGGCTGTCTCTCCAGGAGCCAGGCTGTCCCGTGCCCTTCCCAAGCCACGTTCCCCCTCCCTAAGATATCTAAGAGGACCTCCCCCCATCTGGGCCTGGAGCTGGCCCTCGGTGGCCCTGGTGGATGCTCGCTCACGAGGCTTTCCTCCAGAGAGCTCCGCTCTCCCCCACCCTTCCCCCAGAGCCTCACCCACCGACGAGCTCAGGCACCAGGCCAGTTGTGACACCAAGCAAAGTCAAACAAAGTTAAGAAGGAAAATCGGCTTTGACAAAACCTATGACACATAATACACTCCCAAACTAATTCCCAAAATAAGATGTGCTGGTCTTATTTAATATTGGGAGTTCTGCATTATCCCTTCCCTCTGTTAACTGAGATAAACGAGGATTTGTTTTATTTATAGCATCAATTAGGAGAACAGAAATTAATCCTTTAATGGGGCATTTGGGAGCCCAACTGTCAAGGGGCAGAAGGGACACGTGGGCCGGGCCCAGGGGTCTCCCCCACTGGCTCCGGAGGCTCCAGAGGCTCCAGAGGGAAGCCGCCCTCAAGGCCGGGTGGTGGTTGAGCTGTGAGTGTTCTGTGTGCGTGAGATACGTGGAACTATTAAATAAATGGGCATAATTGGCTCCAGGAAGTCCCTCCCTGGGGGACACCTGAGTAACTCGTCTGCAAGTCCTGGGGAAGCAGGGAGAGATGGCAACCAGAGCCAGGAAGAGCCAAGTCCCTCACTGGCCGTAGGGGCTTCAGCCTGTCGGTCAGCCCCGCTCTGCAAAGGGCTGAAGACAGTCCCTCCAGACTGGAGAAAGGAGCTCTGGGAAGGGTCAGATGGGAGGGTCCGGAACCAGAAGAACTGTCTGCTGGGAGCTGTTGGGAGCAACCAGACAGAAGCCACGAGGCGTGCAAAGAGTAAGAAAAAGACAGGCTTTCTGGAATGGTCTGTGAGTCTACAACCAGCCAGCGAACGTGCTCAGGACAGAAACCAGCTGGGGCAGATAACGGTTTCCAGGGTCGAGTTGGTAAGACCTCCAATGCCGCAGAGCATCTCAGGGGACGGACCTGGTACCAGGTGAAGGCTCTCTCCTCTCTCCCGGGGGGCCAGGGCTGGGGAAGAGCACAGGCCTGGGGTCCACCATGGGGAAAGGACAGGCAGGACTTTAAGGCACTGAGGACAGTTTCAGACCAAGCACATGGAAAAGGTACCCCATTCACACCGACTTGTCCCTTCAAAAGCATTTTGCCAAGCACCTGCTATGTATTGCCAGTGAGCCTGGTGATGGTTCCAACTGGCAACTCAGGTCAAAGTCAAGCTGGCAACCCAGCCCTGGATGACACCGGCCAGGGTGGGGGGCAAGGGAAAGCCAGCTTTCCCGGTACTTGTGAGGTTAAGGAAGACACCACTGAGGCTTCCTTCCTTGCCCGATAGTTTTTCCTCCTAGACATGCTGGTGCGTGGGGGAAGGGAGGGTCGGAGCCTGCAGTCAGGGGAGCACGCTGTCCCCTCAGGCCCCCTTCTCTGCCTCTTGCCTTCACTCTCTGGCATTGTCTTCCTGCTCTCCCCCAAGAAAATAAGTGTGAGGCCAATGTTGTCCATCCCTGACGATGGACTTGCACCTTGACCTACAGGGTGAATGCTAAGAAGTCCATGGTCCGCCCAGCAACAGCAAAACCCTAGAATTTTCTAAGAAAGCAGCCATTCAACAGAAGGCGGTATTTCTACCTGTCAGAAGGAAAAGCTTTATTTATAAAATGCCCATGTGTCTGATGCTTTTTTGAATAGTGATATCACAGGGTGGCCTGTCATCACAGGGCAGACTATGACACCCTGAGGCCATAAGAACAAAGGAATAGCTCCAACGGTCTGAGTCCCAGCAGTGGGCCTGGGTGGTGTGGCAACAAGTGGAGACCCGAGTGGAAACAGAACGGGCGCTGGGTGGAGACGGCCAGGCCGGAGGCTGGAAATCAGCTCTGCCCCTTATCAGCTCTGCGACCACAGAGGTTTACCTGACCTCGCCGAGCCTCAGCTTCCGCAACTTCAAACGATTTCTCGTGCCCTGCAAGACTTGGAGATGACACGTGCCCCGTGCTCAGCACACGCGGACGTGCAGTGGACACCCACGTGCGGCTGTGCTGGCGGTGCGAGTAACAGGCAGCGGGCCCCTGAGTCCCCACGGCTGTCCTCCAAAACAGTCCCCCTGTAGCTCTGCTCTCTCCTGTGGCAGCCGGAGGTGTCGCTCTGGTACCACGAATCCCGTCAAGGGGGACTTGAGAGCACTGGACATGTCAGATGTGTGGCCGGGCGGGTCCCTGCCATGGGCGAGGCGCCCTCGGGAAAGTGAAGGGGTGGCCAGGGTCAGCCTGGAAGAGGCCTATGCGCCTACCTCTTCCGACAGAGCGACGCGCACTCCAGCTCCTCTTTCCTCGGTACCCCATTGTACCCCAGAGCTCACGCCTGCTACCTATGCCCAGAAAGACAAGGTCAAGTGACCAGATGTTCTGTCCACTCTGGGTGGGTGGGAGCAGCTACTTGGAGCAGCGTGTGTGTCGGAGTGGCAGGAGGGGCAGGGCGACCTCCGTCAGATAGACGAGAGGCAAAGGGAATGCCCCATCCAATGTGGCCTTCACAAATGGACAATGACACCCCTTGCTCTCCCCCTTGCTACTTCCTTCAGTGTGGCAGAATGACAAATGTAATCATTTCATGGTTTGGTTTTGTTTTTTTACCATCAGCCTCGGATATGCTTTACTGATTTGAAAGAGAGAGAAAGATCGATATGAGAGAGAAACATTGATCAGTTGCCTCCTGTATGCACCCTGACCAGGGATCAAACCCGTCATAACCTGGGTATGTGCCCTGACCAGGAGTCAAACCCACAACCTTTCCGGTGCATGGGCCGAGGCTTCAATGGACTAAACCACCTGGCCAGGGCCACATGTAATCGTTTTAAAAGGTCCTGTCATCTGCTCAGCCACTCCCAATAAGCAAGCACATGCAGCACTGTGGAAAAACCCACACCAGAGCCACAGGGTTTCAGCCAGGAGAAAAATCGAATCACCAGGACACCACCAACCGAATTGTCAAAGACCAAATAAAAAGCTTCATGAATTCTCCATCAGCAATATAATAACACTTCCTGGCCTAAGCAAATATAGACCCAGCATATGAATTGTGACAGGGGTTTGCATTAGCTTCAATGACGTGCAACGGCTGAAGCAGAAACCCTAAGAAATACATGTTTCCCTAAAGCTGCTTCCGTGGGCTCTAATCCTATTAGGGGAAAATGGTAATCTCCTTCCTGAGCCCCTTTCTCCTCGTGGAAAGTTTCCCATCCCAGGCCCGTAATTATTTTTCTGTGACCTCGGTTGGAGATGGGACCTCTGGGCTGGCCACCATGCTGGAGACTGAGTCACCTGTGACCTTGTCCAGTGCGTCTGTCTCCCTCCCTTTGACAGTACTGCTGCTTGTGTGTCTCACACCAAGATTCATTCATTCAGACCATCTCACTATCGCCCAGGTGGGCCAGGTCATCCCGTCTGAGTGGCAAGCGGAGACAGAGAGCACGGCTGCTCCTCCTTCAGCGAGGAAGAAACACAGTGGGTGCCCCGCTGTTCAGAAAACCCAAGTTCAGAGCCACTTAGAGAAAGTCTGCTCAGGGCTGCTGGACCCCTGAGTGTCTGGGGCAGCAGGAAGGAGAAGCAAAAGGGAGAACGGCCTGCAAATGCGCAGCAAACAAATGCAGGAAGGGTCCCCCAGGCGGGTTCTCGGTGTCTCCTGTTAATGGAGATCTGCACCATCCTTGCAGCACTCACTGAACCCGCCAGGTGCCCCTCCCCACCCGCTGCCCCGGTTTTCTCCCTTCCGCACACGGATGCAAATAAAAACGCAGCGATCACCCCCTACACACATGCACAGAATGCGTGGCCGAAAAAAGAAACGGTGACTTAACTTTCTAAGTTTTACAAAACACACCGAAAGAAAGCTCCATGCGCAGCAAACCACGGCCTCCAAACGGATCAGTCACGTGCCTCCCTCTTCCGATGAGGCCACCTCCCTCGCTCACACACATGGGACAGCCACCCCTTCCTCCTCGGCCCAGGCCTCATACCATCGCGGGCTGTGCCGCCCCAGCCGGCGCACCCCACTTACCCCAGCGTGGTCATGGTGACGATGGTGTACCAAAAGGAGGCGGGGATGCTCGTGAACTTGCTGGCGGAGGAGCCCTTCTCGGCGTAAAACATCACAGTGGCGAAGATGATGATGGCCATGGTGAGGGAGAAGAGGAGGAAGCCGAGCTCGGACGCACAGCTCTTGAGCGTGTAGCCCAGGATCCGCAGGCCCTGTGAGTGGCGCGAGAACTTGAAGATCCGGAAGACGCGGAAGACGCGCAGCGTGACGAAGGCGCCCGACACGTCCTCGTTGTTGGTCATGACCAGGCCGATGTAGTAGGGCATGATGGCCACCACGTCGATGATGCTCATGACGCTGCGGATGAAGCGGTAGCGGCTGGGCGCGGCGAAGAGCCGCAGCAGGTACTCCACGGTGAAGATCATGACGCAGGCCGTGTCCAGGCAAAAGAAGGCCACGGAGTAGCGCTCGCCGCACGGCAGCTCCTTGCTGCCGGGCACCGTGCCGCACGGCACTGTCTCCACCACGTTGGTGATGACCGAGACGGCGATGAAGAAGCCGGTCACGTAGTAGAAGACCAGGGCCAGCGTGCTGGTGTGCGGGTTCTCGAAGGCCCGCCACATGGTCTGGCGGAAGCTGAGCGAGGGCATGGACTCCTGGTTGTTCTCCGAGTCGTTGTCGTCCATGAGCCGCTCGGCGTTCTCCCGCTTGCGGTCCTTGTACTCCTCGTAGCAGCAGTCGCCGATGATCTCCGGGAGGATGCCGTAGAAGGCCAGCTCGTCGTCGTAGGCCGAGATGCACTCATAGCGCGGGTAGTGCAGCTTCCCGGTGCGGTAGAAGTTGAGCACGCAGCGGAACACCTCGGGGTCCCGGTCAAAGAAGTACTCCTTGGTGTCCTCGTTGAAGAAGAACTCCTTCTCCGTGCTGCCCAGCAGCGTGTCCGGGTAGCGCTCCAGCGTGGTCCGCCAGGTCTGGAACCGGCGCCCGCTCACGTTGAGCACGATCAGTTCGTCCTGCCGCTTGTTCTTGTCGGCCGGGGCCAGGGGCATGGGGCAGTTGGCCACCGGCATCCAGCCGATGGCCGCAGCCCGCGCAAAAGGCAGCCAGGCTGCCACTCCTGCCGCCATGGTGACTCCAGCTCTCGGGCCGGCGCCTGCGCAGACACTGTGCACACCAGCTTGGACTTAGTTCAGCGACCCCTGGGGGAGAGGAGGAGAGAGCAGAGAACCAGGTGAGACCGTGATTGACATCCAGGTGCATCCTGGGGCACAGGGAAGGGTCACTGGTGAGGGAAACAGCTGCCGTCTTGCAGGCAAACGAGTTAAATTGAAAGCACCACCGAAGACAGAGGACTTGAATCTCTTGTGCCCTTCCCTGCAGGAGGGCACCTGGCACCGGGCAGGGTGGCAGCAGTGGGGTCACCAGATGCTGTTGACTGCGTGCCAGGTTGTCAGGTTCCGGGAGGGCCCAGGAGCGCGTGGAGGGAAAGCCTCTTTAGCAGGAAGATGTGGGAAGGCCCTGGGAAATAATCAGCTCTGAAAGGTTATGGCGTTATTATGAGTTTAAATTGGGAGAGGGTAAATGAGTTCTCATTAAACGAATTTCAAAGTGGGATAAACATGCTAATTTTTATTTCACTCTTCACCCACCAGGGTAATCAGGAATGGGGTGTGGATGCAGGAGATCAGGTAAACATTCTTTCTATTCCTCACCAGTGAGGAGGAGGCTGGGCTCACCCAGGTCTGGAAAGTTCTGAGATGGCAGGGGGCTCCGGTGGGCCCAGAGCTTGGTGGAGCTCTGTCCCCAAGTCCAATGGAGAAGGCTGTCCCCAGTGGAGTGCTACTCTCCAGGACACCTAGCAACCTCGTGTCCAATGGTGACCTTCAGAGCCATGACAGAAAGATGCGGGAGAGGCTAGGAGGCTAGGCAGTGTCCCTTCCCCACCTTGTAAAGGGACTCTTGGGTTCTCAGGCACCTGCCTTCCATGCATTGTCCCTCTCCCTCCCTGAGGAAGCAGATCCACGCTCATTGCCATCTCCACATTCCTCGCCTCCCGTCTCCATCTGCCCACCAGCCTTAGCTTCCTTGGGTTATGTAACCGCACTCTTCCCCTGCCAGCCTTGCTCACCTGGCCCAACCCGCCCTCGGCGGCTCCCTCAGGGCTGGGCCCCCCGCTCTCCGAGCCACACCGTGCACACAGCTCCCATCGCCTGCCTGGACGGAGGGAACAATGGCGCGGAGAATTATATTTGGCTTTGGGAAACAGATTTACCTTCCCAGATTTGGCTTTTTAGAGACGATAGTGAGATGACTCTGCAATCCCCAATGCACACCATCTGCAGAGAGACATGTGGTGACACAGAAACGCACGCAGCGGCAACGGGAAACTGTTTGGGGTTCACACACTGGTGTTCACGAATCCTAAATTGATCACTCAGAACCAGCCCTGACTCAGAATTTTGGGACCCTCTGGAACGCAGTTGGTTTGGCTCTGTGTTTAAAGAAATGAGGCAGAAGTGAGGCTTATCGTGGGATTGGAGCTTCGCCTCTGCCTGTCAAACCCGCTTCCTTCCCTGACTCCCAGCCCTACTAGGGTTGCCAAGCCTCTACCTCCTCTCCCTGCTGAGCTGCCACTGGCCGGTCCCCCCTGGATGCCTGTGAAACTGGACAGGATTAACCTGGTTCTCCCTCCTTGTCAGAAGCTGTTCTTCCCTCTTTGCTCTGGGCATCCCTGACCCCAGGCCTGCCACCTCGGCCATCTTCTTCATTGCTTCACACACAGAGTTGCCAAATAATGAGACAATGGCTCTTACTGCCCTCATTAAGGACTTGGCTCCCACAGGCAACCCCTCCCGCCCGGCCTGCTTGTCCTCACCAACCCCCAAGACAGTTTCTCCCGTCCCCCAGAAATCCATTCTGCTCAGAGTCATCTCCCTAAAGCAAGGTTCTGATGGTGCTTTGCCCCACAGCCTATGAAATCAAACCCACACCCCTTGGCCCAGCCTCCCAGCATTTCCACAGTCGAATCCTAGCTCGTCACTCCAGCCCCACGTCCCATGCACCCAACTGAGCCTCCAGCAACAAGATCGCAGGCCAGGTCCCAAACAGGCTGCGTGGGGCTCGGTCTCTGGGCCCTCTTCCTTCTCTTGGCAACATCATTCCCCTTCAGCCCTCCTTTTAGAGTACCACCCAGCCCGCACCCTGGCTGCAATGTTCCCCACCATGAAACTCTCGCCTCCTTTGGGCTCCTGGCCCTGTTTGCCCCTCTTTTCTAGCATCCATCACCCTCTGGCCAGGATTACTGATGCTTTCAGCGTGTCTTACTAATAATCACAGCTAACAGTAACTGAGCAGTTGCTGTAGACCTGGCGCTGCGCTGCCTCCTGTGGACCGCGTCATGCCTTCCTCACAGCAGCCCTCAGAGGAAGAGTCTGAGATGCAGCGGCCGGGAAGGGGCGGAACAGGCACCCCATCGCAGGCAGGCAGCCCGCCCAAGCCCCCCACACACAGTGCAGCCCGGTGCCCGCCTCTTCTCCAGGTCTCCCTGCAAGGAGAACAGCAGAGGAGGCTTCCTGAGGCCCGACTGTGTGCCGGGCACAGTACCACCTGCTTACCTGTGCCATCTCAACCGACCCCACCAATAGCCGCTGCTGCTGTCCCCATTTTGCAGATGAGGAAGACAAAGCATGAGGAGACGTACTAACTTATGTAACAAGTGGGCAGAGAGGTCGAAACCCAGGCAGTCTCAATGTGGAGTTCAAAGGCTCAGCAGGGGCTCTGCGCTGCTTTCCCCATCCACACTAAGCTCCTTCAGGGCAAAGGCCAGGCCACCTCCATTTTCACTGGACAACCCAGGAGGGAGCTCGGCGCAGCAGTCACTGGGCGCTCAGGCCGTGAACCCCAACTGCCAGCTGCTGTCACAGACGCCGTGTGCATGCTGCCGGCTCCACTTGGGCCTTGCTAGCGCCTTCCAGAGGTTTTCAAAGGGGGGCACGACCTCTCCAAGCAGACAGTAAACTCTGAGGACAGATCTGGATGACAGGAACCCAACGGACGTGCCTCTGACCGACTGTGCCCTCAGCCGAGTTTTCTCAAGGAGCCAACGTCTGCCTTAGTTTCCCCATCTGCATGCAAAGGAGAATATGCACAGGTCCCTCTGCTCCCTCATAAAGGGAGGTTGATTCAGATGCCACAGAAGACAACAGGAATGACAGGGATATTCCCTATAAATGTCACCACTGAGAGAGTCAGAAAGACGGCACAGGACTGATGAGCCCTTGATTCTGGGAACAGGGAAGAATGGGGGTCATTCATCCACAGCAGCCGGCAATCCACGTGCCCCTGCTGGGAGATTTGGGGACACGCCATGTGCATTTCGCATCTTCAGGAGATGCACCCGGTAGTTCCCTATACTTCCCTCGGCCTGCTGGGGGCCTGTGTTGCCCCCCAGCACACACTCAGCTAGGTGATCTAGGGAGCAAGGGAGTCTGGGAAGCGAGCCCCCGATGGAAGCCTCGGTCACACACAACTCCAATTCAGACTTACTTAACATTTACTGAGCACCAACAATGCCCTGGACCCTGTCTTAGGCACATTTGTAACACACATTTCATCTATCTCCACAAAAATTCTATGACATGGGCATTTCCACCCGCAAGTTTCAGGCAAGGAGACCGACACCCAGAAGTTTCCTTCTAAGTGGCCCAGTTCCAGGTTCCCAGGAGTTGACAATTTGCCAATAGGCAATCGATCAGCTCACTGCCAAATGGCCTTCCTGACCGAGGTGCAGCCAGGTCCTGAGGCTCCCCCAGGAGAGAGCAGGGTGCAGGGGCTCCGCTCACCCTATCCTGAGTGGCCAAGAACACAGGCTCGGGAAGCCCTGCATGCCAGTTTCAGATCTATGTGAATGTGTGAAAGCGAGTCACTGTCACCCGCTGGACCTCACAACCCCCCCGCCCCACCCCGGTAAAATCAGAGAATTGGACAAGGTGACAAGGAGCCCACTGGCTGTGATCGTCTTGATTCCGCTGTATCCAGGACACCCAGGCTGTAGCTCAGGGCTCAGTGAGACCTCTTCAAAACTGTCACCCGTGCAATGCAAAGCAGGGAGCGGAGCATCTGGGTTTGTTGCTGTGGGGACGGAGTTAGCTGGAGCCTCTTCTTAGCAAAGGCAGTTCTGGGAATTCGAGATGACGCTGGTGCCCAGAACAGGGCACAGAACCTGCATCACTCAGAACCCAAGGCTATGGGAGGCCAGGTCCACCCACTGAACCCCTGGAGGGCAAAGGGGGCCAGGTTCCCAGACTTGGGGCCCTGGACCTCTGAGCCTTAAACAGCCCTGCTTTATCCGAGAATGAGCTCAGAGAGGCAGGACTTTCAGGGGATTTGAGTGGCAAAGAGTAAGAGAGCGCTGAGCCTGGAGGCACCCCATGGCGTCCTGCTTGGGCCGGACACTGCAGCTCTGCACCTGAGGGGACGATGCCTGTCCTTCCATTCCGGTGTCGCTTCCCCCTCCACTCCCAAGACCCAGCGCCTGGTCCCACCCCTGCCCCGCAGAGCCTGTCCCCTTTCTCCTCCACCCCTGCCAGCCTCCTCTTCTCCCGAGGGCCATCGGCCTTTTCCCAGCTGCTTTCGGTGAAAAACTGAGAGCTGGGGAGGCAAACACAGCCCCTCCCTATCATAGAGGTCTCTGGCCCCGAGGCCAAACCTTTACCCTGTGCTCTAATTCAGGACAATTTTCCCAATGAAGGGCTGGAAAGAGCCCGGCCGACTCTGGAGACTCCAGCCCTATCCCCCTGATAAAAGGTTCCAAAAAAAATTAAAAGGAACAATTACCCAATGCTACTTTCTGTGTGTGTGTGTGTGTGTGTGTGTGTGTGTGTGTGTGTGTGTCTTGGGCCGGGGGTGTCCCGGGGCTTTGAAAGGGGAGAAATGTCCCACCAGATACCGTGCCCACGGCCACACCAGCCAGGCCCTCCACACAGCCCTGCAGGCAGGACCGGCCCAAGCAGAGCTTCTGGGCGGCTGTCACTGCAGCACGGGCCCCCGGTGGGCACCAGCACCTCCTGGAGCCGACCTGGGTACGGATTCCTACAGCAGGCACAACAGTGCGGCCCCGTTTCCAGCCAATGGCACAGCACACGCCTCAAATGCCAAGGTTTTACTAGGACGTGGACGCCTTACAAATGAAAAATCTGAAGCTATTTTTGTTTTTGGCAGAAGAGTTTGACAGTGGGAAAGATGGGGGTGGGGGCAGGCTGGGGAGGAGACATTTAAAACAGGTGAGGGCTGAAATGACAAACGCAAAAAGAGAAGAAAAATCCTGGAAAAGGGAAACCGACTCTCCCCTGCTGGAAGAAGTGGGCTCTGTTAAACAGCTTCTGTTTGGGAAGGAGAGAGGCCAACAGTAGGCAAAGTGACCCCACAGCCTGTCCTGGGGATTGATGCCTGACCTGAGGACAGGCTCCAGGCAGCGGAAATGTCACATTGCAGAGGTCTGCCCTTCGGTGACCTCAGAAGAGCGTTGGGAGTGCAGAGCCTCTCTGGAAACTTTTACTTTCCACGATTTTCTATCACATCGCGGAGCCCAGAACGGGGCCAGTCTGGGGGAGGGGAGGGTCCTGACAATCCAGGGAGCTTTGTCCTGCGCCCACAGGGCTTGGGCAGGCGTGAGACTGCCCGGGTGCCAAGCTGGGATCCTTGGGGTGCAGGCCTGGGACACACACACTGGTCCTCTTCTCCCACAGTGCCACTCCTAGGCTGGCCAGAGCACTTTCCTGAGCTGTGTTTTATTTCCAGCCTCCTCAACAGCAAAAGGGAAGACACGACTAATCTTTCTTCCTCTGGGGGCCTCTTGTGTATTTGCATTTTGTTGCATTCAAGTAGTGACGAGGAAAAATAGGCACGTCGATTCCTGACCGTGTGCCAACATGTCCACATGGGGAAATGTACACATGCTTTGCATTGAATTCGGGCACGCCCAGGCCCCCTCTCTACAGACATACAACACCCGGGTGCCCTTTAAGAAACAGTAAGTAAGGTGTAAATTTAACCGTCACGTACATTCATGCAAAATACCCACATGCACCCTATAGCAACCCTTGCAGGATCTTGTAAACAGATCGCGTCGTGCCTAGGATGATGAGAAAGTTCAGACGCCCTCTTAAGAAATACAACGGAGCCTTTGCTCTAAGATTCCAGGTCCGGAACCTCAGCCTGTTGCTGACAGGTCACGGCTGCCCGGGATAAAAAAAAGCAGGACATCTTGGACTTGATTCAAACGTCAACACTAAGCAAGTGCAGGAATTTAGTTGATCCCAGGTAACTTCTCTGCCCAGTCCCTTCCGCGCCCCGTCCTCAGTGTAAACACCTCGCAAAGTGAGTCTTTCGGCCCCCCTCCCCGGGTCGCGCTGGCCCTTAGAGGCCTTTCCCAGAGCTCGCAGGGCAGACGCGGCGTCGGGCAGGGCCAGCGGCGGGGCCCCCAGCCTCTGGCAGGCACATCGCCGGCTCCCGGGGCTGGAGAACTTTGCGAAGCGCCTCAAACTGCTCCCTGCTTCCGACCTCAGCCATTTCTCTCCTCTTCCCACAAAGCGGGGGGACTGAGAGCAAGCCGTCGCCACCTGCCGCCGGATCCCGGGGCGCTGCCTCTGGCACCCCGAGGGAAGGCAGGCCAATGGAAAGAGGGCAGAGGTTCACACCCCCAGCCCCCAACGTCCTCTCGCCTTGCGGCCAAGAGGTGGCTCCGCAGCCCGAGGGAACCGACGCCCCCGGGCCGGCTGCCTGCTCCCCCGCGGCGCCGGCCCCACCCCCCACCCTTCCGGCGCCCCGGCGCCCACCCACCCGGGCTCAGGAGTGGGAGGGTGCCGCGTGGGCAGCTGGAGCAACAGGCGTGGGAGCCGCGCTCCTTACACTTCCTGGCTCCAGAAGGCTCGGTCGCGTCCCTCTTACCTTCGGCGAAGCAAGTCCGGGCCCCGCGCCCCGCGCGCGCGAGGGAGCTCCGGCCGGGGGCCGCGGAGGCGCCGAGCGCCCAGCAGCGTGGGGGAGCGCCCAGCAGCCGCCTCCTCGCAGGCGAAGTCTCGCTCCCTCCCTCGCTTCGTCCGCTCGTGCGTCCGTCTGTCCGTGGGCCCCTCCCTCCCCCGCCGCCCCAGCCCCGGTTCGGCAGCGCGTCCCCTCCCCGCCTCGCCGCTCCGCTCGCGGGCTCGCGGCTCCCTCGCTCGCTCCCTGCCCCCGCCGCTGCCGGCGCCGCGCGGAGCGGAGCCCGGCGGGCCACGGGCGGCCTGGAGAGGTCCCTCTCCTGAAGGGGGAGGCGGTGGGGGCGCGGCGCAGGCGGGGCGGAGAGAACAGTCCGGGGGAGGCTGCGAGACTGCGCCCTGGGCTCCCGACCGATCCCCGCCGGAGAGCGGCTCAGGCCCGACTCGGGCGCGCGGGGCCGCCAGGCATCAGAGAGAGAGATGGAGAGGACCCCGAGGCTCGCCGCGGAAGGGTGCCCAGGGCGAGGGCGTGAGGGGGAGTGACTCCCCGCGCAAGGGTGTGAGTGCGTGTGTGTGTGTGTGTGCGTGTGTGTGTCTAGAGGGGCGCGCGTGAGCGGGGGCAGGGGCCGGGGAGGCAGAGCCTGGTGCGGCTCCCTGGGCGACTGGAGGAATCCTAGGGTGTGCCTGGAGGTGGCGGAGTATGCCGACGCGGGTGTGAGCGCGTGTGCCGCTGAGGGTGGGCACAAGGGTGAGCGTGGCAAGGTGAGCTCTGCTTGGGGGTGGGGGTGGGGGTGGAGCGCGGAGTAGGCGTGAGTGTGAGCTTGGGGGTGTGTATGGTGGGGATAGGAAGAGGTGGCCGGGAGAGCAGTGTGTGTGCGCGTGGGGTATGTGGGGACCTAGCGGGGTGTCTTTTTCTCACTGACTGTCCACGCGACACCAGCCCTTGCTGAGAGCCCAGCCACCTGGCGAAGTGGAATCCGCCACCGCGCAAGCCTTCCGGCTCGAGGAGCTCTCAGCTCGGTGCTGGGACTGGAGGGGGGTGGGGGGGCGGGTTGTGTGGGAAACATTCTGTCCTTACCCCACGTGGGAGCCACTCTCCTCCCAGAGCGCGAGGGGCACCACCTGAAGGTAGGGATTCGCCCTTCTCTCCCGCCACGTGTACCAGTACCCAGATTCAAGTCTGGACCTGGGAATGTGAACTCTCAACCCGGGTCTGCCCAGGCCTTCGGTCCGTCCGCGAAGCCCGTGGATCCTCGCTGCCTGGTGCCTCGGCCCAGGATGGCGAGCGGGCAGTCGGCACGTGCCACAGGGCCCGGCGGCCAGAGCCCCGCGCATCTCGGGAGCGTGGTATCCGGCCCAGGCTCTCACACTCGCGCCAGCGGCGCGTGGAGGATTCGGTCCCCGCCGACTGTGCGGACCCGCGGCCCGCGGCTCTAAATGTTCCCGTTTCCGGTGCCGATGCCCTGAATCCGGGATCTCGGCCTGGCGCTGGGCTGCAGGGACCGAAACGCAAGGCTCGAGCGATCACAGTTCTGGGTGCGGAGAGGTGGGTGCCTGAGACAGACCGAGCGAAAAACGAAGTGTGCGGTGAAGGGGAGGGTGAGCTTGAAACGGCAGTGCGAGCTCGGGCAGGGGCTGGCCAAGGACCTTCTGGTGCGGAACGGGGCTTCTGGCTCGAGAGCACTCCTCGCCCTGTTCCCGATGGAGGGTCGGGGCAGGTCACTGTGATCTAGGCCCCCGTGGCCCGTGGGAGCCAGGAGCCCCTTTCGCAATCACTCCTCCGACTCCCCTCGAGGCCCCCTCTGGCGTGTCAGTCTGAAAGGTGCACAATTGGCCCTTCAAGAGGTGGGCGTGGGCTGTGTTAGCATTTGCCTGGAGTCCCAGAGCCCTGTGGGATTTGCATACTGATTTGCATACAGTAATAATGATTAACAACACTGCCACTCCCTGGCAGACAGGGGAAGAATTCAGGGAAGGACCTGGCACGGCTCCCACCTCCCTCCCCTCTGGGGAAGAGTTAGTTTTCTCACGACTGGACTGCCCACCGCCCACCTCAACCGCTCCGACCCCTGGGAGCCCTCAGACGCTGGGTGGGCAGGTCCAGGAGAGGCCTTCAGTCCTCCACCCCCAGGTCCAATGTGGGAGAGTCAAAACCCAGTTGTTTCATTTCTGCCCAGGTTTGAACTGTACATTCCTGTCTTTGTTTTGCATCTTGGGGGCGCTCAGCAGCTGAGTCCACCCCAAAGCTCGGGGGCTTTGGGGGGCACTTAGCAGAGAGCATCTTTTCTCCTCCAGAGGTCAACCCAAGCCAAGGGACACTGCTGTCCTGCTCCTGGTTGCCCGGCTGGAAGACAGGGTGCTGATTCAAGCACTCACCGCCCCCCCCCCCACACACACACAGCCGGCCCCCATTCCTCCTGGGCTTTCAACTCGACATTTAAGAGAAAGCTGTAGGTTATAGTCTCCTTCCTGCGGAGAACATCCAGAAGAAACTATGAAAGACTTGATTTGTACTCTAGGCCAGTGTGGGTTTTATTTACGGGCCTTTCTCACAACCAGGTGACCTGGAAAATAAGAGAGCAAGTGATGGGCAGAAAGGAGGCCCCCTGACTGGGCAGCTGGAGGGGGCCCTTGGAGGGAGATGCATCCCTCCCCTTGCAGGTTTGCCTCCGAAACCCCCCTCCCTGCCCAACCCCGCTGCCTCTTTCCTGTACTGTCTGGCCTGCCTTCCCCCTCTCTGCCTCTGGCCTGGCCTGGCCGGGATTTTCACTTGCTTTTCCCCCATGACACGGCCGCTTTTCCTTTAACTCTCAGCTTCTATTTAAAAAGCTAATTTGGGAGCTTGTCGATGCTCCCAATTCAGACATTTTAAATAGGAACAGAAAGTCAGGAGCTGCCAGGGCACTAGGGTTCCTCCCCTTGCCACCGACACAGCAGAGGCATTTGTTCAGTCACTGCGCTGGCCCTCCCGTGGTGTGTGTGTGTGTGTGTGTGTGTGTGTGTGTGTGAGAGAGAGAGAGAGAGAGAGAGAGAGAGAGAGCGCGCGCAAGCTCAGGGTGTATTTCAAGCTCTTTTCTATTTAAGGACGGTGCTCCTGTGGACAACTGTTGTCTATGTGTATGTCCTCTCCAAGCTGTGCACACGTGGGGCTCTGCTTTAGTCCCGAGGCTCTGGCCACCTTTTGCAGAGCCTGGCGCTGCACGGCCCGGGAGGCAACCCTGCTCCGAGTCTGCAGCCTCTTTGCTGACAGGCTGGGCTGGCGTGTCTGCGTGGCTCTTGCCTGGGGCGTTTCTGCAGGGGCTGGCAGTTTGCGGCTGTGGCTCGGTGTGTCCAGAACTGTTGCTCCCGCCCTCACTGCTTGTGGCTGTCCCACTTCAGCAGTGGGCCCCACGATGGGATGGGAACTGGGAGGGTGTGGCCACCCGTCTGGGGGCTGCAGGCTCTCCACCTCCAGGCTGCCTGGGTTGGAGCCTGCCTCTGCTGTTCACTAGCTGTGCGAGCTTGAGGAAGCCACGTAACTGCCGTGTGCCTTGATTTCCCCATCTGCTGTGCCGTGGCAATAACAGTGCTACCCACCTTCTGAGATTGTACCCTCACAGGTAAAGCACTTGGTGCCTGGGACACAGGGAGTCTAATGTACCTGCTGATTGTCCTTGCCACTCAAGGCTGGAGTGGCACCGGCAGGAAGTGTGGAGAAATGGGCCCAGGGAAGATGCGGGACTGTCGGACTGTGTTCACTCGGGCACACACGCACCTCCACACACGCAACTATGACCACGCCACAGCCCAAGTGGGTCATGTTCGCCTTAGTGAGACAGTCGATCCCCTACACTCCAGAAGAGAGACTTCTGGTGAAGGCATAGAGGGAGGGCCACAGGGCTGGGGACAAGGAAGAGGCTGGGCATTTCCTGGGGGCCAAGGAGTGAGTCCCAGGGCACTCCATGCTGCCTATGGACCCGCCCTCCCTTACTTACCTACCCATGTGCAGCAAGAACTTATGAAAGTGGAGACCCAGCAGGGACTCAGAAGGGGAGGCCCCTCATTCTCCCAGAGTCTCCCCTTGGCCTGGGTGTCCTCTCCATTGAATCCTGCCATTGGCTCCTATCCCTAGTTCTGCACCTGGCCATGTGAGCAGTTACCCAGTGCCCATCAGAATTCACTTTGTCTCAGTCCCTGAGCACCGAATCGAGGTACAGAGAGGCTAAGTGGCCCTCCCCAGGTCACACAGCTAGGGATGCAGGAGGCCCCGGCAGGAGGGGAGCTGTCAGTGCCCACGCATAGGGAGGCTTGCCAAGGAATCCAAAGCAACGTTGCAAATCCCTGGATTGTGCTGGTCTCGGCAAAGCGACCTTCAGCGGAGGGGCCACCACACTCTGAACCCCTGGCTGGGACTGCAGGGACCCTGTGCTGTAGATATCATGGCATTTTACGGGCGGAAACACCGGAAGTAGCTGGTGCATGGGGAGACATCCCAGTCCATGCACCTAGCATGAAGCTCTGAACCCTCCCTCTTGCCACTCCCTGGGCTATTGGTTTTTTTCTCTTTTGAGAGTAGAATGGCCCCCTCAGCCAGAGAGAGAGGGTCAGCAGTCAGCAAGAAGGTCTTCCCTGGGAGGATGCTCCTGCCCTGGCTCTGTCGGGTTCTCCCATGTTTGGCCTCCGTGGGTAGGGTGGGGCGGGGCCCAGGCCAGGGCTGTTCCCTCTGAGTTTTCCTCAGGATGCAGTCTTCTGGAGGAGCTCCAGAGCTGAGTGGAGCCTTGACTTTCTCTCGTTTCCCAAGGGCAGGCAGGTGGAGGTGTTGGAGGTGCCGAAGAGCTTTGCCCCAGTCTCGGGCGGCCAGGGTTTCGTGCCAGGCGTTGCCCAGATTGTCCAGCTTAACCAGGCCAGCAAGTTCTGTCCAATATTAGTAGCCCCGACGGCTGAACTTTCACAACCTTCAGATGCTTCTGGCCCTTCCTGAGGGCGTGGGCAAACTCCTACTTCTTGCTCCCCCAACTGCATTTGGGAGGCCTGGATGGTCTTCTCATCAGTCACACTGTGTAGACCGGTTAGATTGAATAAGAGAGGTGGTCAGCATTGACGGGCCCCCGTGGGTCCTCCGAGAGTCGGTCTTTGCCAGCCTGATACCTGCTCCTACCCAGGCAGATCCTGGGGAGGCAGAGCCCTGGGGGGTGGCTTTCTGTTCCCCCAGAGGGAGAGGCTAGGTGAAGGAAGAGGGGCTGAGAAGGGAACATAGGCTCTGGAAAGAGCCTATGACTCCATGTTTTGCTAGTGACAACTTGAAGGAGAGTGACTAAAGGCTGCAGGTACTTAGTTCCCCTCTGGTGGCTTCTTTTGCCTATGCGCCGATGTTCCCTGGGCTCTGTCCTCGTCCTTCTCTTTCCTCACCTGTCCTGCTCCCTGGAGAGTTGATGGGAGCCACGCGTTTCAAGCTCATTCTGATGCTGACAGTCCCTTCCTGAGCTCTCCCTGTCTCTGTGCCTCTCCAGCTTTGCACACAGCCACCTCTGGGTGTCATCTCACCCCTCCTGCAACCTTCTGTGGTAGTTCGTTTGCTCTGAAAAACCCCATTCCTATCATGTCGTCTCCCTCACTTCCCTTCCGGCCTTACTTTCTTCCGCGCACACGCCGGCCTTTCTTCCCAGCACAGAGACCTATTCTCTGTTACCCGACCAAAGCGCGACCTTTCACACCTTGCCTTTGTACGTGTGGTACCATCTTCCAGAAATACCTTTCACCGATTCCTATTTCCTTCTGTCTTCCTGGCAAACTTCCACTTGGCCTAACACCTTTAATACCCAGCCCAAAGGTCACATAAGACTGTTGATCAAGTTCACCCCCATTGGGACTTTCCCCATGTGGGCTTCCTCCTTCCTCAAACATAGTTCTTGTTACCCTAGTTGTTTGCCTGGTGGTCTCACTCCCCAGCTTTAAGCTGTTTCAGGCGAGGACCACTTCCTAGCCATCTCTGAAGGCACTAGCTCAGTGCTCGGCACACTGCAGATGCTCGATAAATTTGCGTTAGGAATTTATTTCAGCTTTCATTCACATAGCTCCCTTGAGTGTGTGTAATTGAGGATGTGCGATAAATGTGTCGGCTGGTCAACCTCTGGGTCCTTTCTGATTGATCCTAAGCGCTGGCATGAGGACAGAGAGGAAGGGTAAGGGTGTTTGGTTTGCGGCCGATCCTAGACAAAGAGAGCCCCGAAGCCCCTCCTCTCCAGCCTTTTCTGATAAAAATGGGCCTCAGCCAATGCTGCTTGCGGGGACCCAGCCAGCCTTCTGCTCTTGAACAGGGTTGGTTTTCAGGGAACTCTTTCCTTTCTGGCAGAATGTCAATCACATCCCCAGAATGTGACCCCCCTGGGAACAGCCAGGATGTGGTCAAGGAGTGCCTGGTTGCCTGCAGCCATGACCTGCCCATAAAACCCAGCCTGGGAGCCCGCCACAAACCCGTTAGCCAGAACCCTGGCTCAAGGAGATGCCAAAACCAAAGCTTGCTGGACTAGGAAGCTTAAAGCCATGTGAAGCCCACATTGTGAAACCTGGGAGGGTGGAAGCTTAGTGGTGAGAACATGGGGTGGGGCAGACCTGGCTCCAGCTCCTGACCTTAATTTACAAGTTGTGTGACCTTGGGTAAGCCACTTCACTTCTCTGATCTTTAGTTTCCTCACCTGTAAAATGAATGGTGGTGTTGCCTCAGAGGGTTGGTGAGGATTGAATTAGAGAGAGTACATCATGTGTCTCACGTGCAGTTATAAACACAAAAATTGGCTGTTATAATAACTGAGTTTACATGTGTTTGAAACTAGCCCTTTTAAATCTTGGGCACAGCTCACGACACTGCTTGTTTGAGAGGAAGTTTAGGAAGGTCACTCAGATCTTCCCATGTGGTTATTGTTCATCCTGAGACCTCAGGAAATGTGTGAGATCAGAGACATGTGTACATCCTTTCTTTCTGAACGCTGGTCTGCCTTTTTCTAATGGGCACTGGTGTGTCCCAGGCACTTCCTATTTGTGAGTATCAATAAAATCATGATTTTGCTAAGACTTCAAATCGTGATTCCCCAAGCCAGGACATTTTTTTCTCTTGGCTCCTCTCTCCATCCTGCGGCTCCCCATTTCTGCAGGCTTAAGCTTCAGGTGCTTATTTCTCCTCACTCCTTCCTCCTCAGCAAGAACTGCTAAAATCATTTAAACTAAAGTGTAAGTGACTATCCTGTCCGGAGGTCCGGTATTCACATTTTACCAGAACACAGCCTTGAGCCAAAGCAATAAAATAGAGTTGGATTTTAGGTACCCATTAGAGTAATGGGGGAGGGAGAGGGGAGACAGGAGGCCCTTCCCTACTCCACCGTCACTGCCCACTCATATACCTGACCTCATCAGTGCAACCGCAAACAAGGTGGGCTGTCTCTGAATTCTGCAGCCAGAACACCAAGTCTCCTGCCTATGCAAAAGTACTGCAATACGGAGATCTGTGCACTGTTTTGGGTGCCACTCTTCTCTTGGTAAAGAGACACAGCTCTTGAATGTTCATATTCAAGTGAATTTTTTCTCCAGAGCCCAAGGCCGGGTTGGCTGTTTCTGCCTCGCTGGGTTTGCGGGATACCCAGCTGCAAAACTGTCAACTGCTTTGGTGAGTCAACAAGTAAACAAAGACAGTCCAGCTGCTGTCCCCGTACTGCAAGGTCATAAGAGGTTTCTGGACTTCTCTGCCAAGCCTCGTTAAAAAGGATCCTCATGGCTCTTTAACCCTTTTGGTATGGGTTCCAGATATATCCGGCACCCATCTGATGACCTGTGTGGACGAGCGCCGGATATATCTGGCATCCATCTGTATATAATTTTTATAAATTTTACTTATATAATTGATAGAATTTTATATAACTATCTCTTAATATTAAAATTACAAACAACACTTGGAAAAAAGCATTGTTTTATTAAGCATAGATCTTATATAAGGTTAGGAAAGTCTTCACACAAAGGAGGACTGACCATGTGCTATGTGCGCGTTTTCGGCGCGGCACCTCGTACAGTGGGAGTGTCGCGGCAGAAAGAGTGCTCGTACCAAAAGGGTTAAAAATTCTTCCTTATGGAAAACATCAAACATATACAAAGGAAGAGAGAACTGTGTAATATACCCATCCTTCGGCTTTGATCATGACCAGCTCAGGCCAACCATGTCTTCTCTGTTCCCCTACTTGCCAGCAACCCCCCCAACAAATTTTGAGGCAAACTCCAGATGTCATATAATTTCAGGTGCAAATATTTCAGACACTGTGCCTCCTTATGGCCAGTAAAACCTACCCTCCAGGGAAAACATCCTTCTACCTTTCCCCATGCTGCTAAGAACATGTGACCAGCGTCTGCTTCTATGCCCCAGGGGTAGTCCCTTGGGTTAGGCAAGTTCAAGGGTCTACTGATGTCTGCCCGAGTCCGTCCTTGAGGAGGAAGGGGCAAGCAGAAAGAGCCAGCTTTTCGGTGTCAGCAGGGCTGCTCCCCGATGACTGACGTGAGACCCACACTGAGGGGCAAGGCTCTCAGCCGGACGCAGCATCTCTCACATTTAACCTTTACCCATTCTTCCTTTGCTCCTATCTGACAGATAAGAAAATGAAGGCCCAAGATCACACAGCTAGTAGGTGCCTGTGGCAGAGATTGGCTGGATGCCAATCAAATTTAATTCCTCTTTTTCATGGGCATAGCTAAATCACACTTCCCAGGGCCCCTTGCAGTTAGGTTTGGCTATGTGACTAAGTTCTGTCAAGGTTGTATAAACCTGTCCCCTAAAAAACATCCGGGGCCATCCTGCATGCTCTCTCTCTTTCTCCATCCACTGGCTGAATGGAGAGAATCTCAAGGACAAGAAGAAAGAAGCTTGGTTCCCTGGATGACTGTGTGGAGCAGAGACCTGTCCTAACCTTTACTGGACTGTGAAATGAGTAAAAAAATAAACTCTTATTTTGCTATTATTTCATGATGGTAAACCACGGACACTTGGGCAAAGTGTGTCAGTGCAGTGACGCTACCCTGACCGATATGGTGGCACAGACGGGATGCAGACTAAGTCGGGCCATGCCAGCGTTCACGGTCTCGCCCTGCACCACGCTGCCTCCAGGCACCAGAAACAAGAACCGCTTATAACAACCCCACGTGTTCAGCATTTGACAGGACCATCTGCAAGAATCTCACATCGTAGATTTTTGCTGTTTAGTACGGTAGCCACTAGTCATGTAAGGCTATTTTGATCCAAATTAATTAAAATTTTAAAATATGTTTCCTCATCGCACTGGCCACATTTCAAGTGTTCAATAGCCACATGTGGCTACTCACTATCCCATTGGACAGCACAGGGAGAGAGCATTTCCATCACCATAAAGAGGTCCATTGGACAACGCTGTCCTTGATGGACCTGGCATTCCCAAGGCACCTCTCCCCAGACCCCCACAGAAAAGCTGGGGTGCAGCTCACGAGAGCACTGAGGGTGGTCCAGCCAGCGATCAGGTTGCCTCAGCCCTAACCAGCCTCTCCCTTTGCCCAAACCGTGGGTCTTTGCTCCTGCCTCCCCCAAGTAACCCCTAGCTCCAATCTGGAAGTCCTCCTGTCCTCACTGGGAACATGCTCTGCTGTGGCCTCCGCACACAGAAGGAGTCCTGCCGGGCTTGTGGACGGCACCTGCTGCCTGTGTCACTGAGCTGTGCCTGTGCAGGTGCCACGTGTCAGACACCAAGACGCTAGCCAAGGGCCCAGGGCTGTGCTTGCCAGCTTAGGCCAGGGACGCCCAAGGAATTTTCCAGAAATGGAAGCACAACCAAGGAGGCCAGTACTTCAGTCCATTTTCCACACAAAGGTACCTTTGCAAAACACAAACCCCAACACATTGCACCTGGTTGACGCCCTTCTCTAAGTGCCTCCATCCCAGAGTAAGTCGGCACCCCTCGGCGTGCCTCCTGGTGTTGGCAAGTGCTTGCTGCTCCTGCGTCCCCACGGTCTGCCCCGGGACCCCTGGAGCCCCTGTTCCAGCCACAGTGGAAGCGCTGCTGCTCTGTCAGCTGCTGGCTCTTCTTTTCTCCTGGACTGCTAGCACAGGCTGCTCCTTCTGCAGAAACTCCGTCCTTCCCCCACCCCCACCTCTGCTCAGCCAAGCCTGCCTGTCAGGCCAAGCTCGGAAATATATCTTTCCAGAGACCACTCCTGCCCCTCAGCTTGGGACAGTCTCTTCCTCATCTCCCTTGGCTACCTGCCCCACTAGCTACATCCCATACTCCCAAGTCTTCCCCAGGGAAGGGGAAGGCAATGCTATTGCTTTGGGAATCAAAAGCAAGGGCATCCTGTGCAGGTTTTCTTCGAGAGACTCATCCATATTAATCCCTCGAAACTATGTCTACTTTCCTCCCTAGACATACACATACCCACGCACATGCATGTGCATATTCACACACATGCACACACACACACACACACACACACACACACACACACGGGTATGTGCATACTCGTACACACACCAGCTTTTTGCCCATTCAGTTCCTCCACAGAGTCTCCAGGGAAGCCAGTGGACCCTTGTAAATTTCTCACACGCCACAATGCCCAGACACGTCCACTGCTTGGTCCCAACCAACTGCTCAGAACAAATGCCACGAAGTCCTTGGGATGAGCCCCCGTCCCCCACCTCCTACCTGCCATGGTCTCATCACTCAGAAGGGGACCTGTACACGGAGCAGGGTGTGGCAGTTACCACCCATGCTGGTGCCAAGGCGCCTGTGGGCCTTCCCTTCGTGGAGCGGCTGTTATGGGGATCGGAGCGGGCGGGAGCTGTGGGCTCCGACTCCTGAGACGGCATGGCAATAAATCCCGCAGCGGCTGCTCCAGCACTCCTAACTAGTAAATCAAATCTATTGAACAATACATTTACTGCAAATTTAAGAAGTTGTTCTTCCATTTTTTTAGTGTATGTGTTAAATCATGCCTGGAGTCGTGAAGAATGGAGACAGCCGGGCTCAGTGTGGGGGGGGGGGAGGAAAAAACCCAAACAACCACATGCTTAAAGACATTAGAAAATTTCTTGTCCTTCCCAATGGCTCCATGGGCGCTCCTCCCACCAGACAGGCTGGAACCTCCGAGCGGTGGGCGCGTGACAACTGAAGCAATGCCTGAGTTATTTTGCAAACACAGGTTCAATGTTAGAGGTTGGCTCTGTGCTACAGATTCCTGAAATGGACCAGAAAGGAAGCAGAACGCAGCCTCCTGGGTGCAGCACAGGGCTACTCGCAGTGGCGGGACGGTGCTGAGCGGTGCTGAGGGGATGCAGTTTCTCCCTGGGAAGATTTCTGCTACTTCCCATCTCACTCTGTTCACCTGCTTCCGAGATGAATTATAGTCCCAACTTAAGGTACAATTTCGCCCAGGAGAGGGAGTATGCTTTTTCTTATCTACATGCCCCCGTCCCACCTAAAGATTAGCAGGGGAGCCCTACAGCGAAGTCTGGCATTTAATAAACATTTAAATTGAATGACTAGGCCTTCATCCAGTAACATGAGCTCAACAAACACTTATTAAGCCATTCATTCATTTCGCACGCACTCACTGAACACGCACTCATTGCCATGCTGGACAGCCAGTGCTGAGCAAGGCGGGCGCAGGCCCTGCCTGCTGGGGCCTCCCCACTGAGGTCGGGCTTCCTGAGACTCACCTGGGGGTCACTGAGGCCGGGGGCGGGGTAGGGTAAAGAGAAGCTAGAGTTGCAAATCCCAAAGCAAGCTCATGGGGTAGATCTATTATTATTCCCAGAGGAAGAATCGGAGGCGAGAGCCACACAGCTGGGGCAGTGACAAAGCCAGCGCGTGTGGCGCGGGTGTGGATGGAGAGAGAGGAAAGCATGGGCAGGAGGCACGTGGGCCAGCCTGAGGGCTCAGGGAAGACGTTCTGGAGGAGAGGACATCGGAGCTGAGTCTGGAGAGAGGACAAGGAATCAGTCAAAGGACTGAGGGGATGAAGAGAACCCCTGACAACCAAGATGCCAGGGTATGAATGAGCTCAGAGCATGCCCGGAGTGTGAGGCCAGAGGCAGGCACAGCAGGAGCCGAGGCTGGGAAATACAGCTAAGGAGCTAGGCTGCAGCCTGCAGATAGCAGGGGCCACTGAAGGGCTCCGGGCAGACCAGGCTGCTGTCAGATCTGGGCTTGAAAAAGCTCTCCAGACCAGCAGTGTGAGGGTGGATGGGAGGAGGACCAGATGGGAAGCAGGGGGACCAATTAGCAGGCTGTTGCAGCATTCCAGGACCAAGGGAATGAGGGGCTCAACTCGGGCAGTGCACTGGGCATAGAGAAGAGGGGGCATGAGCGAAACATGCTGGAGATAAAAATGATCGGGACTCTGATTATTTGGATGTGGAGCAGCACCGAGCATCCCAAGTCAGGCTGTGCTGCCTGGCCGGGTGACAGTGCCTGTCTGGGACAGGGGAACACGGGCAGAGCCCACTGGGGTGCAGGTGCAGCCCTTCCCGGATGGAGGGGTGGTCAGACTTCCCTCTCAGGGCCCTTTCCAAGCAGAGCTGCTTATGCTGAGCTGGAAGAAGCTGTCAGCTGGGGACACCCGAGACCTTCAAGCCGTGCAGACCCTGAGAAACGGGCTGGAGTTTGCTAAGAGAAGCTCAACAATGCCTGTGGTTGGAGGGGCATGAATTTTCAAAACAAGGCCGACAACTTCCAGCCTAGCAGGCCACAGTACCTAGAGGCTCGCAGAGCTGCTGATCGCTGGAGAGATAAGAGGGGAGAATAGCTCTTGGGCCTCATCCCCTGCCGTTCTCCTTCCCACCCCCTTAGGGTGCCCCAACAAGCACACGCACATGCACGCACACACGCGCGCACACACGCATGGGCTTTAGCATCCCTACACTTCTCACCTCCCCCAGACACACCAGGCCCTTTCACACTCCCTCTTTGCACCGGCTGTTCTCTCTGCCTGCAGAGCCCTCTTCCTCTGCACTGGGCAAAATCTGCCTCTCCTTCCAGCCCAGTCCAGACGCCAGTCCTCAAGGGGGCCCAGCCCCACTGCCTCGGGCAGCCTCACCACGCTCCACCTGCCACCCCTGCCCACCACAGTGGGTTCCTCCGAGGTTGTTCTTCATCACCAAGCTGAACTCCTGAGTCCTGTTTCTCCTGGCTCCCCTGGAGGCTGCCCACGGTCTGACCGTCACTGGTGCTCAACAAATGTTTGTGGGCTGAATGAGCCCGTCCCTGGAGGTGGCTCAGGTGGCCCTTCCCTAGCCCTGGTCCGAAGTCCTCAAATCATTAAAGAGGGTCATTTCTGCCCTCCAGACGCTCCCGTGTCACATGGGAAATGAAGCCCACGCATGAGACAGGGGCCATGAAGGTGGGGCCTGCACCACTCGCCCTCGGTTCTATAGGAGCAAGTCTATCATTGCTCTGAAATCAGCCTTGATTTCATCCCCATTTCACAGGTGAGGCCCCCTCCCCCCGCAGGGAAGCCAACAGCTCTTTTGGGCTGAAGATCACAGATTGGTTTAACATCCTTGGGGCAAAATGAGTAGGTGAAGGAGACTTTTGGAGGTCGTGTCCTTACTGGGACTCCCCAGGCTGACCACAGTTGGCCGGCCCAGGTGAAGACCCCAGAAAGCCAGCCATTAGGTCATTTGCCAGGCGGCCTGTACAGTCCCTCTGGGTTTCTGATTGTATTCTGGAGCAGGAGGGGGCTGACCACTGTCACCCAGCTTGTCAGCCTCCTGGACACCTTTCCTGCCTCCCTCAGGCTGGGCACCTCCAGCTGGCAAAGGAGGTGCTCATAGCAGGGACATGGACAAGGGCCAGGAAGGGCTGGGGCCATCACTGTCATCGTCACCACCATCGTGGTCATCATCACCAGGGGATTAATGACAACACCAGTGACACAGTGACAACAAACTTGCCTGGCATTATGTGCCACGCAGGCACCAAGGCAGAAAAGTTCGGCAATCTGCTCAAGACTGTTAGCAGACCTGGGCCTTGAAACCAACCAGCCTGACTCTGGAGCCCCTACTCTGCTGTTTTTTTCTTATTTTAGTCCTCACTCGAGGGTATGTTTCTATTGACTTGAGAGAGAGGGAAGGGGGGGGGCGGGGGAGAGAGAGAGAGAAGGAAACATTGATGTGAGAGAAAAGCATCGATTGGTTGCCTCCCATACACGCCCCAACTGGCCGTATGAACCCACAACCTTCTGGTGTTCGGACAATGCTCCAACCAGCTGAGCCACTGGCCAGGGGAGAGTTCCCGCTCCTCACTACGACCCTGCAACCCTGCGGGAGCCACGGCTGTCAGCACCCTGCCCCCTCCATGGAAGGACGGGGAGAAAACAAGCCAGCAGCACTCCCTGCTCACCCCTAAGCCCCAGGACGATGCTCCCAGTCAGCAGGGATGTGAGTCTGCTCCTTGGCAGGTTAGAGCTCTGAGGAGTACCAGCAAGTGCAGGTGGATGGGGGTGTGGGGCAGGTGAGTACACTGTCCCTCCAGCCCCCGAAGTCCAGGTCCCCATTCTCACAGCAAGGGCCTCGGGATTGCTGCCTCTCTTGGAAGCCTGGCTCACTGCTGTCTGGAGCCTAATCCCCATTCTGGTGGTTTTGGTTGCTATGGTAATTGAATTCACTTAAAGTTGTCTCCAAGCTAGTCTGTCTACCTCTTTCTGCTCACAGCCTGGGAGGGCAGGAGCCCAGCCGAGGGCGAGAAGGAGGAGGGCTCAGGGGCCCGGGAGGCCTGCGTGGTTTTCCTTGGCCAGAGGTCCTCCTCAGGGGCAAGCAGAAGGACATCACGGAGACATGTCCCTCCCCACTGCCCGCAGTCTTCCCTTTGCTGCCTCACTCCTGTCTGTAATGGAGACTGTGATGCTGGGCAGGAGGCAAAGGCAAGGACTGGGGACATGGGGAGGGGACCCTCTGAGAGCACCTCTCCTTCCTCAGCGTTTGCTACTCCTCCAGCAGACACTGACGGCGGACTGCCATCTGTGCAGGGTCTGTCTGGGGAAGCTCAGGACCCAGGGCCCCCGGAAATGCCCCTAAAGGCACATTTCCATGTGGCTACCCCCCATGCTGGGGTTTCAGAATGGCCAGCCCGGGTCAGAAGCCGACAGGGAGACTAGGCATTGTGGGCAAGTCCCGTCCCTCCTTTCTCTACTGGAGGGAGGCTCATCAGACTGCACTGGAAGCAGAATGGACCATCACTAGGTGGGACCTGAGGGCCAAGTCACAGCCATTCCCTCTACCATCTCCATCAGGAGGAATTCTAACACGGGAGCCAAAAGACAGAGGCAGAGCCCATGTCCACGCACGGCCTGAGGTGCATGGGGGAGACCGACCCTCCCACAACCACCACTGCTGTGCTTGGGTGATGAGGGAGGGACAGGAAGGCCACAGATTACGGGTAACTGAGTGCACACGCCTCAGTGTATGGAGTAACAGGCAGAAGAAGCAAGCACGGAGGATATTCACAGAGCTTCGGCTGCGCTCCAGGGACCGTGCTGTGGCCTGGGGAGACGATGGTGACTGACAGCAGAGACTTTCGAGGAGCTCACAGTCTGGAAGGATGACAATGCGCAAAGCCAAGGGTGTCTTCTGTAAGGGCTAGAGCAACACACTCAGGGGGCCCGGAGCTGGGAGCAGAGGGGGAGGGCGTGTCCCGGGAGAATGCTCCCAGGGCAGGTGCACTGAGTTGTGTTTTTAAGGGTGAGAAGGAGTTCTCAAGACAGAAAGTCACTCTGTGCAAAGACCAGAGCATGAGCACAAGCACAGAGGCGTGCACATGAGCAGTGTGTCTGCTTGTTGGAGTGCAGGCTGGGCCAGGAGCCAGCAGGAAGGGCCGAGCCACGTTGGCTGCACCCTGCAGGCCACAAGGGACTACTGTGGTTGGACCTGTGTTTTAGCAAAACAACTCTGGCAGAGCAAGAAGGGAAGGTGGAAGCGGGAGGTCTGGGGGCCTGGGCTGAGCTGTGGAACCAGCATTGGAACCAGCATTGGAGGCAGACCCAGGCCAGAAGGGGAGCGGCAGAGCCCGTGGGATTGGCTGGGGGGTTGTGGGACGGAGGAGAAAGTATTGGAGCAGATGGAAGGGTCAGAGAATTCCCTGGGCATAGCATCGGGGTTGGGGATGGACCAAAATACGAAACCCAAGATGTCAGTTTGAGGGAGTTCTGTTTGGGACAGGTGGGTAAGGTGACTGGTACAGTCAGGGTCAAGTGCCCCATAGGCAGGAAGAAGAATATTTCTAGCACTTGGGAGAGAGCTACTCGTTAGAAATAGAGGTGACGGGAAGTCGTGAGAAAAGCCAACACCGCCCAGGGAGGAGGTGCAGAGCGGGGTGTGAGAGGAGGTGTGCCCAGCGCCTCGGAGAGAGGTCAGAGTGGGGCAGTGGGTGTCCTTCTGGAAGGCAGGCAGTGGCCTGGCGTCCAGGGCTGGGAGGCAAAGCCAAGCACACACGCGGTGCGGGGCCTCAGAGAGGATGCTGCCGAGAGGAATTGTGGGAAACGGGTCTAGAGCAGTGCACACGGGGCCTCGTTAAATAGCGGCACTGGGCTCCGCCCCCAGAGTTGCAGTTCGCCAGGTCCGAGGTGGAGCTCAGGAGTTTCTATTTCTAACAAGATCCAAGGTGCCAAGTCATGCTGCTGGTTTTGGAGAACCACTGAATCAATGGTCTAGACGGAGAAACCTGCACTTGAAAAGGTTCAAATGCAAATTCATCCAAGTCGGACATGAGAGGAGGAGGCTGGGCTTTGGTCACGGAGCAGAGGTGGAGAGCTACACAGCTCCTGGGGAACAGGACAGATGCTGCTGAGGACCCAGGGATGGACGGGGGGAGGGAAGCTGGGGGGTAGGCAAGGGACACGATGACACAAGAGCCATGGCCATGACCCTGGGTCACCTGAAGAGGACGACGGTGAGTTAGGCAGAGAGGAGTATGGGGATTAGAACTGGCCTCAGGGCTCCGTTTGGTGCTCTAGCCAAAAGTTTCGAGTTTGTCCTCAAGAGCCACATCCCTGTCCCCAACCCTTCTAACCTTCCAGACTCACTGCCAGCCACCAGGCTGGGGCCTTTCCAGGAAGAGCAGAGGCGGCTGCCTAATCCCCTGGGTCATCTCTCATGGGAGCTCTGCTCTGAGCACAGAAGCCCCTCCTAAGATCAGAGACCTGAGCCCTCTGGGGGGACCCCTGACCTCGGTGCTGGACACCCTCCTGGGCCGACCCACCCTGCCCGGGGAGGCGCAGGCCTCGAGTCTCATCTCCCATCAGTGCAGCTAGTCCATAAAGAAAATCCAATTCATCGGTGTCCAGGAGAACATTACCAAGATAGACGAGACACTATGGGCAGTATTTAATTACGACCAGGCAGAGCAAATAGGAAGGATGCAATAAAAATGCTAATCAGGAAAGGATAAAAAAACAGGCTTCATTTTCTTCTAGAACAGACTGAAGCCCCTCCTACCGACCTCCCAGCCCTTCCAGACAGCAAATGGTTCGCAGGCCTGGCTCTGATTGGACTTGGTGACAGGTGAGTCTGTTTTAGCCCAGTCCCTACCTCTTTCTGCTTCCTTCCTTCCAGCCTCCCAGTTCCTAGCCCCTGTGGCCCGGAGGGAGGGAGGCTGGCTTTCCTCACAAGCACTTCAGCAACAGAGAACTCGGAAAAGGAAGGGAGTTACTACTCAGGGCTCAATTCCATGCCCCAGTGGGCACTTTGGGCCGGGTCCAGCTCCCCCTTCCCCGCCCAGAGTGCAGGAGGAGGGGCAAGGCTGGAGAGGAGCCCCGAAGTCAGCACAGCTCAGAGCCTCTTAGGAAGCGGCTGAGGACACGCCACCAGGCCCAAAGCCTCGTGTTCCCAGTTCCCTTCGGCTTGGCTGAGCTCAGCTTTGGAGCACGACTCCGGGCTCTGCAGGCTGTGCCTGTCTGGCTCCCGAGCTGGCTGACTCCTCGGGGTGGCCGGATCCTGTGAATCCTTGCTCCCCTGCTCAACTTCCTCCACATTGGCTGCCACTGGTCTCCAGGATGCCTGGGCCCAGGCCTCGTGACGGTTTTACGTAAAACTTGCTTTCCTGGCAGGCTCGAGGATCTTGGTTCGCCCAGACTTTTTCCCGAGGCTGACCTCTTCTGTTTGCTGGGCTCGCCTGCTGCCCTGGCTGGTGTCCATGCAATTCACTGCCCTCTTGATTAGTCTCTCTCCTGCCTCCTTCAATCTCGGGCAGCCAGGGGCTCTTCCCAACACCAGCGGGGCAGGAATTAGCCTGTGGATTGACTGGGAGGTCATCCTGGACCTCCCCACTCCCTGAACACCACAGGGAGGCAGCATCCTGACCCTCAGCTCCTGGCTACTGTCTCTTCCTGGAGAAACAGCTTAATTAGATAAACCATTTATATACCAGCTCACTTATCTGCCATGGGATCTTGGACTAGCTACTCAATATTTCTGTGCCTCAGTTTCCTCATCCAGCAAATGGAGATAACGCCTACTTCAGATTTGTTATTAGGATTGGACGCGAATGCATACAAGGAGCTCGGGAAAGCGCCTGCCACATACTGAACGCTCGGAAAGTACCAACTAGCATCCTTAATATCATCACTACAATATTGATTATTAAGGCCAATGACTGTCGTCTCGGCTCGTGTGTCCAGGTACTTGACAGACTATCTGGCATGAATAAACACTCAGTAATCATGGAGTCAATGAATAAGTGTACCTGTAAGCTAATTCTTCCAAAGATATTACACTTCCCAGAAAAATTTAGGTCTAAATTTAAAGAAAGGATCTGCACATTTACGGCAACGCTTAGGGATGAACGGCTGAAGGTGGGTTCCGGGTGTCTCCGGGGAAGGGATTTAGAGTGAAAGCCTGTTTTTACGTCAAGTCAGACATTCAAGTTACGAAAAGTACAGCTAGTCCCAGTCAGTAGCTCATAGTTATTATCCCCAGGGTGGAATTTACCTCCTAACTCTAATGCAGTAAAGCCTTAGAAACCAGCAAGGGATGGAAGAGACAAAGGAAACCCTCCTAGCTCCAGGAACAACGATTTCCTGTGCACACATTGATGCTCTAAAGCCCCCACGGGCTCAGTCCTGATGAGAAGGAGGGAGAGTGTCGTGGGCCTACTGACCTCAGACCCTGGCATGATGGGGCTCCTGGACGCCGGCCCTAGACCCCCTGGGAGAGGCTGTCCCCTTGCATGCCTCAGCAGAGAGTCCTGGTAGAGGAGAGTGGGCATGTTTCATCTGGATGTCACTGGAAGGCTGTGTTGTAAATCTGCTCGGGGTGGTCGAGATGCGACCGTGGTTGGCAGACATTTTTCCACTTCACACGCAGAGGCGAGGGGTGGACGCAAGCCTGGGAGCAGCACAGGGTCCCCGGCTCTCATGCCCTGTCCCTGACATCCACTTCATAGGTGTCGTCATATAGGCTTCTCCCAACAGACCAGTGAGTGAACTGGGACCCTTAGTCCTTTTTCTTTCTTTCCATATTCTTTTAAACTAGACTATTTCACGTGGTTAAAAATTTAAACGGCCCTAAAATCTGTAGGGTAGAAGGCGCCCTTCTCCGTCCGCAGCCTGCCAGTCCCCGGCGCCCGAGACGCCTTCCAGAGGTGTTGTGTGCACCCACAAGCAACACGTCTAGGGCCCTCCTTCCACAAATGGCAAGCTTGCCTGACACAGCTGTGCTCCTGAACACACTCCACTTACAATATTTTGAAGACTATTCAATAGCGGTACTCTTTTTGTGGCCACACAGTGTTCTACTCTACACATTCATTTACCATGTTTTACTGTGCACGATGCACACTTTTAGCCCACATTTGTGAGAGGAAAATAAGGATGCACACTACACATGGGTATAATGATCACATGGGCATAATAATCCTGTGTATAATGCTCACAAAACGGTGGGTGTGCATTACACACGACGAAATACGGTTTTCAACAAGCCCGTTTCCGATCTTTAACATTTGAAGATAATGCTGTCGTGAAGAAGCTGGGGCAGGAATGCCTGCAGGATGCATGTGAACGTGTGTGAGGCTACATTTCTACTAGACGAATTGTCTGGTCAAGGGCTTCATCCATTTTTAACTTTGATAGTTATTGGCAAGTTGCCTTCCCTCGATGGCCTATTTTTTTTTTTAAAGATGACGAAAGTGGAGTTTAAAGGGGGTGAGTGACTTGACTCAAGTCATATGGGTTGTAAATAAAGCACCTGGAGTGAGAGCTAAAGTTTTTAGGTTTTCAGCCCAACACTCTCTGGGCCCCAAGAAATCAGGAACCTGTGAGACACAGCGGGCAGATTCCTGAATCACAACCAACCCACCTCTGTACGCATTCAACACAAATACTGTGGATTCAACTCTTGAGTCACCCGGAGGGGGCCTGAGGTCTAGGGGAGAGAGACAAGAGGCATGTGTGGTTCAGCATGTGGGATAAGGACAAGGGACAAGGGGACACACGGAGAACATGGCCAGGGCCTCTGATCAGCTTCGGCTTCCTGGAAGAAGAGGCATTTAAGGTGACACCAGACAATCTGCAAATGTCCTCCACAACATTACTTATGACCTCCCTCATCTTCAACCATCACTGTGTCCTATCCCAAACCTTTTATCAATGATATTGATTAAGTAGCAAAATGGATCGCCTTGTGAAAGCACCGTGTAGTGGGAATAATCATAAAGGCCACCATGCACTGAATTCCCACTGTGAGCCAGACTGTGCTTTCTGGCTCAGCCATGCACCAGCCATGTGCCCAGAGCAGGGGACCCACCCCACACGTGTGTTCCTTCCCACATCTCTAAACTAAAACGGTTAATCAGCTGGCCTCGAGCTCCCCTCCAGTCCTCGAATGCTATGGCTCTATCTCTTTCTAAGATCCTTAAAGCCTTTGCTGGGGGGAGAGGGACAAGGAAGGTTCCAAGACGGGGGGGTTAGGGAAAATAAGTACAAGGACTCAGTAGTCCTCACGTCAGCCCTGGGAAGTTCAACTCTGAAAGATGTCACATGAGTCAGATAACTAACAACACTGGTGATGTCGACTGTTGTATGTTCCCAAGGTGATTTCACATGCTGTTTCATGTGCTCTTCATGCAGTGAGGTGGGGGAGGGAGTTAGGGAGGTACTAGTTTCTTCTGGAGATGGGGAAACTGAGGCTGGGCCCAGGGAGGTTGCTCAGCTCAGGTCCCTTGCAGGGCAGTGGTGCAGCCTGGGCTGGAACACAGCTTCCTGTCCCGACACCGACTAGTCTACCCTGGGAATCCTTCATCACCAACAGGCATGATTTCGGTGGGGAGCAATCCAAAGTCCCCACGACTTCTAGGTGCCTGAACTTAAATGGCCTTCGAGGAGCTGCCCTGCCTCCCTCAGCACCTCCCTGAGCGTACCAAGTCTTCCCTGACTGCTGGGGTCCGGCCCTGCCCTGGAGCCCTGACTGAGACCCCTGGACCTCCCTGAACCTTCGCACCTTGTCTGGGTACCCTCTGCTGTCCTCTGTTCAACATCTCCGTGCCACCTGCTGGACCTCCCCGATGCCAACCACCAGTTAGACTGGCTGTCTGGCTCCCATGGCATCTACTGCAAACAGCTCTATGCCCGCTGGGCTGCCCACCTTCCATAGCTTGAGGCTAGGTTTGCCCCCGAGCTGCTCAGCCACAAGAGTATGTGCCCACCCGGGCTCAGTCTGGGTGATATCATGATGTGATTGTCGGCAGACTCTAAATTCTGTGTTGACAGCCCCCTGCAACCCCCCAGCCTAAGCTGGAACAGGTGAGCTAGGCATGATCTGACCCTTTCTTGAGGGTCTATTGGCCCTGCCATGAAAGTGCCCCCGAGGGTCCCCTTGCTCTCAGGTATGAATGATAACACAGCTATTCGGGGCCCCTTGAGGGAAGGCTCCATCTGAAAACAGGCGTGATTACTATTTCCATCACCTTTTTAATCCTTTAATCACACATTTGCAGCGGGGAGGCTGGGCAGGGTGAGTCCATTTATATAAACAGCAGGCTGTACGCCAGCCATGCTTAGTGCAAATGTAAGAGTTGTTTCATGACCAGAAAAATGAATAATCCAGGGACTTATCCCCTAACAGCTTCCCGCCCCCCAAGCTGCTGGGACCCGCGCTCTGGTTCCAAAGGCTTTGACAGAGACATGTCACCCCTCCAAGGCCAGTGGGGTACTGGCCTGAGCTCCCAGCTCTTAGTGGGCTGGATGGCCTGGGAGGACAGGAAGGACAAGGAGCCTGCCTGTCCTTGGCCCTTGGGCCCCAGCGTTAATCAGGATGTCTGCCCTGCCCTGAGTGGGAGAAGGGGGGTTCAGAAGCTTCGTCCGGGATGGGTGGGTCCCTAACAGATAGCAGGTTGGTTCTTCCTATTGAGAGAGTGGGAGGAGGGGACAAGTGGCACTAGGACTCTAGAAGGAGAAAAGGGAACATCCAACCAGGGCTTCTGCAAGTGAAACTGAGACTTTTGACTAGCGTCCCCATTGGCAGGGGCAGAGCAGGGCCTTGGGAGCTTCTCTTCTGAGAAGGTCATCAGCCTGCCTCTCTCAATTGTAGATAATTTCTCAAGGCCGGCCTTCGCCTCCTGAGCATCGGCCTGCTTTTCTGCGAGACTCTCTTTCCTGACTTGAATGGGCGTTGTTGCTTGCTGTGGCTGTGTTAACAGGCAGTTCCCAAAGCTCAGCGGTGTGCAGCGGGACGCACTTACTTAGCTCCTAGGTGTGCGGGCCGCCTGCAGGCAGCAGACCCAGCCAGGCAGTGGGAACGCCGCTCTGCACCAGGTATCTCTCCTTCTCCTGGGACCGGTGGAGAGGGCAGAGGCACCCGAAGGTGAGCAGAAACACGCAACACATCTTAAGACCTAGGCTCAGAGCTGTCCCACTGTCCCACGGCCAAAGACCAAGTTGAAGAGGGCGGAAAGGCACCCCACTCCCTCACGGGAAGCACTGCAATGTCAGAGTCACGGGCTAAGGACACAGCCTGCGTGAACCCAGCCAGAAGTCGCAGCTGCGCTCCATCCTGAGAAGCTGCAGCCCAGGTCGTCCTCTCTCCACCCCTGACTTGCTCGGGCTGGGAGAAGAGCCTTCTGCCTGGGAGGTGGGGGGCGGGCGAGATGATGGGGGCCCCTCAGAAGGAGGCTTCAGTCAGCCCAGAGTAACAGGGACTCATGACTCCCTCTCCGCCTTCCCCTGGGAGGGATGTGGGCCCGCACGGACTGGAAAGAACACGTTTGCCCTGAACCAACGGTCACTGCGATCTCCGTGGTCGTTGGGTCCTCATGAGCTGTTGTATTCATGTCTGATATGTTCCGGGGACAATAGAGTGGCCAAAGGAACACACAGCAGTGAGTGGAACATGGAAACCGGTACAAACTCAGGCCCTGTGCCCCGTGTGACTGCTGAGTGAGTAACACTGTGCCAAGCCTCAACCGGACACCCGCGCCCAGGGCCGAGGTCCAGCAAATGATCCAAACGGCGATTACACAGATTCTTGATAAAAGAGCTTGGCCTCCCCAAGACCCTGAACTCTTCAAGCTGACAAGTTCAAATCACAGACTGTTAAGTTTCCACCAGTGCAGAGTGGCTGTGAACTTGGCAATGGCAACAACGGCTCTCATGATTTTCCAAAAATCCACGCGTGAAACTTTCCCTTCCCAGCCCCACAGTCCTCCGCACGCACCCCAAATGAAATAAACCCTTGTTTTGCTTCCTGCCATAAAGCATACTGTTTCCCCGTGTCTCATTTACGAGAGGTCACTGAAAGAAAGCTAAACTGGGATTTTGTTCAACGGCTGACGACACTTCGCTGTTCCCCTAGCTATTTTCAGTGGCATTTCAACACTTCGGTAATGAATTACCTCCACCATTTCTGGCACAAAGAAGAGAGGGTTTAAATTAATTTTCAGTCAGGGATACTATTGGTCTGGGCAACTTCCCTCCCGCTGTGTTAACATCAATGTCTTGTCTCATTAAGTGCCGATAAACGAGTGTCACACTCTAACGAGCCACAGACTGGCTTATTGACACCCGCCAGCGGTTCTCTGCTTCCCAAAGCCCCGGCTCCACAGGCACGGGGGTCAGACGGCACCGGGGCTCTACGGGACCTCAGGGCTGGGTGGCGTTAGCGTCCGGGTTTCCTGGTGGCTCATTGTCCCTGGCTCTGACCTTCTTCTGGTAACAGATCGTATTCATTTGGCTTCTCCACCCTCTACGGTTCCCGTGCGGCCTGGCCTGCGTGCTTGTGGCTGCCCCACAGAGGGGGCGGGTCGGCTCCTCCTCCCTGTCTGCCCAGCGTCCACCAGCAACGGCCCCGCCGGCTGTTATGCCGGGCAATCCTCACCAGCGAAATCAGCGAAACGGCCCATTGTGTGTGCTGCTGGGACCCAAGGACACCAGGACACAGGACAGCGGGTGGGGTCTTGGATGATGCCCCACCATGGCATCCAGCTCTGACTCCACAGGTGAGCTCACCCAGTCTCCTGGCTCTATGGATAAGACAACTCCGATCCGGCTTTTATCTCCTTCCAACCTCTTCCCTGAACGGTCCTTGCTCACCTCCACTGGATGTCGCATGGAGGTCTCAAACCCAACCTGTCCCCAGGCAGACTTCTCCCTCTGAACCTGCTCCCCCTGCAGTCTTTCCCACCTCGGTCAGTGGCTACTCCATGTGCCCAGAGAAGCAGTGTCCCCTTTGCTTCCTCTTTCTTTCCAAACCATCAGCAAATCTCAGTGGCTCGACCTTCAAAATATACCCAGAATTGGACACTTCTCAGGACCTCAGTCCCTCTAGCCTAGTCCAAGCCGCCATCCTCTTGCGTGGTCTTCCTGGGTGTGCCCCTGCACCACCCCTACAGTCTACTCTTAACAGCAATCAGAGGGGTCTCTTTATATTAGCTTCAGGGGCACGCCCCAGTCATTAGACGTTACATGACTTACTAAGTGATCATCCCCGTAAATCTGCCACCCATCTGACACCACACATAGTTATTAGAATGCCATTGACTAAACCCTCTGTACTGCATTTACATCCCCATGACTATTCTGTAACAACCAATTTGTACTTCTTCAAGGTCAGCGAAAAGCCTGAGTCCTCCCAGTGGCCTCCAAGGCCATGCAAATCCTGGCCTCAAGGCCTCTCTGGCCTCACCTGCCCCTTTGCTTGCTCACTTCGTTCTGGCTATTCTGGCCTCCTTGCTTTTCCTTACGTCTGCTAGGCAAACTCCTATCCTGCCTCAAGGCCTTTGCAATTGCTGTTCCCTCTGCAGGAAATGCTTTTCCCCGAGCTTACCCCATCAACTCTTTTAGGCCTGTTCATTCAGGCCTTCCCTGACACCTCGTATATAACAACGCACCCTGCACCCCTAGAACTGATGCTCCCTTCATTTTCTTCTCCATGTTTACCACCGTCCTATTTTACTTTCACATGTGTCTGTTTTCTCCACTACAGTATTAAGTTCCATCAGAGAAAGTCATTTTTTGAGAGGCTCTGCTTGTTCAGAGCTATTTCCCAGCATATACATAACAGCTATGAATGAATGAATGAATGAATGAATGAATGAATGAATGCCCTTATCCCCCTAAATCCCAGCTGGAACCTCATGTAACCATGGCGGCAGGAACGTCCAAGAGAGGGGTCTGATTCCCTTCTCCTCACAGCTATTCTCTTAAGGCAGAATATTCTCTTCCCGCCTCATCACACTGCGACTCAGCCCTGAGGGGCCCACTTAAATATCACTTCTTCAGCAGAGGGGACTAAATTAGGCTCCTTGCTAAATGCTTCTGTCGCTCTGGTATTTCTTCTTGCAGCACTTTGCATGCTCAGAATCTTGTGATAAATTATTCATAGCTGTTGTTTAATGTCTATTTTCCCCATTAGGCGGCGAGTGTCACCAGGCAGGGCCTGCATTCGTCCTGGCTCACAGTTGGGGCCCGGCACGTGGCTTGGCCCACGTGTGTGCTCCGTTAGCAGCGGCGGACACTTGAGAGGGTGCAGGCTTGAAGATGTGCCCTTAAGTTAAAGCCTTCAGACGTGGTGTCGCGGGGCAGGCCCTAACGCACAGCTAGAGAATATCTCAGGGAGAGATGGATGCCATTCCAGGGAGGGGCAAAAGCCAAGTTCACCTGGGTCAGGAGGGGCAGCCAGAATCTGCCCTCTGACTGGGCAGCTGGTCGTTACATTAGGGCCCCTTGGATTCCCACAGTCAGGACAGAGGACCTGCGGATGAGGGCTGCCTTGCTGAAGGTCTGGGCCCCAGCTCTCACACCGCCAGGTGGCCTGTTAGTGGGGATACCCTAGAGGGAAGTGAATGCATTTTCCACTCAGTTGAAAGCCCACCCAATTTTAGAGCCAGAGGAGACAGACCCCTGACTCCTGTGCTCTCCCATCACAGAGAGGAAACTGAGGCTCAGAGAGTTGAAATGGCTTGCCCGAGGTCACACAGATAACTAATGACAGAGTGGAGCTAAAAATCCAAACATCTAAAAAAACAAAATCCCAAATCTGACGTGAACACGTGATGTCTTCACTATGTCACAGCGGTGCTTTTTTCCCTTCTCCCCTGAAATAAAACTCCTTAAAAAAATGTTAAAAAGCTTAACAGTGACATTAAGAAATGAAAGAGCGCCTTAAAGAGTAAGCTGGAGAGGATGTGGAGCAGAGGGAGCCCTCGTGCCCTGCTGGTGGGAATGCGAGTGGGCACAGCCACCGTGGGAAGCAGTGTGGGGTTCCTCAGAAAGTTAAGAATAGAACTCCCACACGATCCAGCAACACCTCTTCTGGCTCTTTACCTGAAAAATTCGAGAACACTTATTTGTAAAGATGTCGCACCCCTATGTCCATCGCAGTGTTGTGGACAACAGCCCAGACATGGAAGCAGCCCGTGTCCTGTGGGGGATGGCTGGATGGAGAAGACGTGGCTGGCACACAACGGAACACTACTCGGCCACGAAAGGACGGAATGCTGCCATCCGTGACAACATGGACGGGTCCTGACTGTGTCGTGCTTATAATAAGGCCAAAAAAAGACAAGAACTGTGTGATTTCTCTCCCATGGGGGATATAAAACAAAGAGCAACAAATGAACAAATAAAACCAGCAAAGAAAGAAAGAGACAGAGCAAGCCAGGCTCAGAGACACGGACTACAGAACAGTGGTGATGAGAGGGCTGGGGGTGGGGGAGGACGGGTAGGAAAAGGGGCTCAAATGTTTGGTGACAGATTAGACTTTGGGGGCGGTGAGCACACAGTGGGCTGGACAGATGTTACACGGTTGTACCCCTGAAATTTACAGAATGTTATCAACCAATGTTAACTCAATACCTTTACTTTTAAAAGGTCAAAAAACCTAGTACCTCATTACCACTTAACTATGGATTTTAATCGAGCCTGGTTGCTTTCCCTTAGGCTTGAGTAAACGCTTTCTTTCAGCTCTCCCTGATTCCTTATTTCTCAGCTCCACACTTCCAGGCACGGTTTCAGGGTCTCCTCCTTCTTCCTTCCCCTCCCTCCCCTCCCTCCCCTCCCCAACATTCCCCCTTCCTTGCTCCTGATGCTGCTGCTTTGCCGAAAACCCATAATTCCCGTTTCTCCCAAATCTCCACTCGCTTCATTAACACCTCCATTACAGGTATGTTTGCTTTGGCTTGAAATGTGCTCATAATTTGAACATAACCAATAACCAATAGCTTTTCAACTAAATGGCTAATAGTTACCGCTGAGGAGGGTACAAAGACATGGGAAGTGTCCTGTTTGCCTGTCGGGAAGTGACCGCCACATAGAGTGGAGAGCAGATGCCGGGTGTGGATGGTGACAGCGCCGCTTGCCCCTGGCCCGTCACCTCCTGCCTGAATGTGGGCAGGTGCCCCTCACTGGCCGCCCCACCCCCGCCATCCTTGCCTCCAGCCCCCACAGTCTGCCCTCAGCACAGCAGCCAGCACGGCCTGCACCCACCCCCAATGGAAACGCAGCCCTGCCGCTCCTCAGCCCCAGCCCTGAACGAACGCCTCCCCATTCCTCAGAGTGGAAGCCCCCCTCCTCCCTGTGTTGATTCTCTGATTCCCTTTTCTGTCGCTCATTACTCCAGGCCTCACCCTCTGGGCTCCACGCATAGCAGACATCCCACTTGAAGGCCTTGCCACTCCATGTCCTTCCCTCCGTCAAGCCTTCCCTCAGATCACACCCTCTCAATGGGGACTGACTGGCATGACACCTATTGCATGTGTCACCTGCCCCGCCCTATCCTCCCTACGCCCTCTCCTGCTCTGCTTGCCTTTTCATTCACGGCACTCGCCACCGCCTAACACCCTGCACAGCCGACACATCTGCCCTATTTGTTGTCCACTGTCTGCCCAGCCAGCTGTCGGCTCTCTGAGCACAGGGGTCTTGCGTGTTCCTTTCGTCCCCAAGCTCCTAGCACAGCGCCCAGCACAGAGCAGGCACCCAAGAAAGAGCTGTTGGACTGGATGGCTCAGGGGCTAAGGCGCTATGGTGGTGGGCAGGCAGCACCTGTGAGCGCTTCTCTGTGCGGCATGGGTTACAAGCTTGGCAGATGGAACTCACTTAATAGATGGCAAGTGCCACGTTGTGACTGGCCTGATCCCCTCTGGACGGGGAAATGCTACTTTCGGCTTTGGCAGGCGATTTACAGACAGGTGAAACTCAGCCGGTGGGAGGGGGAGGGGCTGAAAGAGAAGGCCAGGGGGCCTGCGCTTGGGAGCAATGAGTCAGGCACCCACTTTTTTAGTAGTACAAATTACAGGAATAAGCATTAAAATATTCAACCTGCTGGCTGGTTTGGGAGGAGAGTGAAGAAGACAGACTAAGAAAGGATTGCGGGTGGACGTGGAAGGAAAGCAGGTTCCAAAATGAGCACTCACACTGCAGGTAAACTGAGGCACGTCGAGAGAATGAGGAGATACGAGGGAGGTTTTGGGCGATGCTCAGCTGGCAGCACATCTGAACGTACACTGGAATATGGCTTGTGAAGCTACGTCCGTGATTGGAGCTGCCAGGCCTCTCAAGCCCTTGGGTTCAAGTGCGCTCCCCTCCTGGTATGAGCTCCCATTTCCTCCACCTGTTCTCGGGGACCTCGGCCCCTGGAGAGCCCTACTCCCAGGTATTGCCAGAGACTCTCGGAGGGGTTGCTGTTTTCTCAAGTGGGGTGAAGGGAGCCCTCGCATACTGTGGTCACCCGGGTGCTGCTGTCCCCATAGACTCGTGCAGCCCAGACGGTGGGGGTTGGGCACCGGAGATGCAGCCACTCCACACGGTGTAAAACGCACACTGCATCTCACGGGTTCATTGCAAAGCATGTACTGCATCTCAGTGACCTCTTTCTCATGTTGATCGCATGTTGACCGCATGTTGACATGATAACATTTCAGAGGCCCTGAGTCTGACTACGGCTCAGTTGTAACTGAATTACAAGCGCATCTCACTTGGGTTTCTGTTGTTGTGACTGCTGGCTCACAACACCGCATCTAGAGAATCTAAAACCGCGCCTGTGTTCGCTCTGTGGCTGGCATTCTAGTTCTGCCCATGGCAGTGCCAAGGATGCTGCCACTTCTCTGGGGCTTCCATGTCCATGCAGTTGAATGTCACTGTCACTTCTAGTGGGCAGGACCTCTGATCCACCAGTGGGTCCTGCGTGACCTACCAGACAGGGCCACCAACCTTCTGCAGTGCCTCCAGAGCCCCCGGGGGCCACCATCCATGTAAGTGTTCAAGGTCTTACTCGTGCCCTGTGACCAGGTGGGAGAGCGTCTCCCTTCCTCTTTGCTGTCCCCTCCTATGAAAAGGGTCCCACAGCAGAGAAAGCTGTCCGTGCCCCTAGTGTCAGAAGGTTCCAGAAGCTCTTTCTTTTTTTACTTACTGGCTTCTTCACAGGAAAACATGGAGATGGGCCAGGATCAGATTTTTACTTTGTTTTGTTTTCCATGTATTATTTACTTTCTGATTTTTGTTCTTTATCTTTAAAATGAACTTGACTGTGGTAAAATTTACACACCATCAAATGTGTCCATTTTAAGTACAAAGTTCGATAAGTCTTGACAAATGACAAACCTGCGTGACGACACCCTGAGTGAGATGGAGAGCTTCTCTATCACTCCACCAAGTCCCCTTGCGCCCCAAGCAGACGTGGGGACCAGCAACGAACTGTGTTCCGAAATTTACCTTCTTCTAATGCTGTCAGGTGCCACCCACCAGGCCCCACGCGCTCTCTCTGCGGGGTGATTCTCCCAGGAGACTCCTTCTGTCCCCACTTTTCATGGTGGCAGCTGTCACCAGCTCCTCAGACTATCTGAGGCCTGGCCCTAGCACAAGCCCCTGCAATAGACTAGAGAGATTTTGTTTTGTTTTTGTTTAGTGAAATATGATAATGATATGATATATGATATGATACTTCAACAGATTGTTCAACCTAAGAAGGCTTCAAGGAGGAGGCGTTGTTATCATTGTTTTCTTCAGCAGCACTGAATAAATGATAAAGTAATGCAGGTGATGCTTGAACAACACAGGTTTGAACCGTGCAGGTCCACTTAGATGTGGATGTTTTTCAACAAATACTATAAACGTATTTTCTTTTCATTACGATTTTCTTAGGAACATTTTCCTTTCTCTAGCTTACTTGACTGTAAGCATACAGCAAATATCACATACAACATACAAAAATATGTGTTAATCAACTGTTTGTGTTATTGGTAAGGCTTTTTGGTCAGCAGTAGGCTATTTGTATTAAGTTTTGAGGGAGTCAAAAGTTATACCTGGATTTCTGACTGTGCGGGGGGTTGCTGTCCCAACCCCTACCTTGTTCAAGGGTGACAGATTTGGGGACAAGAGTGACATGCCAGGCCTGCAAGATCGAGCTCCTGCGGGCATCTCCAGTCTCAGCCCACGCTGTTTTCTCCCCGCCACACCCCAGGCACCAGATCTTATTCCGGCTCCACAGCCACACCCAGAGCACAGCTCCCTCGTGGCCTTGGCACGAGCCACGCCCACCGGCTGGAGAATCCTTTGCCCTCCATCTGCACGCCTGGCTTCTCTTCCTCCTTAAACCCCGGCTGAAATGGCAGCCAAGAAGGAGATCCCTCCTGTCATTCATTTGCTTTGTGACGTTCCTCCCAGCTTATCACGTCACCTGTTCACTCTGCCTCCCACATCAGAATAGAACTTTACGAAAGTAGAGGCTGTTCTGTACCATAGCGTAGTGTTTGCCCACAGTTACTCCTCCTCTCCCTGCACGTGCCATGGCTCATTTGAGAGTAGAGTATTCTGCCCTACCGCACTGACTTTCAACTTGGCCTTTCTTAGCTGATGGTATGTTAATGGAAGTAAAGTTCACTATGTCTAACCAGAGGCTTTAAACACGCTTACACGGTTGGCCTTAAATTCTTGGAGCCGCTTTTCCCCGCCACCAGCAGAGTTTGCCTCTCCCTGAGCAGCAGCTGCTGCTTCTCCCTGAGATCTGAAGTGAGGACCTCTGAAGCAGGCCTGGACCCACCCTGAGCCCTGAAGAAGAGCCGGCCCCACCAACCTGTAGCTCTGTGAGCAAGAAAAGCACATGTTAGCTGTTGACGGCCACTGATATTTTGGGGCAGTTTCTTATGCCGCAGAACTGCAGCCACAGCTGACTATTGCATAGCCTACATATAAAAGGCATTCAATAAATATGTGTTGGACAAATGAAAGAAACCTGTTCCTTGGGAAAGTCAGGAGGTAGAGAGTGTAAAAAGTATCCTGGGGACTTTGGAAGTTCAGACCCAGGAAGAAAGGAAGGGGGTTAAGGTGTGGGAGGAAAGCAGAGCCCAGAGATTCTTTAGGACAAACCCCAGGAAATAACTTTATGGCCCAGGAAGAACCTGGACCTCGGGCCTTAAAGCCACATTAGCATTCCAGGTGTCCTGACCAAAGCGCTGCACAGAGAAGGTATTTGCCGAAGGCAGAACACTGACTAGAGGTGCGCCAGGAATCGCGATTTCAGCCGAGGATCTGTGAGGCGCAGACCCAGGAAACCGAAGCGGAGACCTGAACCAGCGAAGGAGAGTGGCACACCCGCTGCCGAGCGAGGACAGTCTCCCACACCGTCCTGCCCTGGGTCCTCGCCACAACTCCGTGCTGAGTCTAACGCAGTTTGATGGGGGAACGGCGGAAGGGCATGGGTGAGGTAACACGTCACTTCGAATGAAGGTCGGGACTGAGGAGCATCACCTTGTTCCACTCCCGGCAATGTCTCCACAGGGGAGGGCTGTGGGGCACGCACCGGGGACTGGAACACGGGGTCCCCTCTGCTGTACGTCTCAAACCACCTCTTGAAACAGAGCAGGTTACTGCGTTGAACCAAACGCTCACTTGCATCGACCCAAACCCAGACATGGTCCGATTCTTAGGAAGCAAGTCTTCTACCCCTACAATCCCATCTGACCACCCTCCCCCACCCCAAATAGCACTCAGGCTGGTTCAGGGTATTTCGTGGATTTGTCTCTTTCCAGAGGCTGATGGTCCCCTCTGCAGGCAGCGTGGTACCAGGCAGGTGCGGGAGGGACACGTTTCCCCTCTAAGAGGGGCTGTTCCTGCGGCTGCTGCTCTCCTGAGCACCCACTGGCCTGCCTGTAGCACACTGGGTAGGCTCGTCCACTGGCAACCTGGGCAGGTGTTCCCAGGAAAGGCTGTGGCTTGGGAAAGTGAAGCACATAGATATTTTGTCACTTTCTAGGCTTTGCAGAGCCTGGGATCTTCAGGGACCTGACATGGGCTTCCCCTCTTCTGGTCTCTATCCTTCCCCTGTTAACTCTTCCTGCTCCTCCCATCGCAACCCACTCTTCTTGTTAGATGCCCAAAGAGAGGGAGACCGTGCTGATGCTGAGCACCAGGGCTCCGACAGAAACTTCAGTGGGTTGTTAGCCAGCTTTTAGGCATTCCTCTACAGAGAGAATTTTGTCATCGAGAAGGCTCCGTCTGGTTCGAGAGGGCAAGATGGTGCCCAGGCCATGCTGCGAACAGGAGCCTCCATGGTCCTGTCTCAGGTGCGGAATGGGCCAAAGTCTGGAATCGGAGCCACCCAATAACCTAGGGAAGGCCTGGAGGGAACAAAATCAGAGGCTCGATGGCCTGCCCAGTTGGTTGAACGTCGATGTCTACAGGAAGGTACAGTCAGCTTAGGGAAACGGTCTTGTGTGTCTCAGCTTCTCACAATAGCTGCACATCTCCCCCTGGGTGGAGCTTCAAGCTGTGGGCGGAAAACCCCAGGAGACACAGCTCACCAGGCTGAGCGACCCTACCAGAACCTAAAGTAAGATCCAGGCACCAGCATCCACCCCGGCCCCATGCCCGGTCCCTCTGCAGTGCTTGGAAGGGATGTCCCCCATGACCAGGGCCCTGCAGGGCATAAGTGACACAGGAGACTGGGAGCAAGATGGCACTGCCAGGGATAGCCAGGTCTGTGAGGGGGCCTGCTCTTCTCCATGGTAGTAGTAGGGATTGAGGAAGGAGGCACAGACAGGGGATTGGCTGGGAAGAAGTGGGAAGCAGTGATCTGAGCTCCAGGGAGCCCCGCCTACTGGCTGGTCATTTTCCTGGGCCACCGTGTAGACATTGCCACATTTTGCCAAGGAGGCAATGAGCAACCTCGGCAGAAGACCATTCATATTCATTCATTCTCTCTCTCTCTCTCTCTCTCTCTCCCCCTCTCCTGCTGAGCTTCCTGCTGTAGGCTGAAGGGGGATGCTCTCTATGGAGTATAGACTCACTGCGTCCTGGCTATGCATCAAATTCTTGGTGGGGCTTCAGCCGTTGGCCCTCAAGAAACTGAAACAGAGCAGGCTGGAGGTGGAAAAACACCACAGCCGAACACATTCTGAAGGACACTGAAAAAAGACCTTGGCCCCAAATCAGATCGTTCCTGATCTAAAATTAAAAGCGACGTGAGCCTGAACCCGCGAGAAGAATGGCAGATAACAGTTGAGAGGGTGGGAAGAGGGATCGCTTTTCTTTTTGCCTCGTGGCTGGGAGCAGACGTCTCCAAGATTTCTCTGGACAGGATTTATTTACTGCCTTAAAAAAAAAGTTGCACTTTGCATGAAGATTTGCAAATGCCAGGCAGACACACGGCATGCCGGGTGCCCAGCCAAACCTCTTGTGGTTAGCCTTGAAATGAGATCATTTCACAGTAAGAAGGAGGTCAGGTCGCAAAGAGGAGAATTCATTTGGCTGCGTCAATATGTAGGCTACAGCAAAACACAGGCCAAAATTTTGTTGCCCTTCTGTAGAGCAGACCCTGGATATGAACTTGAACTCCTAATGTATCTACTCCCATATCCCCACCTCCTGCATGTCTCTCCTATATGCTTTACCTTCCAGCCTCTTCTTAGAATATGATTGGAATTTCATTTTGCAAGGCAGGTGGATCATGAGAAACTTCCAAGAGTACCTAACACACTCTCCTGAATTCAAAATGCACACCTATGACAGGGTCACGTGTACCTCTCCTAAATTATCCTGTCTTTGCCCAGCCAGTGTGAAAAATGAGGGGTTTTCCTTTCCCCAGCCAAGCAAATGATCAGAGGAGGAGGCTTGTCCACCCCTCCTCCCAATTTGATTCAATCAGGAGTTCATGAGCACCTGCAACCTGCCCAGGGCAGAACCAAGTGTCCCAGAGCATCCGAAGCTCACATGGCCAGTCCCCTCACCTAAACACATCTGTTGGAGAGACAAGCAGATATGACATGATTAGAGAGCAGTGCGAGATGATGGCTCATGAAAACGAGTGGGAATCTAACCGAGCCAGAGCCCAGCAGGGCAGGAGATGGAGAGAGGGCTCCGTGGCCAAGCTTGCTGAGGACTGTTGGTGCAGAGGCAGAACACAGCGTGGGGTCGTTTCCTTTCCATCTCCACCTACACTGGCTTCTGTTTTATCTTTGATAAAATTCCACCCAGCACCATGCCCAAGGAATCACACTCAGCATGAACGCTGGGCTTCCCGAGGTATACCAGAAGGCTGTGCTGACGCAGCTAAAAACACCTGGGCTCTTGGTGCTCCATGAGGCAAAGTTAGTGAGGGCTGCCCTTGCAGGCCAGAGACCTAAGCATAGCACCCCACTAAGTGACGGGGCTTTGTTAGGCACGTGACAGCCCAAGGGTTAAGTTTCAGCTGTTACTTCAGCTGGGGTAAAAAACGGAAGCCCCTGAGCCTCACCTCATCCACCGTGAAATGGGGATGATGACCACCCGTTTCCTAGGTCTGTGGTAAGGATTAACCACAGCGAGTATTTGATGTGCATGTGTATCTGACACACAGTAGGTGCTCAATCTCTTATTCACTGTTGTCATTCCTCTTCCTTTTGGAAACCTAAAATGCAAGTCCTTTAGGAACAGGGTGTCCTAGTACCCAAATATAAGCAAACGAGAAATAGGCTGTCACGAGCTTGTAGACTGTATGCACCTGTGGGGGTCACCCCAAACCACCGGGCTTCCCTGTTCATGTGGGTCCTCTGGGAGGGATCGTTGTCTGGCTCCTTCTCCAGACACGATAGAGGTAAGTGACCCCCTCCGGTTGTTTACCCCTATTTGTCAGTTCTAGCTTCTTGTGGAAAAGGCACTGAAATGAACCATAAAGTGTATCCCCCTTCACTCTGGTTTGTTTGTTTGTTTGTTTGGAAGCAAAAAGGAAGAGACAGGCTCAGAGCACATTTCAGATCCAGAAAAGACAAATTAATTATCCCCAAGCAGAAGCTGACCTTTAGCTGGCCCCAGCCTCAGCGCCCGAGCCACAGCTGCACCTGCTTTGAAGATGACAATATCCACTTGCTAAATACTAATAATTAGTCACCAAGCAGGATAAAGAATGCAGAGCAAAGTGAACCTGCAATTACTGTGCTTGGGTGCATCCCCTGCACCCTAGGAGGGCTAATTACCCCAGCGCGTCACCCTAACTGGACTGACACCCTCCGTTCTTTGCAAGTGTCACTGTCCCCCTTTCCTGCCCCTCACGCCCGAGCCCGTGGCCCATCTGCGCTGTGACTTATAGCTAGGGCTGGCTGAAGAAGTCAAAGCTGTGTGTCCTCTGAGTGTGCAGGGGCTTGCCAGATGGCCGGTGTGCAGGCCGAGCACATGCACAGAGGATTCTGGGAGGAAGGTCTCTGCTCCCCCCACCCCACCTTCTCCCTCCCTTGGCTCCATTTTTCTGGAAAGAACACACAACAAGCAAGTGGCTGCACTGACCAAGAGTAAGATGCCCCATCTGTCCCTCTGGAACTCTAGCTCTTCCTGGGGGCCACCTGCGCCACTTACACTCACTCAGCAGAGGCCTGAGCCGAGGCCTGGGAGGCAGGTGGGTGGCCTGATTAATGGGGGCTGCTTGAGGAAGGATGCTCCCAAACTTACAATAAGAAGCCAGGACAGCTATCCATGGAGCTGCGCCCCTGAAATTGAGGAGCGGGTGACCTTGGGCTCCTAAGGGGCAATGGCAGGGCTTAGACAGGACCAGGCTGAGGCAGCACAGGGCTCAGGCTACAGCTGCCACCAGTCAAGGGAGCTTAGCATGGGTAGCAGGGACTCCTCCCTCCCGTGGCCTTCACCCTGGCCCCTGCTGCCTCAATACCAGTTTTTACGAGGTGATCAGTGTTGCACCGATCGTGAGAAGACTGCTGAGTACCAGCCTCAGCTTTGGGTCGGCATGGAAGCAGGTTTCCACCACTGACCTTTCCAAAGCAAAAATCAGTGTTTAATTTTTTGGCCCCTCCCACCTCCTTTCCATCTGATTTCTTTCCTCATTGAGCAGCAAGAGCCTTTTTCTTACGGGTCCCTGCAAACTTCCAAGGGAAGAGGACTTGGTTTCTAGCTGTGCTCCCACACTCTGGGGAGTCCAGCCATCAGGGATGTGCCCGGCCCTCTCCTATCCCACTCTCGGCTCAAAGAACTGTAGCAAGAAGGGGCCTGGGGTGGCAACCAGCTCAGGGAGGGAGCCAAGCTGGTTGAGATGCGAGCACTGGACACAGGGATGTGGTGGGAAGGAATCCTGTGTCTGGTACCCTACCCAGGGTCTCTGTTATTCAAGTCCTGGGTGGGGAGGGTGCAATATTCACACAGAATTTGGTATAAATGGTTCCTCCTGGGACTTCAGAGAGTACACAGTGCATGGGACTTCTGCAGTTGGGCAAAGTGGCAGCCCAGATGAGTGTGTGTGTGTGTGTGTGTGTGTGTGTGTGTGTTACACACACACACACACACACACACACACACACACACACATCGTGCCTCTGTCTTCTCCTGGAGCTTCTCTGGACCTTATGGGCCCCAGGCTTTCTGCAGCTCATGCATGAAATGATCCACAGGGACAACTTCTGCTCTGATAAGCACCACAGCATACCCTTCCCAAACTCATCGCAAGCACACATACAAGTAAGTGTACTCCCTGGTTACCTCTGCCAGCACAGTATTGCTCCTGTGCATGCCAGGATTCCAGAAACAGGGCACTGTGGGGTCTTAGTGGATACGCCTTGTGGCTGTTACTATGTTATGTTTAGTGGATGTTACTATGTTGTGCTAGCAGATGTTACTGTATTATGTTAGTTGATGTTATTAGGTTATATCAGTGGATGTTGTTATGTTATGGTAGCAGATGTTACTATGTTATGTTAGCGATGTTACTCTGTTGTATTAGCAATGTTACTATGCTCTATCAGTGGATGTTGCTATGTTACCATAGTATGCTACTACATTCCATAGTGGCTGTTATGATGTTACTATAGTATGTTACTATACTCCATAGTGGATGATACTCCCTTAGTGGATGAACTGAGTCAGTACTCAATCTCCTGAACTCTAAAATCCAGTAAAAGGAAAAGGTGGAATTTATTCTTCATTCATCAGATGTCTTGTCCTCAATATTTGCATCCATCACAGAGGCTCAGAAAGCCTCTCCCGGAGCCATATACTCCCAACAAGACAAATACAGACACCAACACAGAAAGGTATGCGATGCCCACAGACACATGCACCCCAGAGGCAGCCCCTGTACGCAGACACACCCATGGCACAGACAGAACCAGGCAACACCAGAAAGCCCACATCTGTGTCATATAAAACACATCTGCATGTATATCAACATATTCACTCCAAAAGGTGGCTACAGAGACCCATCCATATGCACAATGTTCTTGGGCTATAAATGTGACCTGGAATGTGCCAAAATTAAGTCTACTCCATCACTTTATGACCACAAGTTCGGGGCTAAGCTCTGTGGTAAGCATTCCTTTCTGGGTGGCTGACCCTTCATTGCTAGGAGTCTGCAGGGCCAGTGGAATGCCTTTGTAGTGTAATTTATAGGTCTTTCCTGTCTCCCCACAGGGCCCCCATTCCCTGCCCTTATCTGCCCATCACATTCCCTTGAAGAGGTCAAGGGCTTCAGCCTCTCCCTGCGAGCAGCTGTGTGCAGCTGCAAGCTCCAGAGGCTGAGGGATCCAGGGAATATTTCCTTTTGCCCACAAGGTATGTTCTGGACTTTCAGAAAGGAGCTTGACCCAGGTGCTCTGATTCTGCTGCCAGATAATGAAGGTAGAATCCCACTTCCGGCTGCAGAAGGTGATTCATTACAGCCTAAAGGGAGAAGTGCTTGGAACGGAGGCATCAGTGTCGGAGGCGAAGAGACAGCCCATGCGTCTCCAAGTGGGATCTGACGTCACTGAGCCTAATTGCTTTGTCTCCAGCTTGTCCCTAAGTCGGCTTTGGCAGCAAGAGACTAGGCTCTGAAGATGGGTTCCGCAGAGCTACCGGAGGGCTGTCTGGATGTGGCAAGCCCGGGCTGAAGAGGTGGCCAGTGTGGCCTGGGTCACAGGTTAGTGGGGGAGAAGAGGGGACATTCAGGGGAGAGACAGCTGTTATTTAAAAATCCCTGCTCGTATTTGTGCTTGGATATTGACTGTTTAGCCTACAGTGGAGTGATGCTAGGTTCCAGAATGGTCGCAAATCCCCTGGGCAGGGGGCTGCTGAGGGAGAAACAGGGAGACCCCTAGAGAGCAGGCAGGTCTGGTGAGAGGCTTGGGAATCCATCCCCAGGGCAGAGAACGTGTGCTGCCTGCCATCTCCCGACAGCCTCTGCGGCACCGAGAGTCTGCTGTAGGGAGACAAATGATCCCCATTAATTCCATCAGGTAATGAGCCAGTTGGTGCCATCATTAATTATACTAATTAAAACACACTGGCCTTTCAGGTTGGCACACACTTCCGAGCCACTCCTATTTCTCTCCACTCTGTCGCTGCCTGGGGTGACTAGTTGGCCAACACAGGCCCAGAGATCCTGCAGAAGGAGGCCAGCTAGCCTTTGTCTTCTTCCTCGCTCATTCACTCATTCACTCATTCACTCATTCAACAAATGATGACCACCTACTGTGCTGGGTGCTGGGGACACAGAAGTAAGACCCAGGACTTCCCTTCAAGTCAGAGAGACAGACAAAACATCCAGCTAACACAAGTTCTAAGCAGGCTCTTCTGCTGACGTGCACTTAACAATTTCTAAGGCGTTTTCACAAATCTCATCTCATTTAATCTTCAGACCCTGCGAGGAAGGTGCTCTCTTCCCCATTTTGCAGATAAGAAAACTGAAGCTCGCTACCCAAGGAGTCCACATTTTATTTTTTAAATCGTTTCCCCAAGGATCTGGTTTTTCATTGATTTTTGAGAGAGAGAGAGAGAGAGAATCAGAGAGAAACATCAATGTGAGAGAGAAATATCCATCAGTTGCCTCCCATAGGCGTACCAATGGGGGATCAAAACTGCAACCTAGGTACGTACCCTGACCAGGAATCAAACTTGCAACCTTTTGATTATATGAGATGATGCTCCAACCAACTGAGCTACCTGGTCAGGGCTTGAGTCCACATTTTGACTCCAGGTTCTTCCCCTTCTAGCCAGGGGAGCGGATGAAGCTGTCTGTAGCTAATTCTGGCCAGTCACAGGAAAGGCTTGTCCAAGGGGGTTACACGTGACTTTTGCTCCGTGAAGCAGACAGGCATTCCAGGGCAAGGGTGGTGTGAACAAGGCCCGGGGACGGGGATGTGCACAGTCGGCGACCCACCTCACCTGGCTGCCTGTGTTGTGGGTGACACAGAGAAATGCCTTTGTGAGGCCGAATGGAGGTCAATTTAAAACATCCTAAAATTCCAAAAGGTAAAAGACACGATTCTGGACTATTTCTTGGAGGCCAAATGGAAAAATCAGGATGGGTTTGGCAAGGCCAGATGACGTTTATCCTCCACCCTGTCATGCTGCCAGGGCTGTCAGCGACGGAGCGTTTCACTGTTCAGACCTCTTTTTCCATCATCCGCTCCCTCGCCCTGCACTGTGGTTTTCCGTAAACCAGACACACCTCCCCTGTCTAAACACTTGCTTCCGGGCCCCTCTCTCTGCCGGCCACTGGTCTCCAGTCTCCTCCAACTCCCCCGGCTGCAGCCGGTGTGGGGTTCCGGCCCAGCTCCAACCCTGCGTGGCCCCGCCTCCTCGGGTGTTTGCCAGCCTGGCTCTGGCGCACCCCCCTCCTCCCGGGACAAAAAGGCCTCTAGCCTCCCTCTGCCCAGGGGGTGGGGAGAGGGAGAAAGTGAATGTGTGTGTGTTGTAGGGTGAGAGTCACTGCTTCAAGAAGCAGCCCTTACGTGTGATTGCCCCCCCCCAACTTCTGTCCCTACCCCTGTAGCACCCGTGTCCCTCCTGGCTTCTTGAGAGAGCTGGACATGTGGCCTGTTCTGCCCTCTGTAGCCCTGCCCACAACGGTGTCTCACTCAGACAGAACACAGCGTAGGCTCAGGCACGTTTGTTTGAATGAAGCAGGACCTCCAACACCAGAGACTCTGTTTCACAGGGCGGGCTGCGTGACAGGGGTACATGGGTGCTATCCTGAGCAGGGCATTCATATTTAATGGTGCCCCCGAGCCTCCTGGAATCAAGTCTTCCCACCTTCCGCCACCACTGCCACCAGATGCACGTCTGCTTAATTACAATTCATCAAGGGCTTGCCTATTAATAAAGCCTAATTAATCCAGTCATGCCACCCTGCGACGCCAGCAGGGAGGCAGGGCCTGTTGGCCACCTCGGCAGCAGCCCTGTGCAGAAAGGGGTTAAAAGAGGCCTCGGCCCCCTTGTACCCTCCCTCTACCAGCGGGCTTGGGAGGCTGCCCCTCAGAGCCTGCCTGGTGCTTGGCACTGTCCCCATGCCCTGCACGCACAGCCCCGGGTATTGTGCCCAGTCTGCCTCCCCCGAAGGACTGGAAGCTTCTCTGAGGACAGCGTTGTGTTTACTAATTTTTGTAACCATCCAGCCCTCCCTCCTTCAGCCCACCCCATCCCAACCCACCAGCTCAGGCTTAAGATGGCCTTGTGCACACATACATGAGCAAGTGTGGCCGGGGTGAGGGAGCTGAGGGTGAGGGCATGCCTGCTGACACTCTCCTGTGCACAGCTGGGGGGAGCAGGGTCGGGTAGTGGAAGGGGCACCAGCTGGAAGCCCCCTGGATGTGGACAGCAGCCCCAGCACAGCTGTCTCCTAGCTGTGTGGCTTGGGATAAGGTCCTGACCCTGTCTGTGTCTGTGTGCCCTTGTTGTAAATGAGGGTAGCTGTGCCTGCGTGGTCGGTGGCTGTGAGGATTACATAAAGTAACTTTTTTCAAAAAAAAAAAAAGAAAGAAAGGGTTGAGTACATGTACAGCAAAATCTCTGTTGTAAGGATTCAGTTGAACACACTTTCATAAACTGAACACACTTCTGCCACTGGCACCCTGGACAAGAAACAAACACCCCACCCGGAAGGGCTTTCTGGGCTCTCTGTCAACAAAGGAACCTCTGTGAAGGGCTCGGCGAAGCGCCTGTCTCTCACGTACACCTTTACACCTGTCACCTGGCTCAGTGACCATCGCTGCTGTCACCTCTCCCGCGTGTCTGCACACGCTGACCCTACCACCGCCACCGCAAAACTGACCACCACAGCCAGCAGCACCCCCGTGGCGAGAGCTCTCAGGAGCATCTGCTGCTGTCATGTGGACCTGCCCTCCGTCAGGGCTGGTGCCATCGGACTACGTGTTCCAGAAGGTGGGGAGCAAGACCCAGGTCTGCACAGGTCAGGCATGCTGGCTGTTCGCCGGTGCCAGGGGAGGGACTCAGAGACGCCCAGAACCGGAAGAAGCCTGGAGCTCCTGCTGTGCCAATGCTGCCCCGGCTTCGCAACAGGGGCTACCAGCCTCGGCCTGCTCTGTGCATGGTCCTGGGATGTGCCTAGGGCCACAAAATGTCAGAGCTTGGGAAGCAGCTTAGGGATCATTGCGTGACATGGTGCCCCGTTTTGAAGAAGAAAGACCTAAGACTCAGGAAAGGTAGAGACTTCCCCAAAATGCACAGCCAGGGTGGGAGGCAGACAACACGGAAGTCAGATCTCTGGTCCGCTTTGGGGTCACATTGGCAAGGTAGCAGACCTGCATCTTGGTGCCCCGAGGTTGCGTGGGGCCCCACTTGCCTTGTTGGATGGAGGGATTCACAGCAGGGGCAGATTCAGCGGTGCGGCTGGGGCAGGAGTCAGAGGGGGTCTTTACCACTGTCCAGCACCACACGCAATGGAAGGGGCACCCCCTGCACCAGTCCCCTGCTGGCTTCCCGGAGCCCAGTGGCAACCAGAAGCGTCTGTCAGGCAGCACCATGAATCCCAGCAGCCTTTGTGGGGACCGCACTACCCTGGGCAGAGGCTCGTGGCTGGGGCCGCTGGCCCACTGGGCTCTTAGAGAGAGGACAGCTCCACACTTCACTCAGCACAATCGCGGGTGCCCACGCGGGGTAAGTGAAGGGTTCTCCAATCTACCTTTGAACTGCAGAAGAGTAAACTGGGAAGGGACTGCTTAGGCCTGAATTACTCCCACAAAGTCCAGATGTTCTTTTGGACTCAGAAGCCTTTTGGATTCGAAACTCTGGAGGGGGGCCATGTAGAAGAGCACCAGCATGCTGGGTATGCGCCAGGGTAAGGCAGAGTTGGGCGTGACTTAAGAAAGGACGCCCCGCCTGTGAGCGCTGCCCAGAGGTGGGCGGCTTCTGTGGGGGGGACCGCAACGCTGGAGGCGCTCACACACAAGCTGTATGGCAACTCTGCAAAGGCCTCACAGAGGGAATCCATGGCCCGGATAAGTAAGTGGCCTTCGGGACCTTCAGCGGTGCTCGCCTTTGGGACCAAGCACACGCGCAGGATCTCAGGGCTGGATGGAACCTCCATGGCCACGTGGCCTGACCTCCACCCAGCAGGGGACCATTCTCCACGGTCCCCCTGCACCGTCGCACCCACTTCACCCACCAGACCGGGCATCCTCCCCAGTGTGGTCACTTATGAAGCTTTCACTTCGGTGTGCTCACCAGAGGACTTTGGACAGCCCACTCAACCTCACGGACCCTCGGCATCCTCACCTGTACACCTGGGGGGGACATCGTGCCCACCTTCAGCGTCCTGAGGATAGAAAGAGAGGTCCAGACCCATCTCGTACCTGACGGACAATCAGCCTTCTCTCCTCCCTTCCTCCCCATGGTCTCCCCTTTCCCTTCCTCTGTAGGCTGCGTCACCAAGGGTCACTGTGTTTTGATTGTTGCTCGCTCCTTGCCTGGCTTCCCTGCTTGGCTGTGAGCGTTGTCCACCCTGCCCATGTGTAATGCATACTGGACGGGTACGGGTTGAATAAACCAGCGGACCAGCCTCCCACGGCGCAGGGAGCCCAACCCTGCCGAGGCTGCCCTGTTGGCTGCTGGATGGTCTCCCCATCAGCAAGTTGTGCCTTGGCACACATGGCATCTGCCCCTGAGTCTCTTCCTGGAAGATCTCAGCTCTGCAACCTTCCCCTCACCGGCACTCTGCCTCCCCCTCCCTGAGCACAGAGAATGAGTCTGTTTCCACCCACACAAAACAGCCCTTCAAACACTTGATGGTGCTCTCATTTCTCCCAAGTCATCATCCCTCTGAGCAAATTTTAGGCTCTCCCACTGCCTCTGCCCCTCCTTTGCCATTCATTCCTGGAGCCCTACCCAGCAGGCACCCCCAGACAGGCTCCCCTGAACGGCGTGTGGTCATTGCCAAGGGCTTAGTCATTCGTTTAGAAAGGTCTGGGTTTTGGCATTACATCAATTTGCCGTCCCTCTCTCCCAACTCCCCAAAAGCTATGAAGGGCAAAATCTATTAATGGCCTTGATGCCCATATATCTGTTTTCAAAAGAGTTTTCTGCTTGACCTTTCAAACAGAAAGGCCATCTGTGATCGCGTTTGGAAAACTATAAAACCCTGTACAAATGGAAAAGGTTTATCTCAACAGTCAGGCTGACATTTGAGACATGATAGGAGAGTGTGGGTGTTAGCTCTACTATGAAGAGCAAAGTTCTAGACACAACCCTCTAAATCAAGGCAGACTGCCTGGAAGAGGAGAAAATAAATGGGGCAGACTGCCTGTTCCCACGTGAAGTGAGCTATTTGTGTCTCAAGATGGCTTAATAGAGATTTGTGTTGGGGGAAAGGTTTCTGTGTCATGCGAAGTGGTTGAAATTCACTTATTGCTCAATAAATCCCATTGAAGGGCCTCACGAATTAATACAGTGATGATCCTCCTGCCTTTTCCATATACATGAACTCAGTAATAACTGTAATTATTATAAAGTTATAATAAAACATGATGTGTTACGCTGTTAATTCAGTGGCAATAAGGATGAAGTATGGGGACTTCCCGTCTCTGCATTCATCATTTCCCCCCTTAATTATGGAATAATTCCCCAGGCCGAAAAGCGAGAGAAAGAGGCCTCATTCTGCCTTGATTCCTTCTCAGTGTCCTTGCTTGCTTCAGATGGCCCCAGCCCTCTGTCCTGGTGAGGTGCGGGGAGGGTGCGGGTCTCAGCCAAGGAGCTCCCACCTCCCTCGGGCTGACTCAGAGATCAAGCAGGAAGATGGATTTCCTACCCACCCCCTCCACCCACCCCGTTCCACTCCATCTGCCCTTTGGAGCTACCAGTCCTTTCCCTCCCAGGCCACAGCTGACTGGACTAGGGTGGACATCTGAGCCTCAGGGGCCAAATGTTCAGGACAGAGGCTGAAGGGGTGGGTGTTGGTTTCTGGAACTGAGGATCCTGCAAGGGCAGGGCTGGGACAGGGCTGGGGCAGGGGGTGTGGTGGGCAGCTGCTTCCTGCCAAGTGTGCAGCTCAGCAGGGAGAAGAGGCACGGCTTCTCTGCCAAGAGCCTCGAGCACAGACCCGGCTCTGGTCCTGCAGTTCCCAGTCCGACTCCCCGGGTCTTGGCTGTACTCCTCCTTAGCCGGCGTAAGCCCTGCTGACACACTCCCCTGAATTATTTTATCCAGCGTGGAGTGAGTTTCTAGTTTCGCCTCCGAACAACTCTCAGGAGAGGTACCCTTTCCGCCCTGTTCATCTGTGTTTCAAATCTCCACTCTGAACAGTGCGCGGCATGTAGAGGGCGCTCAGTGAAATTGTTGAATGAATGAATGAATGAATGAATGAATGAATGAATGAATGGGTGGGTGGAAACACTGGGACTGTGACCTAGTAAGGGACAATCTCTGCAAAGCAGGCATTTGTTTCAGTTGGCCTTGAGTCATTGCCCCTCATTTGACCCGAAGAGCAGATACTCCCTCCAAGAGGATGTCCCTGGGTCAGGTGGAGAAAAGCACTCTGGACCAGTGACAGGAAGTCCCCCCCTGGGGGCCCTACCCCCAGGACCCTGGGCTGCAGGGCAGATCCCTTCTCTGGAGCTTGGCTCCTGCACAGGCCGAGACGCCTTGGGGCAAGGACGCAGAAGCGCCCTCAGTCCCTTCCCTCTGCCACCACCTGCATGCAAGTCCAGGTGCCTGCCTCATTTGTGCGCTCAACAGAGGCACTGCGCACCCTCTGGGCAGGCCCTGGCCAGCTGCCCGGATACAGGGGTGAGCACGGCAGACGTAGGCCCAGCCCTTGGGGAACTTACAGCCGAGAGGAGCACCTCTGGACTTTCTCTGTCTCCCAGATCTCTGGGGGCCAGGGGACTAGGAGCTGGTTATGCCTGCCCTTCCTGGCAGTTCCCGAGTCCTGCTCCTGCGGCAGGTCAGACCGGCTTCTCAAGGAGCGCGGACAATGACAGAGGACCCCAGGCTGGGCCTCTCCTTCCACGAGCCTGGCTCAGCTCCGGGCACTCCATGCTTTTGGCTTCCTTTCAACAGGGGGCCTTCCTATCCATCAGCCTCTCACGCTCTGAGGGACAGAATTGGGAAGTCAGCGTCAGCCAGAGGGAGACAGGGAGGCCTTGGGGGCGGCGTGCTGCAGGCTGGCGAGGCCATCAGACACCACGCTGTGCAAGTGCCCCTCGACAGGGTTCCGGCGGGGCAGGTGCTGCCTCTCTGCGTGACAGACAATGATCTTGTTCCCCCCTCCTGTCTGCAGAGCTCTCAGGGCCCACAGGAATCCTTTACAGGGTCCAAGTTCAGTGTCAGTGATGCTTCTCAAGGGAGAGGGAGAGACAGCGAATGGTCTCAGGTCTCGAGGGGAGAGTACGGAGTGAAGGCTGGGAGAAAACTCCCCGTGGTCCTGAGGGTAAGTGAAAGCCAGCTGACCTCTCTCCCTCCTCCTGCGACCCAGTGATCCCAGCACACCCGCCTCCCACCAGGGCATCTCCCTAGCCAGCAATTGGGGCCATTCCAGCTCCCCTGTCACCAGCCCCAATCACTTGCCCTCTGAACCTTCCCGCCCGTCACCTCCCCAGACCCCTCTGACTGCGAGACAATGAACATCAAAGTGTTTCCACTTCCGCTCCTGATCTCCCTAAAGCTGCTGGGGGAAAACATCACATCCGTGCTGCAGAGGTCCGTGACACACGAAGCTTCCTGTCCTGGGAGGGCCACTGGCAGGTACGTTGGTGAGGAGTTTGTGGGCAGCCTTAAGCTCTTGGCATTCTTTCCCTTCCAACCCCTTCTCCTCGGGCTCGGGGCCCTTTACCATCACACCCGCCCGCCACCACTCCAAACCCAGCATCCTTCCTGGGTTCAGGGGATTCCAAACCCTGAACACCTCTGATTAGACCCAGGGTTGTGGTTATCTGTCCAAGTTGAGATCAGATTAGATCCCATCTCCTGAAAATGAAGAACTGAGACACCAGGGCTCTGATGAGTCCATGTTGGACCAGTAGAGAGGGGGGTACATGGAGAGCAGCAGAGGGGGACACTCCAGTGGTCCTGGAGAGACGGGAAGGGCATCCCTGTGGGGCCCTGGTCTTTTCACCTGTGACCCTTGCTTGTCTCCCCAAAAGTCCCCACTTGTACTTGAGCTACTCTGAATAGCTAACTGTCCTCAACAAACTAGGACCCAGCAAGCAACCGCACCTCCTACCCCACTGGCGAGGCGGAGAGGTCAGAGATGAGCCTCCGCTGACTTCAGTCCTCTGGCCACAAGGCCCTCTGGCTCTGCCGCCCCCTCGTTCTGTCGCTAACCTCGCTGAGGTCACCCATGACCTACCTGCTGCCTCCACCGTAGCCTGTGCTCTGTTCTGATGCTACTTGCCCCTGCGGGGCAGCCCAGTTTGGCTCACGCTGCCTCCTCCTGGCTTTCCTCCCCGGCTTCCCCAGCGTGACTCCCCTCCACCTTGATCAGGCTCTGGTGGCTGGTTGTTCTGTCCTTGCCGTAGGTCTGCATGGTCTTCTCTCTTTGCATCCCGTGCTGCCCTTTCCTGAGGGACCTCGCCTGCCCACTGGCCTCACGTGTCTCTCACCATGAGTGGGCACTGGATCTTTACCTTGGGCCCTCCCCGGTACTCACCATTGCCCCTCGGATTCTGACAGCACTCCTTCCTTCCCACGTGCAAATCGGCTTTCCTCTCTGTCTCCAGCCGCGGCACCAACAGGGACCCCGTCACCTGAACCAGCCTACCAGTGCTCACTTCCTACTTCTCCCCTCTGCCCCCACCAGTCACCTCCCATCTGAGTTCTGCAAAATGACTCCCAACTCAGTTTCCGCTTTCATGCCCAATGCCATTGTCCCAGTCCAGCTTGCAGTGGGCCCTCCCACTGGTCTCCTAGACTCCAGTCTCTCCTCGTCAATCCCACCTCAGCACGGCTGTCTACTCTCTTCTCAGAATGTGTCCCCCATCCCTGACCTGCACGCCCAAATACACGCACGCACACACAGAGCTAGCAGCCATGAACTCCCACTCTAACCTCTCCCCACTCCCATTTGCTGCATTCCCACTGATGGGTCCTGCCTTCCAGCCATAGTGGGCTCCTCCCTCACCTCCACGCCTTGTCTGCGTTACCTCTCAGACTAGAATGTCCCCCCTCCTTTATTCACCTTCAAGCCTCTGCTGGGGAGCCCTCTACTACCCACCTCCATGTACCTCCTCCCACAGGGGACACGCCAGGGGAGTGCCAGCTGCTTGATCCCTGGAGTCTCTGACTGTCTCCTCTGCCCCGAGGGCGTCTGCTCCAGCTCTTCACAAGACCAGTTTCTTCCCCGGTGTCCGCCCAAGTGACCCAGCCACCCCGCCTACAGTGGACCCCTGCCCCTCTCCATCCCCCTGGCAGCCACTTTTCCCACACTGCCCTGTCCATTTCCTTCCTTGCGTTTATTACGAATGTGCTTCTCTTAGGGGGCCGCTTAGGCCCTCTGGGAGGTGAACTCCTAATGGAGTTTCCCTGGTGGGCCCTCGGGTGGACCCCGGTGGACCAGCGGCGGGGGGGAGGGAAAGCAAGTCAGCCTGGGTGCCCTGCAGGAAGCTGGGGCGCTAAGGCGCGCTCCACTGGACTGGCATGGCTGGGCTCTTCCGCCTGTCCACCAGTCACTGGCTGGGGAGTGCATTCAGAAGATCATGGCCCTGGGCAAGGCAGCTCTGCGCATCTAAGTATTACAGAGCCTTAGCTTAGTTCTGCATTTTGCCCAAAACATTTTAAAATTTCTGGAGCTAAGAATAGACAGAAAAGTACAAAGAAACCCCCTAATTTGGGGTGGTAATTAAGACTGTGGTTTCCTTTTTCAGCAATTGTTTGAAGCTCTTTGCTCTGGGCTTCCTTTCAAGGGCCCCGGCTTCACTAGCCTCCTCTTTGGCCTCCAGCCAAGGCAGAGAGAAGACAAACAGGAGCCTGGCACCCCTCCAGCTCGCTGCCCCTCCGGCCCGACTGCCACCCCCTTCTCTGAGTTGGAGCCCCTGCAGTTTGGAGCCCACGGTTTAGGGGGAGCCCGGGCTCCTGGCTCCCAGAAATTCACCCCCCTCCCTCCACACTGGCAGATGGAGTCAGTGAGGATTATACTCAAACTCTGAGTGTTTCCAGCGCTTATTGGAAAAGGGAGGGAGCAGAAAATCCTCTTTTCTTCCTCCCCATCTTCAAAGCTGATGAGAAATCGGCAAAGCCGTGTCCAGGGCCTCCCGGCACCCGCTGCCTCTCAGCCTAAATCTGTACTTGTAAGGGCCTCTGGACACCTTTCTGGCTGCTTCCCAGGCCCCACGGACCCTTGACACCTTCAGAGGAGTGTGTCTGATGCCATTCCCAAGGGGTGAGGTCACGCACAGGCAGCTGACTTCTCCGAGTCCTGGGCAGGAGGAGAGCCGGGGGCATGACTAAGGCAGGGGCAGAATGGGCTGCCAGCCTCGCGTGTGGAACATCCACGTCCCTGGACCTCCTCTGGCCTCCCTGCCCGTGCACAGCCCCGCAGTAGGTCAGCTCTCAGTGACACCGTATTTCTCTCACACACGCATACCACGCTTACACCCCCAAAAGCACTGACGAGCAGTGTAGCTGTGTCTCCGAAGGAGTGGTAGGAGACAGAGGCGATGACATCATGTGCCGCATGCCCGAACTTCCTGACCATCTCCTTTGACCATTCCTCTGCTCTGCCCCCCGATTTCTCCCCCTGCAGCAGCTACCTCCTTTCTTGTGCTGTCTTCGCCCTCCCTCAAACCCCTCTCCTCACGGTCCCTCCAGATCACAGGCCTCCGGTCCCCTCCCTGCACAAGCCTCTCAGCATTGGCTTGGACCCCCCTCAGCGAGGCCCACGGAGCCAAAGAGAAAGCAACACACAGAGCCCAGAGCACAGCCTTGAGGAGCTAAACTCATTCCTGGCCACCCGGAGGCAGGTCCTGGTGCTTGTAGGGCTGGGATTCTGCGAGCTCCCCACTCCTTGCTGCTCCCCAAGCCCCTGCCCCTTCATCCCAGGGAAGATCTCTGAACCTGGAACCAGAAATGGAACCCCGAGACTCAGGTCCACCACCATTTTGTTTTGGGATCTGAGGCTGAGAAAGTACTTGTGTATCTCTCCGGGCACTTGCCCTGACTTTGCTCCAGGAGCCAGCGAGGACACGGGGTGAGTCAGCAGGCACCTGTGGGCCCAGGGAGCCGTCAGGGTAGGCCTGATAGAGCAGGCGGGGCGGTGCTGAGGCTTCTGCTGGGCTGGAGGAGCCGGAGGGAGAAGCTGGGGTGGCATGGGGACAGAGAGGCCCCAGGAGAGATGAGAGGGTGGAGCCACGCCTGATCTCGGCCCACGCTGCCATGGTGGGGACCAGAGATGGGGTTTCTCCCTGGCAGCTCAGTCTGCGAGAGGGAGATAGCTGGATCAGTCTCAGGCCTGTCAGCCCAGTCCCTGACTTGAATACCAATGAGGGCAGGACAAATCTCTCCTTCAGGCCTCTGCTACCCCTCCGTGGTTCCCACACGGGCTTGGGAACACTTGTGCCAGTGAGCCGGACCCTGTCGGGGTCTGCATGTGCACCTATACAGGACACACTTACTCCTGCAGGACCCGAGCTGCCCGGTCTCGCATGAGATCTCTCGCTCGAGATCTCTCGCTCTGCTATCAGATGGGCACCCCTTGGCGGCAAGATCACCGTCCCCATCAAACCGGAGGTCCCAGGAAACAGAAGGGAGAAGAAGGTGCTGAGGGGAGGGTGGCCCTGTGCTGGGTGCCCCTCCCTCAACCCCCGAGCCCCCAGCCCTCCTCTGCTTGGGGCCTCCTCTGGGGGCTGCAGACCTCTGGGTCAATACCACAGCTGCTCTGGGCTGCAGGAGGCTGAGGAACAGGGCACAGCTAGGGGCTCTGGAGGAGTTCAGTGGCTACTGTGGGTGCCGTTTCCCCTCTCAAGGTGTTGCCTCTACTTCCCCAGTCCCCAGGGCCATCTGGCTCACCCCTCCCCTTCTCTTCAAACCTACTCACAGAAGTAATCCTTTTGGGGGGGGGGGTAGATGAACAAAAGACCATCGTTTGCAAACATTTGGCTTCAATGAGTTTCCCACCCCAGGATGTTTATACCGAGTCTGCTCTCACCGGGAGCTACATGCATGGTCCCAGAAAACGCATTCCAGATTTCAGGGACAGAGGGCAAAGGGTGCTAGCACTCCTGGGCCCGACCTCAGCCTGGGGCCCTACAGCAGCTCCACGGGCCCTGGTGGGAGGTGCTCTCCGGAGAGCAGCAGAATGGGCCAGGGCACAGGCGTGGGGAGTGGGGACAGGGTGGGAAGGGGTGCAGCAGAACTTTGTAAACACCTAGGGGACCAGGTCACGGAGATCAAATGCCGCGGGAGAAGGAGCCGAGGATGGAGTTTGTGGGCCTGATTTCTGGTCCCTGCTGAGCCCTTCTGTGGGTCTTAATTTCTCATTTCCAAAAAGATGCAGGAAGATCTTTTAGATTGCTCTCCATCCCTACCATTCTGTGGTGACACAGAAGGGAAGCTGAGGTTATCGGGGATGAGCAGGGATCTCTGGGGCAACAGGATGTGTCCTGGAGCAAGACCCAGCCCTCAGAGGGACAGGCTGTGAAGACTCACGCCCCTGGGAACACCCATGAGCCAGGCCTGCGTGGGCCGGGCCCCTCCAGGCACAGACAGGACCTCTGGCCTCCCTCCATCTGCCTCCTCCCTCCATCTGCCTCCTCCCTCCAGCAACGTCACAGCAGAGGAGCAAGAAATGACATCCTATGTGACTCCCTTTAGAGGAAATCCCAGAAAGGTGACAGAAGTCAGAGCAGCAGTCACCCATTCAGTGAGGAGAGGCCTAGGGAGCTTTCTGGGTGCTGCAGGGGCTCCACATCTTGATCTGGGGGGGTGGTTACACGGGTGCATGCCTATCTCTGAGTGCATCGAGCTGTCAACGAAGATTTGTGTACTTCACTGTATGTGAAAGAAAACAGAAAAAGTCAGAACAACAGAAAAAGTCGGTAACAGAAGAGAAATGGTTCCAGGCCGGGGAAAGCACGGCCAGAGACAGAGAGCAAAGTAGGGCAGAGGGGGAAGCAAGGAGCCATAAGGACAGAGCTAGATGGATAAGGGGACAGGCCTGAGGTGGCAGCACCGGGACAACAGAGAGAGTGACAGGGAGAGGAGAGGAGGACAAGGCAGGACAGAGTGCCATGCCAGCCCCAGTGGGACGCGAGGGAGGTCACCCCTGAGTGGGGGGAAGTGACAGCAGGGCCCGAGATGTCAGTTGACCTTAAGATCCTGAAGCCATCCCTTCCTCCTTTTGCAGACTGAGAGTCCGAGGGGACATCGGCACATCCCTGGGATGAGCTGAGACATGAATTTTTGCCAAGATGCAGGGGTGATGGTGGTGGCCACACAGTGACAGGAGTCGGGGTGGGGATAGGTTCTCTGCCGTCCCTACAGCCACACAGCCCAGGGACTCGTCCTCTTGCAGGAGCCCCGAGCTGAAGGGGAGGGGAAGGCCCCCGCTCTCGTGGAGTTCTCCCATTCCCGCTGCGCAGCTCACACGTTCCGAGCATGAGACGGCTGGGGTGTGGCGTGTGCCACTTCCAGCGGAGCCGACAGTGATGTACAGCGTTAATATTGAGCTCTATAGTGGCGTCCGTATGCTATTCAAAAAGTGAGGAGTAAAACTGAGCAAATTCATTTCTTCTTTTAAAAAATGGGTCGTTTGTAAAAATGACGATTCTGAGCCCCAAGTCAGAGAATGGATCTGACACCAGCAGCTGAGCAGCGGTCTCTCGTGGGCTGAGCGTGAGCGTTTGTCCTCATTCATCCGGGAAGAGTCGGGAAATCCCTGGGGACCCGGGCAGCCTCCTGTACCCTCCTGCCTCGCCCACCAGAACAGAGCCAGACTTGGGGCTCCCTGCAGTGCCCTCCATTTCCCTCTCCCCCACTAGCTGAGGGGAGGGCAGAGCAGGCTGCTGGGGTTAGAACTCTCTCCCCATCACTTACGCGCTGTGGGACCACATGCCTTAGCTTTCCCATCTGTAAGATGGGATGATAATTGTATCCACCTCTTTATGTTATTGCGAGAATTGAGAGGTTAGTAAAGCACCTAGTCCTACGCGTTCCTTGAACATTGTAAATGCTCCCTAAATGTTATGATTTTTACCGTTATCCCTGAGCATGCCTACTTTCCAGAATAATATACAGGTGTAGATAAAAAAGCCTAGACAAATAAATCAGCACACACACACCTCGAGAGAGCAGGCAACACAATGAAATGTTAACAATAAGGGAAACTGCGTGCAGGAATGGTAGAGGAATTCTGTGTGCTGCTCTTACAACGGTGCGGCCGTATAAAATTATTTCAAAACGAATTGTTTCTCTGCCGTCCCTACAGCAGGCAAAAGAGAGTCTCCTAATCCTCCTTCTTTCCCAAGGCCATGTCAGCTCCTCGGGAATAAGGCTCCCACTTCCGCCCCGTTGCTTTCCTGGGAACAGCGCAGGGCGCGCAGGGAGGACCAGACGCTGACTCGGGGTGCTCGGGCGGAGGCGCATGCTCACGCAGGGGGCCCTTGCGGGTCCATCCGCCCCCACTTTGCAAGTTTTTGTGAGCTGAGTCGAATGTAACGTGATTGACTGGTCAGCCAGGGATTCCAACTGCCTTCAGAAAACATTGGTTTTACCTTGGCTCCACCGGCGGCGATCGTCTTGGTGAAGGAATGGGTCAGGGGGGAGCTGCACGGAATTGCACGGGTGTTCTGTTTCAGGGCTGGGTGGGCCCCTTGGTCTTGCACACGTCTGCTGGCCACCTGTGCCTGAGAACGGGCTGCCTGCTGTTCACGGGGACGGCCCAGGGAGACTCCTGTCGATTTTGGTCCGAATCTATGTGTTATTCAGGAATCGCTGTTGTCAGTTTTGATCCACCGGTGTCTCATTTTTGGTTTTCTGGTGAGCAAAGATACACATGGAGAGCTATACAGCACCTCGCTGTTGAAATTCCGACAGAAATACTTCTGGTACACACCTCTGAAGTCCTCTGGCTTCTCGTCCCTTTGTTCCTTTGAAACAATTGTTTACGCAACACAATCTCTTTGTCCTTCTTTTCTAAAGAGTGCAGTACTAGGCTGTGGCATCTGGGACACAGACTGGGAGCTGGGAGGGGACTTGGAGGCTGTGCAGGGCCCCACCCCCAGTCCAGACTGCAGACTGGGCCTACACCATGGATCCGAGGGGGCAGCCAAGGAGCGAGGGGGCAGGAAGGGCGCTCAGCCACGGCTGCCTCTCCCACCAGAAGGAATGGGGCCCGAGCCAACAAAGTTTTGTCTTGCTCAGCTATGACCTGAGTCAGAGAACTCGGGTCCCCTTCAGTCCCCCAGTCCCTGCAGGAATTCTACCAACTCAGCCGCCACAGGGCCCTAGCCCCCCCCCACACACACACCCCTCCAGCGGCAGGCCTCTCCAGGGCTCTCCAAAAACTCCTGCTGAAGCTCCTAGTTGAACCCTCTCAGCGGAGGTCCCAGTATTTGTTTCTCTGTTCGCCCCACCAGGCACCTCGCCCCATCTTCCCGGTTTCTGCAGACCCAAGGCAGGGCCAGCTCAGAGGCACACTTCTGAGCTGGCTCCATGGGGCGGGAGAGGTCCCCGCGGCCCCCCAAGGGGGGCTATGGCTGTCCTTTGCCTATAGTCTCTCTGACGGCTCTGTGCTCCGCACTATAAATAAATTATTCCGCATGCTTATCTGCTTCCCTCTGTCTGCTTTGTGAGTTATTTTTGGGTGACAGCCGTCCTCTGTGTGAGGTGGGGCCTGCATTATTGAAGACCACACTGGGGCTGTCGAGGGAAATAAGGTCAGTGAGCGCATGGTGGCGGCAGGGGTGCGTGGGAGGTGGGCACGGACGTGTCTTCTGACTCAGCAGCGTTTGCGTCTTCCCGTTCAAGTGTCTCAGGCAGACCCCAGGGCCCTGGCACAGTCCAAGCCACTCCCCACAGATAACCTTGAGTCGGAGCTCCTCTCCTGCATCCAAAACACTACCCTTCAAACAAGCAGCAGGGCACGTGCAAAGGACCCAGAGCAGGAGTTGGGACCCTAGGGCTCCTGTCCAGGCCTGTGACTTCCTGGCAGGGTGACCTTGAGTGACTCGCTACACCTCTGTGTCTGGGCTGGTTTAGCCACAAAATGGGACTGCGGATCTCTGCCCCGCCTGGCGAGAGGCTGCAAAGTGGGGCTGCCTTCCCCCTCCGTGGGCAGCTCCTGCTGCTAAGGTCCCAGAACCACAGCTGGGCTCGGACCACTCCCCACCTCCCCTGAGAGGCCCTGGGGTCCGGCGCTGGGCCTCAGACAGCTCTACCTTGGCAAAGCTGTACTCCTTTGACCTTGAATGTCCATGCAAGAAACTCAAAAAGGAGCTCGCTTCAGATCAAAACTCAGTGGAGGCTTGAGACCACAGCTGCTCCTAACGAAGATGCCCTGCCCCTCCCTCCAGAACCCCAGCCCCGCCCCTTACCCTGGCCTCTCTCTCCGGAGGACCCTCCCTTCTCAAAGGCTGTTGCTGCTCTCTCCAGGGCTGCCCCTTCGCTCATCACCTCCACCCAAGTGTCCCTCCCTCACTCTCTGCCTCTCCTTCCAGAGCTTAACCCTGAAGATATTCAGACCTTCAGCTAAGACATCAGCTGCATTTATTATGGATTTCTGGGTCTAGTTAGAGAGATTGATTCACCCCCTCAAGCGGGTTTTGTACAGCCCAGCATCAAGGTGCAGAGCAGGACGGGAAAAGGTCCGAGGGCCCCAGGAATCGCCCTTCCTATTTTGAAGAATGTCCCCGCCACACCATGTCCCCCACGGAACACAGCTGGGCTCGGGCTCCAGACCGTCAGAGCCTGGACACCGGTCCCTTCAGGGTCCTGTGCTGCTGCTCCCACAGCCCGGCCGCCAGGTCCTCTGGCAGAACGCCCTACTCCCAGCCCACCTGGCTCGCTCCACATCAACCAGTCATCAGCTGTCACCCCACCTTCCAGGCCCCCCGGCCCCTCACTCCAGCCCAGTTCATTATCCAGACCGTCACTGCTTTTCACCCTCCACTGATCTGCAGCAGGTTCCAATTAATAATTGTAAACGGTCACCAATTTTCCTCAAGCCCTAGGCAATAATAGAGATTCAGGTCTAAATTAAAATTTGCTAATTTAGAAGCATTTGCCCACAAATCGCTATCACTGGGCAGGCCTGCATCTCAGAGCCGGCCTCTCCTGGAGGGGTTGACCCTGTGCGTCTGGACCAGGTGGTTTTGCCCCTCAGGGGACATCAGGCGACATCTGGACCCACTTTTCAGTTGTTCCTACCTGGGGTGGGGGGCACAGTGGAATTAGTGGGTACAGGCCAGGGATGCTGTTGAATGTCCTACAAGGCACAACTCCCTCCCATGACAGAGGACAATCTGGCCCCAAACATCGACAGTGTGGGGGCTAAGACACTCCGGATGTAGAACGTCCCCAGGTTGTGCCCCACGGACCTGCCCTTGCACAGCCCTGTGCTCTCCAGGGCAGGCCTCGAAGCTTTTGTTCCTAGAGATCTAGACACTTAGAAGAGCAAAACAATCTCCTCAGGCATTCTAGATCTATTTTCTTTGGCCCGTATCATTTGTTATAATAGATCCAACATTCAAAATTGGGAAATTTTATAATAAAATCAGGATTTATGGCTTGTCCTGGGAAGGGGAAGATCTGTTAATACTGGTCCCCCATTCTCTAACAGCAACATTCAGTGGGAGCTGAGCAGCAGCTCCCCATAGCTCTGCACATAGCTCTTGTCAAGTTTACCCAGTCTCCACCACTCCCTATTGTCTCTCTCACATGGAGTATCGGTTGCCACTTATCACCACACGTGCTCACAGAGGAACACCCGTGTACCGTGACTCAGTCAGAATGGGAAACCGAAGACAGACGGGGCCGCACCCGGAGCCTTCGCTCGTTTTCACTACCCACGGTGCTCGCGGGCATTTGGCTGTGCAATCTCGGCTCCAATGCCTCCTGCTGGGCAATGACTGAGTGTGGGGCCCCTCTCGGGAGTCCCCCCCTCCCCACCAGGCCCAGGCTGCACACTCACAAGATGCTGGGAGATGGGCGGACACTGACTATGCCCTTTTCTCAGGTCCATATTTACTGCTGGGAGATGGGGCTGCTGAGGCCTGGGGTTCCCAGTGGATCCATGTCAAACACCCCCCCTGGAGCTGCATGAGAGGCAGAAACAGGCCACAGTCGCCTGGCCCCAGGGAGCCCTGTCCCACGCCCCCTTCTTGCACGCGGTTGGTAAACGGTGGCCCCCGGGGCCCACGGGCTAACACAGGCTTGCTGCCCGCTCTGCAAACAGTTCCTTTGGAACTTTGTCAGTACATGTACCTATTGTGTCCTGTGACAGTGGCAGAGCTGACTGACTGCGACAGAGAGTACGTGGCCCACGAAACCTAAAATATTTACTGTCTGGTTCTTCACAGCCGACGTGTGCAGACTCCTCCTAACTGGGTATTTACAAAGCGCTTTGGTGACCCTCCCACCAGTCCCCCGAGTGGCTGTGGGCCGGGCAAGGGTCACCGGAGTTACAAACACTGTGACCACTGGCTGGTGCTGAGCTCTGGTCTTTCACATACATCTCCTAACTGCAGCCTTGCAAAGTAATTATTTTAACTTTACAGATGATGCAACAGAAGCTCGGAGAGGTCAAGGGAAAGGCCCAGAGTCACCCTCGTGTCTGTCTGGCTCCGTGCCAGGCGTCTCTGCTCTCCAGTTTGCTCTGGCCCTTCACCCCGCCACGGGGGGAGGTTCACCATCGTGGCACCACAGCTGAGTGACAGCCTTGCCTCCCCGGTCCCTCACGCCACTGAGTCACCAGGAGTACAGAATGATCGCATTAGAGGCCAGGCCACTGCAGTCCATTCTCGCCCCATCTCCCCAGATCACCAAAGGCTGGACTCCCCTGCGGACTACTGGGCTAAGTCCCCCTTGACCCTGACAGCTCCCCACCCTGAACAAGGGCTCCTCGGTGGAAATAGGGGCAGCGAACGCCACACCAAGCTCCCTCCCAGCCCTGATCACTGGTGATGAGAGGATGACAAATCCAGAGACCTGGGGGGCGGGGGGAAGTGATTAGAAAGGAGGGCACAGGGAGGGGCCGAGCTGAGAAGAGCGCAGCCCAGTGGCCACGGTGGGGACGAGGGCCAAGGAATCAGGGCAGACAAAAAGCAGCCGTGTGCTTCATTGCCAGCTGCCCGTGGCCTGTGTAGGGTAGTGGATGCAAAGCTTCAGGGAGCTGGAACCCAGCCCGACAGGACAGCCCCACGGAGCCCACACACCTCTGAGCAGTAACATGCCACATCAACTCCCTGTACTTGGGCCTCCAGGTGCAGCCGCGTGGGTCTTTGCGTCTGTGCTCTGCGTGTGCACACAGGGCGAGCCAATCCCCCGGGACCAGCAGATGGCTCCACGTGTGGGGATGGTGTCGGGTACCAGGACACTACTGTCCTCAAACATCTGGACCTGCCACGGAGCCTGACGCCCTCCTACTTCAGATTCGCGTGCTGCCTGGTACAGTAGCTGACACCTGGTCGATGCTCAGAAAATGGTGCCCTGAACATATCCTGTCTACTGGGTGAAATATTTTATATAGATGCCCGAATAAATAAATATTTACACATACATACGGATGTATATGTTCTACTAAACGTAAAGTCAAATACAAATGGTATCTATTTTTTGCACCATCACTATCAATGCACTCAATAAAAATTGAGCGCCTGCTGCATTCATTGCTTTCTTCTTTTAAATTGCAAGAATGGGTTGCTTGAGAGACTAACAGTGAGCTAGGTTGATATGTGCAACAGCCTCAAATTGTGTGGTTGTGAGAAAGGAGGCTGGCGAGGGGGTGGGGAGCGTGGAAGGAGAGAGAGGCCAGTGAGGAGGGTCCGGGGTGTGGAAGGAGGCTTTGGAGCCCAGGATGGGAAGTCCGGACTTGGTCTCACAGGGGAACCTGCAGGAAGGGGACCTAGCTTGGAGGCAGATGACATTGGGCATGACCATGGTCACGACCAAAGCCCAGCTGTTCCTGAGCACGGACCATGGGCTCCGGGCTTTATATCATGGAATCCTCCTGGCAACCTGCAACATAGGTTTTACCATCCCCATTTTCTAGATAAGGAGACTGAGGCTTAGAGCCATGGGGTTGCAGCAGGCCTGGAGGGCAGGGGACACCAGGCCGGGCTTGGTGACGAGACAGGCAGAGAGTAGATGCTTGAGGCCATCCAGCTCCAGGGACAGGAGAGTAAGAGAGGGGGGGGGGGCAGTGCCAAGCTCTGGGCCTTGGGGGCCCCTCCTGGAGGACCACCAGGGCCCCCCTTCCTTAGCAGGAGGCTGCAACCTCCCAGTACCCCCACGGCTATGGCAGTGGAGTCAGGCCCTCCAAGGGGACACCAGGCAGTGGGGCTGGGACTCAGTGACTCCTTACTGATGGTGCGCAGGCCACGGGCTGCTCGTCAGCCCGAGGTGCTCTTGGCCCTTTGAGGACTCATTTCCCTTTCTCACAAGGCATTTCTTACCAGACTTTTTACACCAGATGACAAAGGCCAGGTGAGGCGAGAAGAAGCCTCCTTGCTTCCAAAGACCAATTCTCTGTCTCTGTCTCTCTCCCTCTCCCTCACTGGTCCTGGGGAGCCCAACAGGATATAAAACAAAATAAAATGTAACAGCTTCATTATCCATCAGAGAAAGATGATTAAACTGGTCCACTCCGTGTCCTGATGGGCTGTCTCTGCACTGTGTGTCTGCTATTGCTTTCTGTCTGGATTAGGACGACAGGATGGACTGTCTGCGGGTTAATTAGTTTCTTAGAAAGTTTACTCACTTCTCCCTCTCCCCTCTGAAGGCACAGAACACTTCACCCTGAGGCAAATGCTCAGCTTCCCATCTATGCGGCCAGAACGGAACACGTACCAGCCTGACGCCCATCACGGCCAATGAGCTGCGAGGTTCCTTCCCGCCTTCTGCACTCTCATCACCAACACTGTTAACAGATTTGTCCACATCCAACAGGTGTGGAAGGTCGCCCCTTAGTGGGCGTGGTCTATAGTTGCTCCCCTTGGCTCCTGGGAGAGGCCACAGGGAGTTGATGGTGAACTTGCCCTTCCCTTTCCTACGCTTTTTCATATCCATCAGTGTTTTCAGAGCTTGACAAGACAGTCACCACACCCAGGAAGCCACCCTGGATTAGCTACCCATCCATCCTGACCTCAAAGTCAGGGCACACCCCTATCTGCCTGAGTCCTCGCCACAGGCCTGCAGTGGAGAGGGGCAGGCCCTTTTGCTTTCTGAGGTCAGAGGCACTCCTACAGGTCTACAGTTTCTTTCTCTGGTTTGCTTGACTATGAAGGTTGTCCTTTTTATTGTTTTTGAGTCATTTTGCAGGTGCGTTTTTCCTGCCGCAGCCACATCACCCATTCCTTTGAGGCAAGAACCTCATCTAATCATCTTCAGCTCCCACCCCATCACACACTCAGCACACAGCCCACGCAGTCGAAGAGGCAGATGCTCAAAAGCGTAGGCTGCCCGAGAAGCACGCAGCATCACTCCCACAGAGGTCCAGGGTGTGGCTCAGAGCAGGCTGCAGGCCTAGCTGTGTGCACTGCCCAGCTCAGCCCATGCCTCTGTTGCCTCCCTTTGCCCATCTGTAAAACGAGATAATGATGCTGACCTCACTGGGTTCTTGCAAGGATTATGTGGGTTAGAACACACAGACCTAGGAGCGGGCCCGATGCCCGGCAAACACCTAACGCCTGCACACAGAGGTCTTGAACCTGTGAGCACATAGCACCTGACCCCCCTCACCCCAGACTTCCTGCTTGCTTCTGGACACCCCACATCTGGCTTGGCCAGTGAAGGGACTTGGCTGGGGGGTACCCAGGGTGAGCTGAGCTGGGCCCCAAAGACTCCTATCTTCCTTGTCCTTCCTAGCACAGCGAAGGAACCTCACTCACAGACCGGGAATAAGGCCTGGAGGGATCTTGGCCCTCTGACTTGTTCCCAGACTCCCAGCTCAGCTCCCTCCCCACCAGTGGCATTGACGTTTCTATTCCTCCCTCCTCTCTGTGCTCCCGAAACCGATCTGCTGTTCTCCCCAAAGTCCACCCCTCCTGGGGCCGCTGAAAGCTTCATTAATGGAAAAGAAAAGAACCATGACTCAGCAATGGTGACCTTGGAACCTGACTGAAATTCTCGACAGATATTTATTGCAAAAAAAACACACTTCTCTTTTTAGAACGCTTTAATCAGGCCGAAGCGTGATAAGCAGGGAGGCAGCCTTTCAGCGAGCCTGTTAATGCGGCACAGCTGTCTCCCGCTGACAGCGGTGGCACTGTAGGCATGGCCGTCCATCAGAAATTAAAGCCCACTGACTGTCTGGTGGCATGGACCACTGTTTTCACCCCTTAACACAGCCGTCTCCTGCGCTCCGTGAAGCCGACATATGTAGAGTGGCCCCCACCCTGCGCCAGCTGGGATTCAGACCCGTCTCCCTTCCGCGTGCTTTCTCTGCAACCGTGGGCAACGGACCTCGGTCCGAGACACTTGGGTTTTCTGGAGCCACAGGTTGGAGGTGGCAGGGACAAGTGGAGAGCGGGTAGGGAGCGGGGGCACGTGAGGAGGAGGGAGACAAGGCTCTCCTGGAGGTGGAAAGGAGGCCGGCTCTTCCACCCCCTGCACTGGCAATAACATGCCCCTCGATGCCACAGTGGCTTCCACCAAAGCCTTGCTGATGCTCCTTCCCGCAGCGTTTTCACATCACCAAGGCAAGGCAATGTCGACAGAAGGGGAGGGACACGGCTCGGTCGGTCCTTGGCAGCGGGCACTGACAGTTCAGGGACTTATCAACGTGCCTCACCGGACCGGGGACGCAGCAGCTGGCCAAGCAGGAGGGCAGGGCCTGGTCAGTGCTGACGGACACCTGCGCCTGGGACACATGCAGGCATCTGCCACTCTGGCCCCGCTGAGTCCTGAACACAGTCCCTGCCTGAGAACCTACAGCAGGTGGCTCGTCTGTCTCCTCATCGCTGGTCGCTGGCACAGGGCCGAGCACACAGCTGGTGCCGGCCAAGGAGAAACGAACACACTGGACCGAGCAGAGTGCCCAGCGTCGGCTGCTCTCTCCCCGAAGACCCCCCTCCACAGAGCGTCGCCCTGGTTCTCTCAAACGCTCAGAGTCTGTGAGACATTGAAGGTCCACTTTGACCGAGTCTGCCCACCTCTCCCCCTGGACACAACTGGATTTACATGTAACTCTTTTAAGTAGCCCTGTTTCATAAAGTAACAGGTTATTGTACTGAAATTCTTGACGGAATTGCAACATTTAGAGGCAGAGACAGCCCATTGGCGTCTCCAGGTTGCTGCAGGAGAGAGGGGGGTCCATGTTCCTGGGGTCCCTCCAGCCCCGGAGCCGCGAGGCCAATGGTAACACAGACTTGTCCAGCAGTCCTGATGCCTGACTTCGCCACTGTGTGTCCGGAGCCAAGAAGCCTCCGGAAGCCAAAGGCTGGGGCTGTCAGCACCTCTCTCCTGGCTGCAGAGTCGAATGGATATCCACCTGGGGAGAGGCTGCTGGGGTAGATCCACTCGCAAAAGCAGATGCAACCATATCAGTTACAAACGATCCATTAGCCTACATGGGTCTGCATGCCAGCCCGTCCCAGCTTCCACCGGACAGTTAATTACAGCGCAAAGCTGGAAGGCAGGAAATACAGTTGCTAAGACCAAAGAATATTCTCTTCCATGGTATTTCAGTCTTCCCAGGTTGCCGAGACGCAGATCCAGGCTTACAGGCAGCGGGTGTGAACCCAGAATCTGCAGGGAGATATTGCCCAGGCGGCCCTTCCATGCCCTCCCGTTCTCCAGTGCCTTTCCCATGAAGGCCGTCGGAACCCACACTAGCATTTTCTTTACCGTCCACCGTTGGCTCTGCTGAAGGAAAGCGCCTAGCAGAGAAACCCATTTCAATCAGTTAGTTCTCAAGGTTAGAGAACCATCTAGATCACTTGCTGATCCCAAGGAAGAGGACAAACATCCTGGGCCTGGGAGCCGGAGGGGAGGGGGCACAGCGTTTCCCCACCTGGCTGGGCCACCCTGACACACCTGCTCCCACCACTCCTGCCTCATGGGTAGGCCCCCTGGAGGAAGAGGGCCGGCTGTTTCCTCCTTTTCCGAGAGCTCACAGCCCCTCACCCCCCACCTCCGGCATTCGGGTCTGAAAGTGAAGGGAGATTTAGGCAGCAGGTGAGGAAGCGACAGGAACTGAGCATCTATTTCACGCCATGTTCTCCATAAGGTTCATTCACTTGACATTCAGGGCTGGCCTGTGCAGCGGCGTTATCATCTCTGTTTGTAACGAGGTGACTGAAGCTGAGATGTTTGCTCAAGCCCACCTCCAGCAAAGCCAGGTGCAAATGCAGGCTGTGAGTCCCCCGTCTGCTGCCCTCCCGAATGCGGGCTGCCCTGGAGAGGCCGTCCTTCGGAGGCTGAGAAATGCAGGCTTCCTGCTGCTGCACAGGGTCCAGGGGGAGCTGGAGTGCCCACAGGGGAGAGGGGCCCATCTCCAGCAGCCTGCAGGAGAGTAGTGCTCAGGGTGGGGCTCTGTCTCCCTCCTATGTCGGGGTGGGCAGGGTGTCACCTCCAAGCTAAGCTGATGCTTGCTGGCTTGGAAGATGGTGAGTCCCAAAGCAGTTGTCCCAGACAAGGAACCGGCTCTCTGGTTGCATCATTAATATTCTGTCCTTCACAGAAAGGAGCTCCAGAGGGCACAGGCTCAGGGCACAAGCTCAGGCCACAGGGTGACGTCCTCACACGTCGGCCTGTTTCTGTCCGACTCCCTGGCAGGGTCCCAGGCACGCCGACTCCCTCCTTGCCACCTCCAAACAGCTGGTCTGGCTGGAGACCGGCTGGAAGGCCCCCACACGGCTCCAGGGCCTGCTCAGTTCAAAGGCAGGTTCTCCACACAGCCTTCCCTGATCCCTACTCTCTCTCCTTCCCTTGCCCAAATTTGGAAGCAATGGGAGTGCGAGAACCTTTTTATTTATTCATCGTGCTCTTGGCTGCGTCCCTAGAGCCTGTCACACCACCAGCACCACTGTTGTCACAGCTGTCATTGTCATAGCTAACCACTGGCTCTTAGCACAGCCAAGTGCTAAGAAACATCCTAAGCTCCTTACATGTATTAATTCATTTAGCCCCACATTAACCCCATGGGATCGATACTATTCTTATCCTCGACTTCCAAATTAGGAAGACTGAGGCTCAGGGACATTAAGCCCCTTGCCTGTTATCACTCAGCTAGAACCGGAAGACAGAGCTGGGAATAAATCACAGGCAGTCTGGCCTGCGTCCACACTTGTGCGCCCAATAATGCCCAAGAAATACTTGAACGAAAGTTTTCAACACTTAAACTTCTTCCGAGCTCCTCCCTGTCCCTTTTATTGTGCGTCCCGTGTTCTATTCTGTGGCCTCCCCTTGGGATCTTGGCTTATCCCTTCTTCTAGTGCCCTGGAGGGAAAGACTCATAATTAAATCATCCCTGTGGTCCACAGTGCCTGGGATACAGTAGCTGCTCAATAAACACCTGTTCAGGGAATGGACTGGTCTAGGCTTCGAGGGGAGTCAGAACGGTGGGTCATGTGAGGCTGGATGGGAGGCCGGGATGGGGCATTCACCCTGTGTCTGCAGAGCTCACTGCCCACCGGGCTCCCACGTGTGAACACAGGGTGACCCCCGTGCCCCGGGAACACAGGCCCTCTCTCCACAATCGCTCAGAAGGCTTCGGGCAGTTTTTACACAATTAAGTGCTTTGAGGGCATCAGGTGGTTCCCTCAGACTGGAATTCAAACATGTCTAGAGATGCAGTTGGCCGGGGCTTCCCACCATCGAGAGTCCCTATCCCCCAGTCAAGGCTGTTTCCCATGTCCCAGGACCTGTCTCATGTCCCCAGGCCTGCTGACCTGGTGTAGGTTGCCCACGAGAAAGGATCAGTGAGACAAAACTTGTCTTTGGAAATCCCTGGGCATCTGTCCTGTTTCACCCTAGCTCTTCCTTGCTCCACTGCCTATACACAGAGAGAGATACACTCTTCCTTCCCAGCCCCCATCCAGGGCCCCCAGCCCCCCTTGCACTGTCCTCAGACTTTGGCAATGCCAGGGGTCCCTCTGTATCCCCTCACCACCTTGCGTGCCTAACGGTTCTCAAACTCCCCCTGCAGGAACCAACTGCCTGAAGTCAGCAAGTGATCTGCTCACCTTGCTAAAGGTAAGCAGGCGCAAGGGTGCGCCCAGGTGTAATAGAAAGGCCACAGGGTCTGGCTTCAGATCCAGGTTGCATGGCTCTGCCTGAGGGTCTCTCTTAGTTTCCTAAGGCACAGGTCCTGAGGCGAGAAGGTGCACTGGGTGAACAGAAGGGCACTGTGACGACAGCAGAGAGAGCCAGGCAGAGACTGGTACCAGAGAGGAGGCGGAAGACCAGCTTCCAATGAGACCCCATCCTGTCAAGGGCTTTGTACGTCAGAGTGCATTACATGCACTTGAGACCCAAACGTGCCTTTTCTCCACATTTGGAAAGACACTGAGGAAGCGTCCCGTGAGCCCCTGTCCCCCAGGGCCTCCTCCCTGGGTGAGTGATGACCCCCGTTCCCTCCCCTGCCCTTCAGGCTGACCTTCACCATCTCCCTTTCTCTCTCTCCCTCAGCCTCGGGCCTCCAGCAGAACTCACACATTTCTGTCCGCAGCTCAGACCTGTCTCTGAGTTCTGGATCTCTGCCCCTGCAACATGACACCGCCTTCTGGAGACCTCCAAGGCACCTTAGAGTAAACACAATGGCTTCCCAAAAACCTTGTGCCCCTGTCCCTGGTGCCCCCTTCTCAGGTACGGTGCCGCTATGCTCCACTTGCTCAGTTCAGACACCCGGGCATCAGCCTTGACCCTCCGTGTTTCTTATTCACCACGTTCTAACCGGATTGTGTGCCTCCAGTTCCTCACCATTTCTCCAGGCCAACTGCGCCCCAACCCCCACCCCTGTCTCATCTGGATGCTGTAGCAGCCTTCTTGCTGGTCTTTCAACATGAAGTCCAACATGTCTCTCTAGAACCTGGGGAGATTGCCAAAATGCTACCTACTGGCACACCTTGGAATCAAAATATTTTCAGCGGCTTCTCAGTGCTCTTAGGATCCAGTTGTACATTCTAAGCATGGCCCACACGCCTTCTTGGCCTGGTCCCTTCCTGTTGTGCTGGCATTCCTGCCCAGCGTCTCGGTCTCACTCTCTGTGCTCCCTACACTGCCCCCTTGGCTCCCCCAGGGTCCATTCCAGCACCTGCTGTTAGACTGTGAGCTGCGTAAAGACAGGCTGTAGATCAACGGTTCTCCTGTGTCTAACCAAGCAGCTGCCCCACAACAGGTGCCTAATACCTGTTTATGGAACTAACAGGAAGTGAGGAGTGGTGGAGACGAGGCTGCAGCTGTAACGGGGCCCGAGGTGCTTCCCTCAACTCTACTTCTAGCAGCGCAACTGTCTGAACGGCTGTCCCAGTGAAAAGAACACAGAAAGTAGATGAATTATGTCAGACCATCTTTTTATGTGAGTTGTTGAACTAGGAAAAAAGCAACGATTCTGCAAAGGCCTAAACCAGAGTGAAAGTCAGCGTCCAGGGAGGTAAGGGGAGCCTCCGACAGCGTACCTGCCCCACCCTGAGGACCTTAGGCTTCAGTCTTGGTGGCAGCTGAGGGCTCAGAAATCTGTAGACAACGTCGACGGCCATACCACCCTGAACGCGCCTCATCTCGTCTGATCTCGGAAGCTGAGCAGGGTCGGGCCAGGTTCGCACTTCGATGGGAGAGATCAGGAGATAAAGCCCAGGGCTCACGCATGGTGGGCAGCCCAGTGAGAAAGACTGCACAATGCCAGACGACAAAGAGCTCTATCCCCAGGGAAAGAATGAACGCAAAAGTAAGACCGTCCTCTGGTCTTTCCGCTCCAAAGCCACAACTGCAGTCTCTTCATAAGAAAAACACCAGGTGAACCCCAGCAGAGGGACAGTGCACGGAATACCTGACCAGCACTCTGCAGAGCTGCCAAGGTCAAGCAGACAAGGCCAGTGTGAGACGCTGTTACGGCAGGAGGAAGCTAAGGCTGCAGGATGACTACATGTCATGCGGTGTCCCGGAGGGGATCCCGAGACAGAAAAAGGGCATGAGGTAAAACCTAAGGAATGAGAATGAAATACGGACTGTACTTGATAATAATGCATTAATATTGGTTCATTAATTTTGACCAATGTAATCCGATTGACATTTAAGATGTTAACAACAGAGGAAACTGTTGTTTCATATAGAGTGTATGTAAAAACTCTCTGTTTTATTTACGGAATTTTTCTCTACATATAAAACCATCCTAAGTTTTTTAATTAAATAAAATAAACCCATTGCACAGAGGGAACAGCAAAGAAACTTCTGTCTTCTCTTGATGTCGGAAGGAGGGAAAAAGCTTTCCCCCGAGAGCCAAAACAATTCATTGGCGTTTGTGGTCCAAATGCTCAAGCAGAAACTTTCATTTCAGGTGGCACTGGGCACAGCTCCTGGCCGACGCCAGCATACACTTCCTCTGGAAGAATGCAGTTTTACCTCAGGCCTCGGAGTTTCTTCCGTGAGGTTTTAAGGAACATGAAGAGTGTGCAGAGGATGTTTTATTGAGTTACACTTGCGAACTGTACAGTTTTACGAACCAAGGTCACCTCAATAAATTCAATTTTAACAATTACAAAACATGGAAGGAAACAGAATACTGTGAGCAGAATCCAAAGAAATAACATATCAGACCCTACATGTTTTAGACATTAGCATTATCAGGCATAGAATATAAAATGAGTGTATTTAATATGCTCAAGATATAAAAATAAGCTTGAAAATAGTGAGCAAGGACTAGAGCAACAAGAAAAATACAGCACCTAAGAATAAACCTAACCAAGGAGGTAAAAGACCTGTACTCGGAAAACTACAGAACACAGAAGAAAGAAATTAAGGAAGACACAAACAAATGGAAGCATGTACCATGTTCATGGATTGGAAGAATTAACATCATCAAAATGTCCATGCTACCCAAAGCAATTTATAGATTCAATGCAATCCCTATTAAAGTACCAATGACATATTTCACAGATATAGAACAAAATATTTCAAAAGTTTATATGAAACCATAAACGACCTCGAATAGCCTCGGGAATTTTGAGAAAGAAGAAAAATGTAGGCGGGACCACAATACCTGATATCAAACTGTATTACAAGGCCACTGTAACCAAAATAGCCTGGTACTGGCATGAGAACAGACACACAGATCAATGGAACAGAACAGAGAGCCCAGAAATAAACCCATGTCTCAATGGTGAATTAATATTTGACAAAGAAGGCAAGGACATGCAATGGGGTAAAAACAGTCTCTTCAACAAATGGTGTTGAGAGAACTGGACTGGCACATGCAAAAAAAATGAAACTCCACCCGTAAAAGCCCTAGCAGAAAACACAGGCAGTAAAATTTCAGATATCCCACATAGCAACATTGTTGCCATGATATCTCCTAGGGCAAGGGAAGTAAAGAAAAACAATAAACAAATGCACGACTACATCAAATTAAAAAGCTTCTGCACAGCTAAAGAAACCATCACCAAAGTGAAAAGGGAACCGACCGTACGGCAGAACACGGGTGCCAATGGGGAGAGTGTTCATGGCCTAGAATTTTCCAGAACTGGTAGAGGACATCGAACCTCAGTTCCAGGCATCCCACAAATGCCAGGCAGAATGTATACAATGAAACTCGCAGAGCGAATCTGCAAAACACCAAAGACAAAGAGAAAAGAAAAGCCCGGTCAGAAGCAGGCAAACGGGCCTGTGGAGACAGAGGCGGAAACCCCACGTCCCCCTGGGGAGGTGTCCAGAGTGCTGGCCAGGCTTTGCCCCAGTTTTTAAATCGGAGGGGTGACTACCTGAGTGTGCTCACTTTGTAGAAATTCAGCAGGCTGCACGTCTGTGATGTGTGCACTTCAAGGTAGAAAACATGTGTTATGCTTTAATATTTTAAAAGTCAGATCACATCGAACGGGATGGTGACTACCATGGTCGCTCGCTTTTCAACAGTACCAGCAAAAGCCAGAAGGCGTTCGAATTATATCATCGATGTCCTGTGGGAATGACTTGAATCCCACACTAGTGAAACCATCTTTTGAGAATGAGGGTGAAATAACTACATGTTCAGACAAATGACTCTCGCTGACAGAAACTCTAAACAGGGCGCATTAGAAGGAATGTCTAAGATGAAGAAATACCGCACTGGAAACATGTGAATCAATCTAAATAACTACAAACCGCATAAAGCAACCGTGGTAATGATGTCTAAATGGTGAGGTTACGGACAGCTGTAACTTATACCTCCAGACAAAAATAGTGTACTAGCTGGAAGGGGGTGATGGGTGTTAAAATATTCTAAGGCTCCTACATTTGGGGGAAGGAAGATACTGATTAATTTTAGAGCTGTTAAATTAAGTCTGCATGTTAAAATTTCTTGGGTAACCACTAAAAGAACAAGCATAGAAAACATAATTTTCAACCTAGTAGAGGAACATGGAAGAATAATAACAGACAAAGCACTTCAATCCATCCCAAAGACAGCCGGAAGGGAGCGAGAATGGGAAAGAGTGAGGCAGACAGAAAGCACCAAGTAAAACGGGAGAAATACATCTAAATGTATCAGCAACTGGAATGGATATAAAGTGATAACCTCTCCAGTGAAAAGTCAAAAATCGCCAGGCTGGGTTGTTGTTTTTTTTAATTCAAGCCAATGTTGTTTATAACGTAGGCACCAGCCACCGGAAATGAAAACCTGGAGAAGGACACGCCGAGCAAGTGCTGACCCTAGGAAGGGTGGTGAGTCTGCCCGAGTATCAAACTGGACCGGCAGGAAGCTACGTGTCTGCCTGACGGAGAAAGGATTAAGCACCAGATGATGGTAGCTTCCAGCCACTGGAAAGACCCGAGAATTCTAAATCTGTGTACAGTTAAGAACACGGCTTTAACTTCTAAAAGCAACCCAGGCCAGCCGTGAAAGAACAGAGACAATTTTCAAATGAGGAAAGGGGAAAACAGAAGAACGAATCTGTAAAAAGCACTTCCGTCTAGTGATGGGTACCTGTCATCATGCATTCGTCCAAACCCATAGAACACACAACACCGAGGATGAACCACAACGTGAACTAGGGACTTCGGGTGCTTAAGATGCATCCGTGCAGGCTCGTCAATCGTAACAAATGTAGCCCTCTAATGGGGGGGCTATGCATGGGTGGGGGGCAGGAGGCATGTGGGAAGTCTCTACACCTTCTCTTCAATTTTGCTCTGAAATTTAAACTGCTCTAAAAGTAAGTGTTTAATCTAAATAAATAATAAGTAAGGAATAAGAAACAAAAAATGACATATGTACCTAAATAATCAGTGCAAAAACCAAAACCCACAAGAATAGAATAGCAAGGAGAGAAAAAAAAACACTAAAATCAACCTGAAAGACAGCAAAGAGAAAAAAATGAGAAACAGAAATATGGAAAATGCAAAATAAAATATAATGTATTTAGAAGTAACTATAAATACAATGTATTTGGAAATAAATCTAAATACATTGGTAATCACAATAAATACAAAGCTTGAAGGAGTTGCTGGGAGATGCTGATAAATCCATCATCGGGTATGAGATTTTGATACACTTCTCTAGGTAATTGATATATCCAGCAGACAAAATGATTAGGAAGGCTTGGACAACACAATTAAAAGATTGATCTAATGAACGCATACAGAATATTGCACCCAGTAAATGGGGAATACACGCTTTTCAAGCACTCATGGACTATTTACAAAAAGTTGATTAGCTTCTAGGCCATAATAAAACAAGTCTGAAGAAATATTAGTTTTATATGATCACTTTATCTGGCAATTACGCAAGCTAGAAATTAGTAACAAACACGGAGCCAGCAAAAAAAGCACACCTTTGGACAATGAGAACACATTTCTAAACAATTCATGGATACATAAAAATCATAATGATAATAAAAAATCAGAAATGATGGGTAACAAAAACACTACAGATTCAAACTTGCAGGGTGCAGCGAATGCAGCAGTTGGAACGAAGTCTCTCGTTTTGAAACTTACACTATCAACGAGAAAAGGTGGACAATGAATTAGCGGAGGAAAGAACATTAGGCCACACACCCACACGCGGCGCAGAAGGAAAACCATGATTTCCAGGGAGACCCTGAACTAGAGAACTGATATCTGATGAATCATCTCCAAGTCACCGATTTGTCCTCCCCTGGAGCATGTCTCGTCAGCTCACTGTTCCACACCAGCGCACTGAGGATGGTGTGGCCCTTGCGAGGTGCACAGTGGATGTCAGAGTTATCAGCCCTGCAGGCGGTGGACTCAAGGGCTTGGAAAGGAAGGTGCCAGGTGCACCTCCAGCTCTCTCTGACCCTGGCTGGCGAAGCAACTACAGGGGTATTTGGTGCACCCTCTGGAAAGTGGGTCAAAGTCAGAAAAGAACAGCATTTCTTGAGTCTCTTCCTTGTGTGTGTGTGTGTGTGTGTGTGTGTGTGTGTGTGTTTTAAACTCTGCATCAGGAAAGGGAAGGAGAATGAGGAGGGAGTCACCATCCAAAGTAGGTGAGTGGGCACGAGAAACAGAGAGCAGCTGTGGAGGCCCAAGGTCCATGACAACCCATTTGAACTCTGTGGAGACCATTTGTCAGGGAAAAGGAAATAATTCCCCCCAAAACAAGAAGAAAATGGAAGCCCAAATTCCAACGCCAAGAGCTATGCAGTCTCTATTGGCCAGGGAGAAGAGACCAGTTCTCCTCCTGGGGCAGGCCCGGCAGGGGGCACCCCGGGCAGAACCAAGGGTATCTGCCCCTCCATCTGCGGGGGAGCGGTCAGTACCCTCTCTTACACTCACTCCACTAACAGGCCTCTGCAGAATTCATTAACGTATTTTAAAGCCAGTGGAGAAAAATTAGTCCATATGTTCAGACTAGTCATGCATGCACAACCAAGAAATAAATAAAGTAGGAGGGAGCAGAGAACAAAACAACAAAATTAACGAAGCTTTGAGTGAGTGTCTAGCAAACCTGACATTTCTAAGAGGCACGTTGAATTCCCACCACGTGCCGGTGACAATGATGACAATTGAATGCGTGAGATAAAAGTCTGTTAAAAAGAGTGACAGCAACTAAAGCTGTTGAGAGTTTTAAAATTCGGATTTTTGCTTTAAACTCAAGCTCTGTGGCCCCTCCTCACTCAGCTTATTGCAGCCCTGACTCTGGGGAGGCCCTGGAGGGACCAGCTAGGAAGAACCCACCAACCCCCCTGCTGGGGCCTGGACCACAGGGCCCCTGGGTGTCACCATCCCTTAGGGACAGGCCCCCTGGTTTGAGGATGCCCTTCCGTAGGAGAATTCCCCTGTTCGTGAGGCCCTGAGGCAGTTACATAGGGCTCCCTCCTCCCGTCCGGGGCCCGAAGGAAACAGAACGTCCCTTTCTATTATTAGAGTAAAATCTCCACGTCACAAATTCATCATTGTAAAGCACATATTTCAGTGGTGTTCAGTACATTCACATGTGCGACCACCTGCTACATCAAGTTCCCAAATGTGTTCCCAAATGTCTCACCCCCAAAGAATACCCCGTTCCCACAGAATGGGTACTGCCCTCCCCCAGCCCCGGGCAACCACCATTCTGTGTTCTATTTGTACGGACTGACCTACTCTGGCTACTTCACATAAAGGGAATTATAGAATATGTAGTCTTTCATGTTTGGCTTCTTTCACTTAACGTGTTTTTAACATTAATCCACACTATCACATGTATCAGTACTTTATTCTTTTTTATGTCTGAGTAGTATTACATTGTAGGTATAAACTATAATTTGTTTATCCAGCCATCCTTCAATGGGTCAAATGTCCTTTTGGGAGGTGCCCTGGGCTCATGTTTTATAAGTGGCCAGGAGATCATGAATGTAACTTAGTGCCAGCTGTATAAGAACAATCATCTAATCAGAAATCCTGGTTCAGAATACTTTGGAACTCGAGCTTTTTAAGTTTAGGCAAGTATTGCTGGCTGGCTGGATGGATGGCTGGAGAGATGGATGGGTGGATGGATGAGTGGATGGATGAGTGGATGGGTGGGTGGATGGATGGATGGATGGGTGGGTGGATGAGTGGATGGGTGGGTGGGTGGATGGATGGATGGATGGATGGATGGATGGATGGGAAAGGTAGGTGGATAGATGAATGGATGGATAGGTGGATGGGAAAGGTGGGTGGATGGAAGGATGGATGGATGGGCGGATGGGTGGATGGGAAAGGTGGGTGGATGCATTTATCAAATGGAAGAACACTGAGCTTAAAGTTCCGAAACCCAGACTCCAGCTCCATCTGTGCTACAGAATAGCTCTATTGCATACAGCCACTTCATCTCTGTGGGCCCTCGTTTTCTCATACAAAAAGCTAGGCCCTTAAACCAAATAGTTTCTTGTGATCCCTGGAGATCCCCCTCCTCGATATTTTCCCAGGATAGAGGGGAATCCTGGCTGGCTGTGCTGAAGGACAGGTAATATGACCCAGAGGCAGAAACACAGACAAGCTGATTTAGCAACAGATTCGCCTGACCTGGGTGTTCTGTTATTGATTCCCAATTTGAGTCAGGTTCATCAAAGACACTCTTCCTGGTCTCACTGAGCCCCTTACCCTTCCATACCTACTTCCTGCTGCACCCCAGGCCTTCCTCACTCACTGCCATACCATGTCCTTTAACTACTCTGTTTCAGCTGTCTCCACCAGAAGCTGTAGTTTTCCAAATTTATGACTTTCTTCCTCCAGTAGAGCCCTTGAACTCCCAAGGCTAGATTCCTGTGTGGAAAGGCTGACTCCCTAACAGCCCGAGTTCCCCAGCAGCCAGCCCCGCCCGGGTCCCAGAGCGGATTGTTAGTGGAGACCATTTCTCCCACCCAATTACTCCCAACATCATGAACTTGGGGGTTATTTTCTCAGCAAACGTGTGTGCAGCAAGTTGCCATGGAAATTAAAATGATTTGTTGGTGCTGGTATCCTGGAAATAAAGTGTGAGCCAAGCTGAAAAACATCAGAGGTGAGGGAGGGGCAGGGCTGTCAAGAGACACAGGAGAGACTCTTCCATGAGGGCTGAGGAGGAAGCTCTTTGCCTTAGCCCAGGATGGAGATGGAAATGGAGAGAGGGGACAAGGCCACCAGATACTGGACTTGGCCCCATTGAGGCCGGCATTCGTTGCCTGATGTGGGGACAAGAACTCCTGAGGGCCTGTCCACAGTTTTCTCCCCATAATGAAGATTAAAAGCAGTAATTAAGTGAGGCCCTGCAATCTGATCCATTTGCATGCATTTTCCTCAGATCGGGGGCAGTTATGTTGGGCCAGGACCTGGCCTCATAGATCGCCATGACAGTAACCAGCGGGGGGTGGCAACTGCTTTGGCTTCAGAGGATTGTCCTGGCAGCACTGTGGCCCGCAGCTCAGCTCCTTGTGAGGCCCCCCAGGATGGGGTGGCTCTACTGGGCCACCACGCCACCCACTCACTGAGTCAATTTGGACAAAGAGGAAATCCCTTTGCTTAAGGACCAGAGCTGCCTGAATCCGCCAGATCTGTGTATACCAGCTCAGCCTTGTGGACCATTCTGAGCCTAGGATTTCTCGTCTTTTAACGGGATTAATCTCATCCGTCTACCCTGGCTGAAAATCTATGTGAAAGTACCTTATGCAATGTTGGACACATGTAGATGCTTAAAAACATGCGTGTGTTTTTCCCTCACAGATGATTGCAAGTCCAAAATCTCTTCCCAGGAAGAGGCTCCTCGGAGGCAGCCCGATGCTGCCTGGATCACCACCCTGCCGGGGCCTAGGTGGGGGTGGGAGGCAGAGCAGCAGATTCTACCTGGGAAGAACAGCAGGTTTGTGGTGGGAGGGAAGGGTCTTCCTGCCCTTGCACCACCAACACGCTCACCATCGGTTTTTTAGAGAATCAATACATGATCTTCCATGCATCACTTAGCCCCCTGAGTGACTTCAAGTCAGTATGTCTCTCCTCCCAGAAGACCTGCCTCCCCTCGTCATAGTTGTCACAGGCTTTGGATTCTGTTGGAGGACTTTCAGGCTTTGTGGAAAAGCAGATATGGAGGAAGGGGCCCTTCCCAGAGCCTCAGAAGTCGCACCACGGAGGCAGCTGCCTATTGCACCTGTGGTCGAAGCCAGCCAGGTGAGGGGACTGTGGGAGGGAGGGAGCGAGCGGACGTGAGAAAGGGGCACATGGCCACTCTGCCAGACTCAGCAAGGCTCTCGGCCCCTCACTCTCCTAACCTGCTAACCTAGTCTCAACAATAGGACTGACCCAGGCTTCCCACAAAGACTGGATGCTGGGCGGGTCTCTGAAAATGCCACAGATGCCATCAGAGATTGGGGTCCTGGCTCCAGCGACAGCTTGTCTGCTGCATGGAAAGAGAATCAGATTGGGCGTAAGGAGACCTGAGTCGACAAGCTGTGTGACTTTGGGCACATCACTTTACCTCTCCAGGCTGCTTAATCATCCCTAAAATGAGAAGATTGGTTTGGCTCATCTTTGAGGCATCACGTGGATCCAGAGAACCTAAGATTCTGCTCCGAGGGGATTTGTCCCTGGAAACACCCACTGTACAATCTTCTCACACTGATGGTTCAGTTACTGTCACCCACAAACTGCCCCTCGCTCATTGCAGTGAGCGAGACGGATCCCAGAATCAGGGAGTTCACTGATTTACCCAACAATTCTTCGTTGGGCATCTCCTAAGTGCGAGAGACTCTTCTAGACAACAGAGATGACATCCTTGCCCACACAGAAGCTTACAGTCTAGGGAGGGAGACTAGAAAGGAGCCAATAAACAGGCAAATGTGACAAGTCTGGTGGTAACAAGTGCTATGAAGACCACAAAAGCAGGCTAAGGGGGTAGGGGTCCTGGGTGTGGGGGGACCCCTTCATGCAGGTGGTCAGGGAAGGCCTCTCCAATAAGGAAACATCTGAGTGGAGACCTGAAGGAAAGAGGAGGCCGGTTTACAGGAAGAAACTACGTAGGGAAGAGAGATCAAAAGAAGTGTTCAAATCCCCTTGCTCAGCGACACCTCAGGCGGGTCGCATTCCTGTCTTCCTTGGGAGGCAGAGCAAGTTTTAGAGATCGCCACCGCAAACTGCGCAGTAGGGGCAGTGTTTGGAAAGGGGTCCGCTTGGGCCCTCCATTCCCCTCCTCCTGTGCTCCCCCACAGCCTGGCTCGGGAGGGAGGCCGCCTGAGCCGAGTGAGGTGAGGCCTGTCACTCATCGTCAGAGAGTCTGAGCTCGAACAAGAAGTGAGCAAGTGACTCAGCCATCCTAAACTGTATTCTCTCATCTGGATGACAAGGAAATTAATTCCTACTTCCTGGCACAGTTAAGAGGACTGGATGAGCTAATGCATTTCAGGTTTGGGGGGTTCATGCTCCTCTCTCGCACTTCAGGGACGCTCTCCTGGGTCTCCAAGGTCCTCAGAGAAGGTGAGCCCCTTCATTAGAGGGCCCTCATGCTGAGGTTTCACGTTCTCTCTAGACCCACAGATTTTCTAAGGCTATGAACCACCTAGCTCTCTCTTCAGCCTGAAGCCCCTCCTTTCCCTCCCCAGCAGCAGCCTCTGCAGTGCCTGACAGTGGCCCAGCCTCGAGAAACCGGGCAGGGCTCCCACACAGAGCCGAGCTGGGCCCATCTACCTGGAAGCCCAGGGCGGGAGGACACTTGGACCCCCAGCTCAATGCGACCACCCCACAGCTCACCAGGGCTCCGTGGCTAAGGGCTGGCTGGGGAGGTGCCTACCAGTTTGATGGTACAAGGAGCAGTTTAAAGTTTTATTTTACAAAACAGAATAAATTAAAAATGCATTAGGAATGAGGCCCTTACTTAACTACAGGGTGTGCTAATGGGCTTGGAGCCTGTGCTCCCTCCTCCTTTCAGCTCTTAATGACGGAGCTTTAATGTATTTTATTCCTTGAAAAACAATCCCACAAGCGCTCAGTACAGTCGGAAAAACATTTCTAAAATCATTAGGCCGCTGCACAGTAAATATTTATCGCAAGTGCGGCTCCCACCTGCTTGCAGTGAGACATTGATTTTTCCCCTGCCTTGTTTTGCTCCCCGTTATTTCTCTTCTGTTCTCCCCTCTCTCCACCTTGTCCCACGGGTCCTCCCAGGAAGCCGGAGCAGGGCTTGGTCAGGCCTTCTCTGAAGAGACATACTCTCGAAGGGTGAAGGGTCTGTCAGTCCTGAGAGCAGGGGAACAACCACTCTCGTCCTCCGCCGGCTGCAGGGCCTCTTGGTCTGACTTCAGGTGGGCAAGTGGCCCTGCTGCCTGGGGACTCCATTTTTGTCCCTCTGCCGGCACCTGAAACTCTGCCATCAGGAACCCAGGATCGCACAGTAGGAAAATTATTAGTTTGACCATTTGGAGGTCTGGAATCCAGTTCTGGCCCCGCTGTTAACAGGTGTGACCTTGGGAAAGTCACCTCACTACTCTAACCCTCAGAACTGTCATCTCTAAAGTGGCAACACTGGTCACATGGCCCCCAGCTGATGCTCTACGACCTCTTTAGCTGAAAAGCTGGACAGCGATCCCACTCTGGACCCCGACTGGCTGGCTGTGTCACCATGGGCAAGCCGCTTAACCTGTTGGAGCCTCGTTTGTCTCACTTGTTAAATTCTACATACGTGTGTATAAAATATATGTCTGAACAGAGGGCACTGAAACTTTAAATACAGAAAATATGTAGAGCACCCTGCATAGTGTCCAGCAATTGTTAGGGCTCAGCAAAATTCATTTTCTCTTGCCCGTACCTGTAGCCACCCTTGTCCTCTTGCTGAGCACACAGGAGCAGAGTCAGACATGCTGGAAAGATCTGGAGATTGTAAATGTCCTGGGGGCAGCCAGGGGGTGGTCACAGAGTGGGAGGAGAGAGGTGAAAGGAAATTGTCCACTCGACATTTTGGCCTAGTCTCAGCTCATGTCCCCAGCTCTGGAGGAGATGGTTGGGCCTCTTCTGATGAGAAAGGGGTCTCCTCTCAGGTGAGAGTCCCCAAGCCCCCTCTTTTCCAGGGCACACTCCTGCTGCTTCTGGGTTTTAAAGCTGCCTTTTACTTGAATGCCCATACTTTACAAAGGGCTTTCGCATAGAATTGACCCCCCAAATCTCCTGAGGTGGGTAAGAATTGTTATGACCCCAATTTACAGATAACTGAAGTCCACGCAGGTTTAGCCCGAGGCCACACTGGCAGGAAGTGGCAGAGTCAGGTCGAACACCCAGACACACCGATTTCACTTCTGAAAGGATTAACCAATTTTTTCCTCACTCATATCTCTTCAGTGACACCTTATGACAATGAGGCGAATCATCACAAGCATCGTGCCAAATAGGATGCATTCTTAAATATTCCGTGTGCAATGAGCATCACTGCGGCGTTCACAGAGACTGCTGAGCCTCTTGATCCCTACCAGCTGCCGTCAGTGGAGGGTATCAGTATACACGCTCGGAATTCAGCTGAGCACCTAGCTAAAGGAAAAATCCTAGGGCGAGAGGTTCTGACCCTATTCTGAATAGTATATCCCCTTCATTCCATGGTCTGTGAGCGCAGTGCTCACGACCAGCCAGGGACTGGCCTACCACACATCATCTCAATCCTGTGAGTAGGCGACCTCTAGACAACTGTGGCAGGGAGGCATGTCATCCCCATTTTACAGAGGCATGAGAGAAGTGATGGAATAGATCACACAGGTAACGGGGCATTAACAACCAACTTCTCCCTTGTCTTTCTCTGCTATAGAGATTAGGAAGCTAAAATGTTGTCTTCCCCACTTTCTCTTTTAATAAGAGAGTCTGGTCAATAAAGATGAAAATCAAAGTTCTGGGTGAATCTATGAAAACATTTTGAAGAGAGGACTTATCTGCTGCGACCTCCCCACATTCTTCCGGTCTGACACAGAAACACAAAGCCTGGAGCTGCAGCATCTGTTTAGCAACCCTAAAGATGAAAACCACAGGCTCAGAAGCTACATGAGGAAGTAAGAAGGAACCTGGGCTCCAGGTGACATTCTTAAGAAGGTTTACGGGCCCTGCACTGCCCACCTCTGGACTCACATGAGGAAGAATTAACCTCTGCCAGCCCACGACCCATGTTGATACTGACAGAGATCATGAAGTTCGAACTTGAGACTACAAGACTGTCACTTCTCTGATATCTCCTCTTGTCCAAAACCTACTGTTTTTCCAGTAGAAAAAGACAAAGCGTTGGTGCCGGGTAAAATGGGAAAAAAGACGACCCAGGGAAGGTAGGGCATATTCCACTCCTCTCACTCTCACGACACACTTATGACAAACAACACAACTGGGACTTCCAAGTGTCCAGATATCGTCGGGGCCTCTCCCCACTCCCCCTTCTCCAGGAAGTACGGGTCAGTCCACAGGTGACATGAATGGCACTTCTACAGCTTAGTACCAAATTGTCCTAGGGACAGGAGAAAGGAGGGAAGGTCAAGAACTCAGTTCCCTTTTTACTTAAGAAACAATTGGAAGACAAATATCTATCCTACTGACTCTTCAGAAAATCCAGTGATGACCCAACACAGGGCCATTCATCACTTCTCTGCGCACACGTAGTAACTGCTGCTGTTTTCAGCACCTTGGAGAGCACTTACCCTTTCTCTGACCCTTCAAGGGCCTGGACACAGGGCAAGGAGCTCTGGGCCTTTTTCCTGATGACTTTTGGCATACTCTGCACTTTTCTCTCTATTCCTGGAAAAGGGGAGCCCCTGGGGCCCGAGTCTAGAGTGCTGGTATCCTACAGATTTGCTGAGCCTGTGTGGGGAGACTCCCCTGCCCAGCTCCCACCCACCCACGTCTGTCACTCGTTCCCCATGGTCACACCAGGGAGAAATGAATGAGAACACTCAGAACAGTGCCTGATGTACCTACGCTTAATATCGTTGTTGAATAAGTAAATACGCTCTGCACATCTACAAATCCAGTAATAGTTTTTACAGCTTCTGGGGACTAAATACAGCAATTCATGCAGAGGACTAAATTTTAAAAAGTGCCAGCATCTAAGATGTGCATAATAACGTTTAGTTACAACCCTAAGAAAATGATATAGGATGTGAACAAAGACATTCATTACTCCGCCGTTTATAATATAGAAACAGAAACAATGGAAATGTTTACCGACATGCTAATCCACACAACGGAATAAACACACCCATGAAAATATATTTACGAAAGAGAATGGTACGGATTGAGACCCTTACCCTTGGTGACAGTGCAGTGTAAGCAGAGACAGAGAAAGGCTGGGCCCAACATAACTGAATATGAGAGAGGCTAAGCATGAAAGAGGACTGATTCTTCATCTTGAGAGACCCCCCGTGTGGACAGAACTGACAGAAGCTGAATGACTTAGTGGCTTTTTACCATGGAGATATAAAATAAAGCCACCTCTTTAGGGGGTATGTAATGTTTGTGAAGTGAGTTCGTCTACTCTCTGTTGCCCCGTGGAAGAAGAAATGGAGAAAACGCACCTGATGGCCACCTTGGAGCTGAGAGAGGGGTTTCCAAGAGAATGACTTGTAAATATTGGGGTGAACCCAAGGAGGGTCTGCCATCTTATTACTAGGTTCTGGGGTGGGGGTAGCCAAATGATTAGGGGCAAGAAATAACCTCTTTGAGTGCCCTCCAGATACTTCCTGTGGCCACGGGCCACACAGTAGGCCATGAAAAGCTATATGAGCATGGGAGGTGAGCTAGAGTTGGGGGTAAAAAGGAGTCCTGTGGGGATAGGCCTCTCATCATCCAGTTGTGGGGTCCCCTGCCCATCTATGTGGACCAGATGATAAAGAAGTAGAACAGTGGTGATGACCAACAGGAAGAGGGAGTACGTTGCCAAAGGTAGTCACATAAGGAAGGCCTTTCCCCCTGTTTTTCTCCCCTGCATATCCCTCCCTATGCGAAAGGGATTAGTATGGGGAAGGGAGAGGGAAGGTGTGAGAAAGAACAGATCACACTCTCTGCCCACTCGGTACTGGCCTTTCCGGTCCAAGCTGTGAGTCTAGCCAGTCCCCTGGGGATAAGAGCAGATCTGAGAAAAGTTTTGAAGCAATCAGATATGAGATTGAAAAAATTTTAATGTGAAATACGAGGCCTAATAAGCTAGATGAGATGGGTTTAATAACTGAATGGCTGAAAGTTATGGAATCCCCTGAGCTGTCATCAACGGTGTCCTCTCCCAGTGGGAGAGGGAGACTGGACATGGGACAGTAGTATCCATTCTTGGAAAGTAAAAATATTCCATGTTTATATCCTGGTGAGTTTGAGACTTTATAATCAAACTGATTATATCCATGGTATAACGTGAAGTGCAAAAATCAGGATATAAAACTATGCATTTAATAGAGTTCTAATTTGTAAAATATAAAAAGGCTTAAAGGAAATACACCATAATATTATTCTGTGTAGATGGAATGATGAGTAATTTTAATTTTCTTATTTATGCCTTCTTTTATTTCCAAAATTTCCTCAGTGGGCATATATCACTTATGTTGCTTATATAATCAGGAAAAATCATCTTAAAACCTCTGCTGTGTCTTTCCCCAAGTTGCCCCTTTGGTGTAGGCTCTCCATCATTCTTGGTATCCCTAGTGCTTGCAGCCCCTTCAAGGACAGAGAGACAAGTAGTGTTTGGGGAAAAAATACAGTTTCAGTCTAACCAAGATGCAATTTCAGATGCTGATTTTAGTGTTTGGTGAGATCGTTATCCTAGGGCTGCTGAGTCACAGCATTCCAGGAGCTGAACCAGAGCTCAGTGCTCCACAGTCTTCCCACTGGAGTCTCTGATCATTTTAAAGAAACCATGTTCTCAGGGCCAACTGATTATTGTGTCAAGTGCAATTGGCCTTCCTAGGGCCAGAGTTGCAGAACAGCAAGTTCTTGTAGTATATCATGAAGAGCCTGGTGGGGTTTTATCCATACAGATAATCCACATGATGTCAGCTCTGATTTTTTACCCTTTGTTATAGAAGTATGCAAGGAACAGGGTTGGAGATAGAGGACTTTTCCAAGGCACGGCTGCCTGAAGATGAAGCTTCAGTGACCGAATCCATACAAAGCCATTACCCTAACCCCTGAATTTCAGGCATCCCGAGGTGCTCGGGTCCAGTTAAAGGACAAGGGCCATCCAACTGCCACTGACTTCAATAAGGGGACAGAAGAAAAGGGTGCTCATCAAACATAAGACTGTGTTCCTGCTAACAAAGTATTGTGTTTATCTTTAAGTATTTATGCTATATTACATTCATTTTCTAGCAACAAAGAACTATGAAGAAGGAAAACTATTAAGATGCCAGAGAGAGGATTCTTTAAAGGTTTGGGCATGACTGGGCTCTTGCCAGGTGCTCTGCCCTAGTCCTGGAAGATTTGGGAAGGGCAGGATGAAGGAAGGACCAGTGGTCACAAAGGCTGAGTCCTCATGGTTTACACATGGGGTGTGGGTGAGCCCAGTGACCTCCGTTTGTCCATTCACAGGTAGGAGCCACAGTTCCAGACAAAATCTGTGATAAACATAGTTAAACAAGATGCTCATGTGCTAAGAAAGGCTTTGGTCCTCAAAGCCATCTCTGTCCTGCCTCGGAATGTCCAACTCTTCTAACAGAAATCAAAGCCTTTATTAAATTAAAGGGGAAGTCTTCACATAACCATGCCCCCTAGGGAGTAAACACAGTTCCTTAGATTTACATTAAGGTGTCAATGACCAATGAAATTTCAGAGTCTGTACTAAAAGTGAGTTTTCACGGCAGGTGAAGAGTAGAGGCCAGGAGGTGCGCACCTGAAGGAGAAGACAGGGCCTAGCTGCCAAGAACAGAAAAAGGATGAAGGAGGTGCAGGGTAGCAAAATCAAACTAGCTATGCCCCCTGGCTATGCCCATTGGTGTGGTTTCCAGGAGGATGCAGAAGCCCCCCAACTCTGTGGGAGGGAAGCCCATATAAATGAGACACCTACTAGCTGTACCTGATTCATTTCTCAGGATTCGACCCCAGATTTGATCTCTAGAGAGGGCCATCACTGTGGAAAGGGGATCTGTGAAGGCTAGGGGATGGCTACTGTGTGTGTGTGTGTGTGCGCGCGCGTGTGCATGTGCCCAATCGACTTTTTGGGTAGCCTGTTCAACCAGGGTTCATTTTTAACTGCGCTATCTACAAGGGACTGCAGAAGAGTCAGAAGATACAGAATTAAGGGCATCCACCTACACAATAATTGCCAAACCAGCTTCCATTTGTTTTGTCTTTTAATTGAATTTATTGGGGGGTCACTCACTGATTAACAAAATTATACAGGTTTCAGGAACACAATTCTACAACACCTCATCTGTACACTGTCACCACCCCAGGTCGAGTCTCTACCCATCAGCCTGCCCCCTTTGCTTCCTTCACCTCCCCTACCCACCCTGCCCCCAACGGGTACCACACTGTTGTCCCGGTCCACGAGTTCTTTCTCTTTTTTTCTTTTTTGCTCAATCCCAGCTTCCATTTGGAAGTCACTTGTACTTTCATTTTGAAGCACTTGCACATTATTGGCAATAAGTCCTTGACACCACCTCTAAGAGTTATCCATATTCTTTGACCAACGGATTTGGCTTTGTTATATACACAGGACGGCAGCCAGAACTTGAAAAGCTTTTCTTATACAGAGATTTCCATCACAATGATACTGGATCAAAGAGATATTATGTGATTTTGCCCAAATAGTTCACGTTAGCCTCAAAGTGATGGGTTTTACTTCCTTTCCTGTTTCTTCCTCCATTTCTGTAACTATTGTCTTGTTTGTTGTGCCTCCCTTCCCACCCGCCCCCCAAGGAAGAGCCGCTTTTCCACCTGCTCTGTGCTCTGAGTCTCACCCCAACCACACTCCCTTTCCCCTCAAGGACTAACTGCAATTAGCTCCTTTCTTGTATCTTCACCTCCCCTTGTAAGACTGGCTCCTCCCTACACTCACGCGACCATGCTCAAGCATCTCAGACCTTAAGCAAATAAACATCCCCTTTGACTCAGTGTTTCCCCATCTCCACTCCTCTTTCCAGTTCCGTCTCCTAGAAGAGTAGACTCCAATTGCTACTCCCTTTTCTCATCCCTCATTCAAGCTCCCACCCACCAGTTCTCCATGATGACAGATTCTTGTATTTGCTACCTCCAGGGGACTCTTTCCAGTCTATAACGTGCTTGACCTCTCAGAGCCAACTCTGATGACCACACCTCTTCCTGAAACAGGCCTTGACTTTCCTGCCCACTGTGCCTTTGCCACCCTCCAATGCTCAGGACATTTCTTCTTGAGCCTTCTCACCAGTTTCTCTTTGCCTTTTGGAGGGCTGCTGCTCCCCAGGGTGCTGTCCAGTGCACCGTCTTTGACCCCTGCATGCTCCTTGGGGGTGTGCCTCCTCCACCCTGGCTGCAGCTGCCATCTAGGTAATGATTCCCTGCCTGTGCCCCTCCCCAAACCTTCCCCCTGAGTTTTACTCCCATAGGTCCCTGTTGGGCATTTTAACTGAGAACAAATCCCCGACGTTTTCCCCAGCAAGACAAGACTCCTTCTCATCCTATGGACACACCAGGCTGTTACATGACTTTCCAGTTGCACATCCTCTGCCCAGAATGTCCTCTACTCTTTTTGTTTGTTTGTTTTCAAAAGCTTACTGAGAAGCCCATCCTCTGTGTACTCGCTGCCTCATATCTCAGAGATGAGTCTTTCTGTTCTGGTTCTGACCTTTGCCCATGTTTGGACTATTTTATGAATCTCATGGGATTCTACTTTTTTGTTACATATCTGTCCTTCTTGCTGAGGCTGCAGGCTCTTCATGGGCCTCCTTCTGTGTTGTGTTTGTTTTCATGTTTCCTGAGCTGCTAATTGCCTGGCCTCTAGTAGATGCTCAGCAAATCCTTACAGACTGCACTGATTTTTTCCTTCATAAAATGAGGATCCAAAGAAGTAATATCTGTGAGTATTCTCCATAAATAATGACTAACTCTAACATGCTCACAGTTACTGTTGAGAAGAAAATAAGCATGTTTTCCAATTTTTTCTCTGATCCTTCCTATTTCTTTCCCTTCCTGATTCTCCTCAACTCCTAGACAATTCACTGACACTCCTCACAGGTGCCAAAAACATGGGAAGACTCTGGTCCAAAGGCAGAGGGGTGAGCAATGCCTGGCAAGGATGCGCATTTGTTCAAGATTCACTCCCAAATGAGCGTGTTTGGAAAAATCAATGCCTGTTTACTTATTATGGGACAACAGCTCAAAGAGGAAGACTCTCATCCATTTGAATCAGGGTCAAGAGCAGCCACGTCAAAGGGGAGGCAAAGAAATGTTCCCAATTCTGAACTTTTCTGGTGAAGGGACAGGGATCCTGGATTTCGTTAATAAAGAAATAGAGAGTGATTTTTGGGTGCATTTTCTTCACCCTACACAGGAAAAGTCACCCTGTGAGTAACACTAAGAAAAGCCATGCACTGGATGGGCACTGGAGGGAAGACTGGGTATCAGTATCTCCATACAGGAGCCTCCTCCCCTCTGGTCCAGGATCTTGGTGGAAAGATCACACTGACCATGGGAAGAAGAGAAATCCTCAGATTGAGGCAGAAACCCGAGACAGCGCTGCTCGTGGCCCACCCGGGCTTTACCTGAATGAGAAGTAGATCAGGAAGCATCTGCCCTTGGCCTGGGAAGGAGGAGTTAGCCGCAGAGACTCGAGGCCTTCATGACCCAAACCCTCCTCTACCAGGAGCCACAAGACCCACACCCCCTCAGCTGGTGCCACAGTTCCAAGTTGTGTGCCAGCCACTTCACTGGAGGTCCTCTAGGCCCTTGAAACGCAGCAGGGCCCATCAGCTACCAAGTTCCTCATTCTACCCTGATTTCCTGGTTCCGTGATGGTCCCGAACTCATTCTTACTCCTCTCCTCTCAGTGGTAGTCAGAGGGCAAATCTCATTCAATCCCTCCCATTCATTCCTTCCTGTCCGTTCCCACTGCCACTGCTGGCTCCAGGCCAGGATCCCTTGGCTTGGATTTCCACAAAGGCCTGCTAGTCTCTGAAAGAGCTGCGTGACACCTCGACCGCCCTGCGCGGCTATCAGAGTGACGCCTGATTAATTCCCTCCCCGCCCGAGAATCCTGCAGAGGCTCCTGAGGGCATGCACTCTGAAAATGCCGGCTCCTTCCTGATTCTCTAACCGCTATGATTTTTAAGTACGCGCTCTCCTACATGAGGCTCTTTCCATTTTTGACCACAATTTACATGTTCAGTCCTATTTCTCATTTGCTTCACACAGATTCCTTTATCCAACCCCAAATATTCCTTCTGCCTTGTCGTTTTGATATTGTCCCTTAGCCTTGAAAACACACCGCTGAAGGTCAACCTCAAATGCCACTTCTGCCATGTGGCCTTCCTGCCCTGCCCCTAACTTGGTGATCTTGTCCATCTCTGGACCTCAAGCCCTTGAGGTCTCTATGGAGACACTGCTGACTTGCATCCTTGCACTGGAATTATTTATGGGCAGGGGCTATCCACCTAGTGCTAGCCGGCAGGTGTGCATCCCTGGCAACCTCTGCCCAGCGCCGTGTTCAGAAAAGAATGAAGCTGTGAGTGAGGACCTTCCACCTTGGACAAAGGCTCTCTTTGGGAGTGTCTCCAGTGTCACTTGCCTAGAAAACACTCTCAGCTGGCTTTTCTCCACCTCCATCCCTCAGGGAGAGTACCAAAGGGATTTGAATCAGAGATGGGGAGGAATGGGTAAGACAAGGACATGTTCCTGGGATAAATAAGATTTCGGAATGATTTTGGAAGGAAAGCAAGGTGGGATTTCAAATGAGATAGAGGAGGAAGACATTCGAGGAAAGAGGTAGCAGATGAGCAAATACTGAATGGCAGAGGGTGCAGCGTGGCTGGGTGGTGGCCGGGAAGCAGTGTCTCTTGGCTGGAGCAGAGTCTCCACGATGGGAGCGAGGGGAAACGCGGGCACTGAGAGGACACGGGGGTGAAGGGGCTTCGTGCGTGGACCCCAAAGGCCAGGCAAAGCCAGGCTTCCTTCTCCAGGGCCCAGTGCTCAGCTTGCCCCCAGGTGCCTGCTTGCTCAGAGAAGGTCAACGCTGTGGTTAAGGGTGTGACAGAGACAAGATGACAATCCTCCTCTACCACTTGCATGTGATTTTGACATTGGGAAAGGGGTTTAATCTCTGTATCTCAGTTTTCTCGTCTTTAAGACAGGGAGAATAACAGTACCTACCTAATAAGGTCATTATAGGATTAAATGAATAGAGCGCGTAGAACAGTGCCTGAGCTATCAAGTTCATTATTTTATTATTCCAAGGCAGATCCTAAGACCAGGGTCTAATATTTGGCATCATAAAATTCATCCAAATGGATCAAGCTCAAAAGTCAGGAGACTTCTTTGTGTTCTTAACAAAGACATACAGAACAGAGCTGGACCTAGGGGAATGGCAAGGCCAGAGATGACACCATGAGTCCTGGACAAAGAGCTTGTGAGACTCCAAAGTCAAGTGCAGACACCCATCCTGGGTTCTGACCTGGGCAGGGGACTTAGGGGAGGCCAAGGACTGGGCAGACACCACCAGCTGCTGTGGGGACAGGACACAGGCAGGCCAGAGAGTGAGAGCCAGTCCAGGGCACAGAAAGAGAGACAGAGCTGCACGCCCCTCCCCCTCCCCAACCCAGGGCTGCAGGAGGTGCTCAGCCTGAGCCTCCTTCGCAAGAGGAAGTCGACTTCAGATGCCTCATCCTTGACCCATCACAGAGACACGCCGAGAAAGTCAGTAAACAGGTATTTGGGGAGGCTTTTTTGAAATCCCTGTGAACATATTCTTAGCCAAGAATATAAGTTGAGAGAAAGCAGCTGCCAATTTGTGAGCGGGGCTGAGTATTACAAAAAGAGAATTACAGCCCCCTCTGGGAGAGGCGACTGACACAGCAAAGGCACTTAATGAGACTCTGTATCCTTCCTGCCAGCTTCCCTGCTCCTTCCAGGCATTGCCACGCAAACCTCTGGAGTGGGGGAGGCTACTGGATGAGAGGTAAAAAGCAAAGTGATTTACAGCAAGTGTTTGGTGAGTTTTCCTTGGGCTTAAAACGCCAGCAAAAAAAAAAAAAAAAGAAAGAAAGAAGAGAACACAAAGCCTGTCTGGAGATCCTGCAAAGTCTTTCTTTTCATGAATTTTTCAGAAACTAGCAGAAAGGAGCCCCCAGGCTGGCTGGACACTGCGGCTCTTCTATGTGTCCCTGAAGGGGTCACACTAGACCACCTACAAGGCCCCGCTCTCCAAGCAGAGGGAACCCCAGCCTAGTTGGAGAGACAGAATCTCTGCCCCCTGTATAGCTAGAAAAAATGCTGTCTCTTTTCTAGTCAACAGGAAGTGGAGAGGAAGTAGTGAAAAAACGTCTCTAGGTGACTGGAGGGTGTGATGAGGCAGGAATGAATGTAATTCAAGTGGCTCCCATGTGCCACATAGGCACAATGCACAGCTTATCTCTAAAGAGTGCTAAGGTAGGATTATAACCTTAGTCCAACTGACAAATGATGAACCGGGGAAGGAGGGATGGAAGAAGGAAGAGAGGGAGGGAGGGAAGGAGAGGGGTGGGAAGGAAGGAAGGGAGGAAGGCAGGAAGGAAAGTTCTTATAGTTAAACAGGATTCAGACCCTAGTTCTGTTCAGTACCAACAAGCTAGGACTTCGTTTTCCTCCCATATAAAACAAGATGGTCATCAGGCAGATAAGAATACTACATGACAGTTCCTAGAGCTCAGAGCCTGGTACCTAGTAGGTGCTAGTTGTGATTTGTTCGTTTGCTAATTTGCTGAAAGGCACAGCTGCCATTGTGGAGAGAGAATGAGATGTAGACTCTGCAGAACCAAATTCAAATTTGATTTTGCCACTTACTGACTGAATGACATGGAACCGATCACTCAGCCCCTCTAGGCTTCAAACACCTCTTTCTTGTGGCAGATAAACACAAGCTACCAAAGAGCATTACGAGGAAGGTAAGATGGAAGACTATCTGCAAAATGCTTCGCGCAGCGCCTGGCGCTTGGAAGACTCTGTAAACAGCAGCTAGAGTACCAGCTGCCAGGTGACAGAGCTTTTGTATGGAGGACAGGCAGGTGGGGAGAAAGGTTAGCATCCTGGGCGTTCAAACAGTTCCGCGTGCAGAGCGCAAATATTTTCGCCTGATCTTGCATATCGCACCCGGATGCAAGCATTTAACCGGGAACTAGCATGGTAGTAACAGACTGAGCTTTCCGTCTGAATGGAGAGGGCCGGTGAGCTAACCGCACAGAACGTGCTGGGAGTCTGCCCAGGAGCGTGCTGCGCCCAGCGTGAGAGGACAAAGTGTCCGGGGGCCCTGGGACAGCTGTGTCTACTTATGGAACTGTAACAGCCAGCGTGGGGAGCACTGCTCACGACCGCTCGCTGCCAACACGTGACACCACAGACCACACTCCGAACTGTCTCGCTGGAAAACCGACAGCTGAACGGTCTCCCCCACTGCAGTCATGGCGACGTCCCTGAGGGGCGCTTATGGGAATGAGGAGGAGGGAGACAGGAGAAGACAGCTGGCTCCCGGGCTCTGTCCACGGGGACCTGTCCTGGAGGGCATTTTCCTCCTGATTCCCACCGTTTGCTTCCCTGCGCCCGCCGCACTGGGAAGCTGGGGTGCTCCGAGCTTGTGCAGCACCCTCTTTCACCCCCAGTGACGGTTCATGGAGAAGGTGGTGCTGCCTCTCCTGTGCCGAGTCTTGGGGAGAGGTAAAGCTGACTAATGCTCCTGAGACCAGGAAGGAAGAGAGGGACTCGCGTTTCAGCCACCACAAAGAGAGGAAAATGAAGTCAACCAGGCCTAGGAGGGGCAGCAAGGCGCACAAAGTTAGCCCTGCAGGAGCCCCCTGTAGACCACCCTGTTTGGAAGCCACAGGGACACAGCCCAAGCTTTCATGGTTTGCAGGGACTGAGCTCAAATTCATTAAGTTTGCTCTCAAGCCCTTTGATTGGGACAGTCTTGGGTTTCGGAAAATATGGGAGGCAATGGCTGGTTGCCACTTGGTTTTCCAGCACTCATTCGAATTGCATAAACTAAGTTCTGGAAAGCTGAACGGAATTTTAACTCTCCCAAGGAAGAGCAGCTGAGGGGACATTTCCGCCTGGCTCTGAGGAGACCCGCAGCTCAGGCCTCCACTCCTCTGTTTACCAAACGGGCTGGATTTGGAGAAGTTGGTGGCCCATCTGAGCCTTGTTTTCTGCATTCATAAAATGGAGCACAATCTCATCACAAGGAAAAAAATATTTTTCTTTGCTTTACCTTTTTACTGTATCTGTATGAGATGGTGGATGTTAACTTATTGCGATAACTGTCTTGCAATATACAGGTGTTAAGTCCAACGACGGAGCTATACACCTTTACCTTACACAGTGATCAGATTTCAGCACGGCCCGGGCTCGGAAGTGCAGTCTCTGATCTGGGAGGAAGCAGCTTAGGTGCTGAGAGAATTATAGAGTCTTGCTAATTTGTACCGGCAGCAACCAGGGTAAATGTGTGTAGAAGTGGATCTTTGTGCAGGGGAACAAATGGTAGACTAAGAAGGAAATCTTTTTTGACTTGAGGGACTTTGCCTACATGCTGGAAAGGACCAGTAGAGGCTCTCCTCACAATCTGTTGGGATGACCTCTTGACTTGGACATGCTAACGGCCTACAGTAAATTACGTGGAGATCTGGGATCTTCCCTGGTGTGGCACTGTAGAAGGGATCACAAGGGATCAGGAAAGCAGAATGTTAGAATGGATGTACTTTATGAGACCTAAAAACCTGTCCCCTGACATGTCCCTCAGGATGGCCTGGAGGACAGACAGCCCTGTTACGAAGGCATTAAGGAGCACTTGCCTCCTTGAGAGAGTAGCTTTCCTCTGTGAGAGGAAATTGCTAGTGGGAGGCACTGCCCTGGAACTGGGGTACCTTGTACCAGAGGGTTTGACAGGAAAAAGAAATGGTGAAGTCTAGGGGGCTGTACTCAAGCATCAGAAGCACGGCAGACATAATTACTGTGATGGGCGGCAAGGTCAGAGCAGAAACCAAGGGGCTGGAACATTAGGGGTCTGTGGCAACAGTGGTGATAGGCTGGGAAATGTATAACAACTAGCTCTCTGAAAAATAAAAAATAAAAACCTTACTTGTGGCACTTGCCAATTCTCATGGTGTAAATACTACCGCCACAGTCATTCTGAAGTGACCAATCTGACTTCATGGGCCACTGAGCTGAGAAGAGATAAGCACAGTCAGTATTTGTGAACTGATATGAACTGGCTGCAGCACACCACTGGGCCATGGCTAAGAGACCACAGTTCTCCAACGGTCAGCTGGAGTGTTTCTCAACTTTCAGCGTTAAAAAAGCTCAAAATCTGGTGAGCAGGAGTCTGTTATTCAGCCATCAGAATGGAAAATTGTGCTCCCTATTTACTCCCTTGATGTAAAGCGGCACACAGACACCGAGCCCACTGATTGCAGATAAGAACGGGTCTCCTTGAGTGAGGACCCTGAAACGCCACTGCAAGTATATATAGTGGATATTCTTCTGACCTTCCTCAATAGGGACACATGGCCCTTTGCTAGAGTATATGTGTACTAGGGAACAATTGTATATGGGCTCTGAGACTGACTCATGGTGCCTGAAATGCTACCGTAGTCCCAAAGTCGGAGAGTTCGTGGAGGTCAGGTGATAAATATTAATAGAGTCCCGGCCCTGATCCGCCTTCCAGTGGGTCCGTTGGGTCTGCAGACTCATTCTATGGTGGTGTCCCTGGTCTCCAAGAGTATAATTGGGACAGGTGTACTCAGCACCTGGCAGAGTTCTCGGGCCTGTTCCCTGACTGATGAAGTAAGGAAGGGTCATCATGCTAGTAATGGCCAAGTGGAAGCCTCTGAAATGGACCAACTACCCGTCTCCTGCACTGACCAAAGGAGTAATCAGAAGGAAGCACAGTCCGGGAGAAATTGCAGAGGTCAGCGCCTTCAGCACAGGTTTGAGAGATGTAAGAGTGATGGTCGCAGCACATCTTCGTTTGATTTACCTGGGTGGTCCCTGCGAAAACCAGGTGCACACAGGCACTTGGTGGGGGACTACCACAGGTAAGCGGTAGTCCTGGTCACAGCTGCTGTGCTGCATGTGAGATCTCTGAGGCAGACTAACACAGTCCTGGGCACACCGTACACAGCTGTTGAGCTGGCAAATACATAGTTCTCAAGCCCCATCAATAAGAGGATAAAAGCAATTATCTGCATATGATGAGACACAGCCATATGAGTATTCGATGTCTTTCTCCAAGGCTATGTTAACTCTTCATCACAGTGTAGTCCACAGAGGTCTGGACCATCTTGAAATTCCACAGAACGTTGTTATGGTCCACTATGCATGGTATCTCACTAACCGCACTCAGTGAGCAGGAAGAAGTGACTGCTCTAGATGCCCTAGTAGGACATGTGCTACTAAAGGGTGACAGATAAACCACAGGAAGGTGCAAGGGGCTGGCATATCAGTAAGGTTTTACAGGTGCAGTGGTCTTGGGCATTCTAGGACTTCCCCTCCAAAGCCAAAGTCAAGTGGCTGTACTTTGTACCTCTGACCACTAAGAAAAAGGCGCAGTGCTGGTAAATTTCTTTGGATTTTAGGGTAGAATTTATTACACTAGAGAATAAGGCTCTGATCAAAAATCTGGATGGCTCAGAAGGCTGCAGGTTTCAAACAGGGCCAAGGACAAGAAGCTCCGAAGCAGCAGTCTCAGAAGCAGAATAATCTACCTGCCACTGGGGATGTGTGACTCAGCAGATCTGATGGTGTTTGAGATATCCGTGTTGGACAAGATTGCTCCTATTGGCAAGCGTCAATAAGAGAATTAAAGTGCAGAATCTACGGTTCTGAAAAAAGGCCGTAACTTTTGCAGCAGAAAGCTACTTTCTATCTGAAAAACAGCTCCGGGGTATGTGGCTGGACCGCAGCAGAAACTAGATGCCTGATCAAGGAATACTGAGTGATTATGTGGCCAAAACTACCCATCACAATCTAAAAAAATGATCATTTCCACCAAGTCATAGGTCAGGTGGACACGGCAACAATCAATTGTCTAGTAGAAATGATATTTTTGGAATCGGGCCCAAGTAGGCTCCAAAGGCCTAAATGAACCACATAAATATGTGGCCCGGTGTTCTGTATCTTCTACCTCCAGTACACTAAATGTCTAGTCCTCAACTCAAACCTAGGGCTTTATGTGGTTTCCCTACGGCAACTGATGAAGAAGGAAAGGACTCAGCCAAGTTCACGGGCAACTCAACACAGTATGTTAGTGCTAACTGAAAATGAACTGCTGTCACAACATGGCCGCAATCAGGGATGTCCCCAAGTGTGATGGAGAAGAGAAATTGTCACAGAGGACAGACCTGGGAGCAGTACACTAGGTTCGTCCACTTGGACGGGGGAGAAGTGGCCTGGAGTATAGAGACACAGACTTCTTGGCGTTGCTTCATGGCGTGGCTGGTGAGTCAGGCATTGGAAAGGAACACTGGGAAACCGGAGGATGACGGCTAAGGAACAGGAACAAAGCACGCTGGTCCTCGTGTTTGAGTTACTGCCCATCAGAGAACATTCGCCACTGAGAAGGTTCTGCACGGCTAGGTGAATGGGCACCCTCATTTGTGGTTGACATCAAGGCTCTTCAGCCACCCCTGAGCTGACACAAGGAACCCAGTGACAAAGCGAACATGGTGGCAGGGATGAAATATGGGTTCCCACTCACCGAGGCTGATGCATGCACTGCCACTGTGCCAATCAAGCCCTCGATTGACACTATTCCTCAGACAGACCAGTCAAGCTCTGGGTGGTGGGTCAACTACATTCAGCCCTTCTCACCTTGGAGGGAACAGGAATTCATTATTACTGGTCAATTCTGCCCAAATACCAGCACTGAGGGCTTATACATGCCTAACTCCCCTTCATGTAACCCCGTATGACATTGCATAAAAACCAGAGGACTTATTTTACAACAAAAGGAGGTGTGACAATGGGCACATGACCATGAATTGATTGTCTCTACCATGTACCCCACCCATGGAAACTGCCAGCATGGTAGGATTGAAGAAGTAATCTGTTAACGGCTTGCCTACAGTCCTAATTTGGGGGTAATACTTGTAAATTCGGAGCACTCTCCTCAGGATGCAGTGAACGTTGAACCAAGGCCACTGTATGGTGCCGTGATCCAGGAGCTACAACACAGGGACCCAGAACCCAAGGGATGGAAGGGGGCTTGGCCCTCTCATCCTCACTCTCAGCCACTGCATCCTGCAGCCTTAACCTCTGCTAGGTTAGCAGTCCTGTTTATCAGAGACACTGGAGTATGCTTCCTTTTGGGGAGACAGCAAGGGCCACCCTGAAACTCTGGCTGCCACCTGCTCACTTCGGGGTCCCCATGCCAGTAGGCCAGCCACCAAATAAGAGAACTCCTGACCTTCTGAGGGCACTCAAACTTGCTTACCACGAGGAGCCAGGGTTGCTTCTGCACAATGAGGGTAGGAGGTGGGGTGGCATGGAGAATATGCTGGGAACCTACGGGACTTCACCAGGAAACCTCAAGTGCTTCTGTGACAAGTGATAATGGTAAATGGGCAGGTGTAACAATCACAGCTCTACAAGAGCTCAGACTTCTTGTGGGTGAAGATGTGGGTCACCCCACCTGGCCAGCAATCCAGACCAAGTGTAGATTGGCCAAGTGTGAGAGAAACCTAGATAGAATGGGTGAGAGAGGAGGGAGAGCCCGAGTATAGGTCGTGGTCCGGAACCAGAGCTAGCAATGGGAACTCTCGCTTACTTCACTGACCTGTCTGCTTTCACTCCTCCAAGGTCGCTCCTGGTCATCACCTCGGAAAAGACTCTGTGGTTTGTTGAACTTGGACCTCATTTCTCAGGGAAGAATCAAGGTAATTTTGTTCTCCCCCAAATGGAGGCTCCATATTGTAAAATGGGAGCCAGATATAATCAGAAGTACAAGGTCAGAGCCATACAAGGGGTGGACTATACCAGACCCTCTTGGATCTTGTCTCTTGTTCCGTGTTCCGTCATCACTGTGTTAACTAGCTCTGCATCTCATTTACTGACTTCAAGGAGAGACAGTCTGACAGCCTTTCAGCTTATGTCTGCACCTAGAGCAGCTTGCCACCTGTCACAGGTCTTCCTTGTTGTCCCCAAAGCTTAAAGCGCTGCAGGGGCCTGAGTGGCACTCACGCATTTGAAGCCCAAGAATGTGGGGGAGTTCGTGCTCAAAGAGCAATGCTTTGACGAGGAAGAGGAAGGGGTGAGTAAGTAGATAAATTCTTTCCTCCGTGTCCTCCCTCCCAGGCCGACTGTGCTGAGCTGCCGTGTATGCACGTCTCAGACAGCTATCCGTGAAATCAGCCCCGTGTAGCGGCTGCCAGTCACACGCAGCATCAGTAACGCATCCATTGTGGGCGCCCTTCCTTGCCCTGGAGAGCTACCGTTTCCCCTCATCTTGCTCCCTGGGCTTGCGAGCCCCCGTGGATCAGTGTTGCACAGGGCCTTCATCTCAGGCACTGCTTTCTGGGAAACCCAGATGAATACATGACTTGACAAAACTGCTGTGAAGATTGAATTTTGAAAAATAACAAAAATCAAAGAGCTTTGTAAGCACATTATGTTCTAGCACATTATGTAAATATTAGCTTATAGTTATTGGGTCTACTTCAGGTTTCTATTCCAGATATACTGGAATAGAAAAGCCCATAGGCTGTAGAGCAGGTAAATAAGACTCCCTTGTCTCTACTCTCAGCTTATTTCTTTCCATTCTAATTCTGGTCATCCTGAGTTATAGAGTATCTGTCACGCCACTGACTCTCCTTAAATTTCAAGGGCCATCTCCTCCAGGAAGGCTCCAGGATTGATCCAGCTCCTTCTCCAACCCAGTGATGACCGTCACTACAAGCAACAAACACAACCGGAGACCATAGCTTTGTGGAGACACTTGCTGACCAGATCTAACTCTTGTGTATTACAGGTGGGTCCCCGGGAGCAGAGTCTGGGTTCACCCATTCCTGTGACTCCTGTGGAGATAAAACATCAACTACTGTGATCTGCCGCTGATTCTCCTGAAGGATGGCAGGTTTTCCTGTCACAGTGGGGCCGACGTGTGCAAGCCCTTCTGTGCTCTCTCGAGTCCACTCAGACCTACAACATAAGTGTGATCACAGGGAGTCAGTGTAGTGTGGGGACAGTCCTGGGAAGACTGGGACTTGTGGGAAGAAGACTGGCAGGCAGGCTCTGGATCTACCACTTAAATGCTGCGTGATTCTGCGTCCAGTATCTTCGTTTACAAATGGGCATGCATCCACACAAAAGCACCCCTGACGTATTGCTCCGAGTCACTCATAGGAAGTATATTGAAAATATACTGCAAAGGCATCTGAGCAGGCTCTGGAGGAAAAAAATGGGCCTCTTTGACTTGGAGATGAATTTGTTTTGCAGGTCACGGAGCACCGCGGGAACCTTTTCTGACATTTGGCTTTAGGGCCAAGAGATTTGCCCTAAGCAGCTGGGATCAGGAAAAGCAAGAGGAATGTAGCGAAAAAAGCCTTGGTCTGATATTTCATTTTAACCAAAAATAACTTATATTTGTAAAGCATGTTAGCATTTGCAAAGTACATTTCACAAAGTGCATTTCATTTTTTTCTGACAACACTGTGAGGCAAGTATATTTTCCCCATTTCACAGATAAAGAAACTGAGGTTAAGAGAGCTCAGGCATCTGGTCGGAGGCAGCGTGACAGTAGTGCGTCTGGAGCTCCCTCCCCCTCACTGAGGCCTGAGGCCGTGCTTTTTCTCTAAGACCCACTACGCTGAATTTGGCCTGACCCTCCTTGTGGGGGGGGACAGGAGTGGGGGCAGTTTAGCTGCAGGGAGCAACAGACCCAGCTGCAGATCTGATATACTCCTGATGCTTCAGAGAAACAAGTTGGGTTGAAAGAAAAAAGAAATTCTCAAGGTTTTCCTACGATCCTAGTGCATTGCTTGAGTGCTACCCAACACCTTTGAGAATATAATAACAAACAACACACTTAAGGTCTGTTTCATTGCCTACTGAAGTTAAAATTATAGCCCTATTGTTTTGGAAGAACTACCAACCCAAGGAAATCAGCCCAAGTTCACAGACTCCAGATACTGAACAGACTGCCCACAGATCAGGGAGTAAGTTGAATATACCCACCCACCCCGTCGTGGTCACTGGGGGCCCTGCTCAGGGGCAAAGACCTTCATCTATAAGCATGAGGATTTCTGCCAGAGCTGCTGTCTCTGGGCTCTGGCTGGGTCCTCAAGGTTGTAGGAGACAAGAGCGGGTCCAATTTGGAAATCATCTCTCAGGAAAAAAAATGAGGCAGCATATGGTAAATGAAGTCAAATTCCTTTAGTGTGGTTCTTTGGAATTATCCACTCCTCGGAGTGGGTAATTCACCAAATGCAGGGCAATCTTTGCAGCTGGCTGATGCGGTGAGACACCGTGGAGTAATTGAGACTGAATTACAGAGACTTCGATTATGAGATTGGATTTTCTGTAAGGCCACCCAGCTGACACCAGCCCCTTGCGTCTTCTCCAGTGGGAGCCAGAGGAGTTCACACGGGCCCAGGTTTGCAAATGGCTCTTTCCCTTCATAAGCAGCCCCAGGACAGAACAGAATTGGTGGTGAGATGTTAATGAAGTTAAGTATTTAGAACCCTTCAATGGGGCCTCTGATAGTGCCAAAAACCATTATCTGCCTGCCTTCCTCAGACCAAAGGGAGGGCAAGCAGGTCCTTCAGGGGGCACGCCTCTGCCCCCCCCGCCTGTGCTTCTTGTCAGTCTTCTCAAAGATTTGCAGCCACAGAGGAAATGCTGACTTTTCAGAGCTGCTTCCTCTCCTTCTTTTGAGGGTGGAAGCTATAAAGCTTGGAGTGAGGAGAGGGTTATCTAGAATGTGACTTTAGGGCCAGAGCCCTGGACAAAGTGACAGCGATAGTGTCAAGAATGCTGCTACCACTTGAAGGGTCAAAACCACCTCATCTAACGGCTGCCTCCCCTCGCCCACTCTGCTGCTCGGTCAGGGACTGCTGGAGTCTCCCGGCAGCCAGTAATGGAGTGAGTCACTGGCCATGAACCTCAAAAGCAGAAGAAAAGCTCGCGGGGACATCGTGCTCCGGGCCGCTGGGTTTCTGCCATCTATAGCTTCTGCTTTCCATGTTTGAATTGCTCCTTTTTTTTTAAAGTAAATGATCGCTTTTGTTTATTGAGTGGCTATGATTATCCAAGGGTTAAAAACATGTATTCTGCATACTTTATCTCATTTAATCCTCAACAAACCACAGGGTAAGTGGTGTGACTTCCATTTTACTGAAGAGGAAACTGAAAATATAGGGAGGTTAGGAAATTTGTGTAAATCCATACTGGTAGTAAATGTAAGGGAGTCAGAACTTGACCCTGGATCTGACCAGCTCCATAGTCTGCTCTTTACCTTTGGCATCATCAATTTTCCTGTGTCTGAGGTGCTCCTCAAACCCTGGCCCAGCTTCTGGAGGTCACTGCAAGTTAATTTTTGATTCATATGATCCCTGTGACCTAGGGTTTCTAATAGCTACTATAGTATGGTGATTATTCAGCGAAGGCTTTGGACCTAGCCATCTCAGGTTTGAAATTATTTTTTCATTGGTAGCTACATGACCTTGGGCAAATCATCTTTCCTTCCTGCACCATAGTCTCCTCATCTGTAGAATGAAGATAATAAGACTTTCATCTCATAGGGTATTGTTGAGGCATAAATCGTATAATGTATGTAGACACCTTGCCCTACCTGACACATCATAGGTATTTCATAAATGATCACGGTGATGATGTGGATGAGGAGGAGGAGCAGGAGGAGGAGGACGGGCCATGGTGGACCTCAGGAAAAGTACGCGGGTGAAACAGAAAGAAGGGTGTCTAGAGATGGTGCTTTTGTCTCCATCTCTAGAGGAGTGGAGGTAGCAACTGCCTAGTGTGTATTACTTAGGATCCTCTAAGAAAGGGAATCAATAGAGGAGACAGGGAGATAGTGGTAGTGATAGTGAGGGAGAGAGAGAGAGAGAGCGAGCGCGCTAGAGATTTCAGGGAATTGGCTCATGTGATTTAGAGTATGGCAAGTCCAAAATCTGCAGGGTAGACGATCATGCTAAAGACGCAGGGCAGTGTGATGGTGTAGCTAGAGTCCAAGGCAGTCTGCTGCCAGAATTCATCTTCCTTGGGGGTGCTCAGTCATTTTGTCTTAAGACCTTCGACTGATTGGGTGAGGCTCACCCACATTCTGGAGGACAGTCTGCTTGACTCAAAGTCTAACGTGTAAATGTTAATCTCATCTGAAAAGTATCTTCACAGAAACATCCAGATCATTGGATTTGACCAATTATCCTGGTGTCCTGGCCTAACCAAGTTGACACATAAAATTAACCATCATACCTACCATTGACTTTCCAATTTAAATATACAATATACTCATTGTCCAACCAGAGCCTCCAGGCCAAGGACCAGAGTCTTTCCCACTAAGCAGAGATGAGTAAATAATCTCAGCAACTTGACCTCAGTGCCACCAGGGATAGAAAGAAGGAGGGAAAATGGGCACAGGTTGGTCCTTACTGGCGCAGTGCCAGGTGTTTTCATGCATCATGCCTCCTTCTGCAGCTGCTTAACAGTGTCACCAAGCAAACAAAGGAACCAAGCAGGACAGGGCGGTGGGCAGCCGAGTTGTGAGGCAGAGGACCTACTACAGTTACTTTGGTCGACCAGCCACCAGGACATGGAAGAGAAACCAGCCCTCCCCACGTCGCTCACTCATCTCCACCTGCCCAGGAAAGAAGAATCGGGCTATGTGGACAGGAGTCTTCTGGAGAAATGCCAGCACTGCCCCTGAAAATAGTATCAACACACAAAGAAATCTCAACAGGCTGAAAAACTGGCATGACTCAAATAAAACGTAATAGAAATAAATGTACAATTCTTCGTTTAGATCTATAACAAAACAATGTGAAGTAAAACATCTACCGGGAAGGATTCGGGAAACCTTCCAGTTTAAAATTGCACCTAGCTAACATCCCCCAGGGAAGCCTTTATTGACTTTTCCCTCCGAAATACCCACAGAAATAGAGATTGGGATGAAAACCCGCAACGCTGAAGATGAAGACTGATGGGTGACTTAATGACAAGTGCTGGAGAGGCCCTCTGCCTTCGAAGCGGCAAGCAGAACTGGCGTGAGAAACCCCTCCTAGGCCAGGCCTCCTAGCACAGGGAGGTTTGGCCTCATCGCGACAGAGCTAGCCGGTTCTCCCCTCTTCCCCCTGGGCCCACGCCAGGGCCACATTTCACGGCCTCCCTAAGAGTTAGGTGTCGCCACATGTCTGGGTTCTGGTCACAGACTACAAGTAGGGTGATGGGCACCATCTCCAGGAGGGGCCCGTGACAACCTGCCACACACAGCCCTCCACGCGCTCTTTCTCCTTCCTCCGACGGAATGCAGAGCATCCCAAATCCCAAAGAAGCAGAGAAGAATGGAGACACAATGGCAGGAGCCCAGGTCCCTCAGGGACCAGGAGAAGCAGCCCCAGCACCACCTCCCAACACCACTGCACACTGTGCTAGGGTGCGAGGGAAGAATGATCTTCTACCAAGTCAGCCCTCTGAGCCTTGGGAGTTGTTTGTTACAGAAGGCAGGCTACCCGGCGGCTCCACTCACAAGCTGGAGATGGCCTGAAACCTTAGGAAGGCACAGCTTAGCTACCCTTCCCTGGCTCCTAAATGTGCTACTGCTATCCATTGGACAAGCGTGGTAGCTGGATGTGGCAACAGGGAAAATCTTGGCTGCTGTACTTACTGCTGATGGTAATTTTTCACTCATTCATTCAATAAATACTTATTGTGGACCTACCACTGCCAAGGTCAGTGCTGTGTACTGGGCATACAACCATTAACAAAGTAACTCGGGCCCCACCCTCGCACAGCTGACAGTCCAGTGGAGCACACCGAACAGGAAACAAATCACTGGCATGAGTGAGTTTATGAAAGGAGAAAAGGCCACCTTGGGGGGAACAGTCACAAAAGCCCGGCTGCAGAGTGCTGGCGTGTCCCCGGGGCATGATCTCACGCTCTCAGCTCTAGCTGCCTTTCCTGAGCCTGGCTCTCCATCTTCCCAGGCAGCCCACAACATGTGCTCTTTCTGCTTTGTTAGATTAGCTTTCTGTCATATACAAGCAGGAACCCGGCGGCCATAGCATAAAACAAAATGAGAGCAGGGAACCGAGATAGATGTTATCACAAGAACAATAGCTTTGAAAGTCCCTTTCAGAAGATAAAAAACAATCTCGAGCGGAGTCTAAAATTTTTAAACTCAAAAACTTTAAACGAAATAGCTCAGGAAAATGAAGAGTTGCTAAAGAGGCATCAGGTAAATGCAAATAAAAGACAGCAAAGGTGCAATGTGAACACAAGCCAAAGCTGCATTTAAGAAAAAGGATGTAAGGGGCCTGAGAGGTTATGTTTATATTTTTATTTATTTTTAATCACATAAATTATTACTATGAGAATAAGTGATTGCAAAAATTAAATCAAGACAGAAATATACGGAATAAAACGTGAACATCATTCTTCAGCTCTTTTGCTGTTACTCCACTTCTGAGAGGTAACTTCTGTTAAGTTATTGGGGTGTGTATTTCTGGATCTTTCTGCAGGTACATGCTCGCACACTAACAAACTTAGGACCTGGGGATTTTGCAAGGCCACGTGGTTGGGGAGCATCTCTGAGGGCCGGTGGCAGCCCGCAGCCACAGCACCTTCAGGCTAGGGCCGTGTTTGAGTGGTGGCCAGGCTTGCCCTGGGCAGTGACCGGCCCACGGGAGCACAGAGGGACCCCAGGGCCCAGCCCTTTCTGCACAGCGCGGGACTGCTCTGTGAGCGAGCTGCACCAGATCTCCCGGATGTCCCGCTGGGCCCTTCTCCAAGCAGCCCCACAGCCTCGGGCTCTTCCTAGCCGACCTCCCTTCCCTCCTCCTCTTAGCTCAGTGTCACATCAGCATCATGGTGTGAAAGCTTCTCCCGCTGACGCCAGCTCCCTCTTCCCCCGCCTTTCACCAGCATACTTCCATCACACCCCCTGCAAGAGTGGGGTCACAGCAGCCAGGTGATGAATGCAACCTGATCGAAGTCTGCATCTAGTGGTCCAGGGGGCCTGTGGGCCCACCCACTGGCCACCCCCCAGGTCACTGCATGCATAATTGGGATTAATATAACTGGCGGCTAGAATAAAACTCCAGTGTGGGTGATTGACCTGCAAGATAAGAGCTAACATAACGAGCAGACCGAGTGTAAGTCTCTTAGGCTGCTTTCCTTTTGGCCAAATCGTCAATGAACACTAAGACAGGCAGAAGGAGGTGGAGGGGGTAAATGGTGATGGAAGGAGACTTAACTTGGGGCGGTGAGCACACGGTATGACACACGGATGAGGTAGTGTAGAGCGGTACACCTGAAACCTGTATAATTTATCAACCACGGCCACCCCCCAATACATTCAATCTAAAAAGTGAAAAATAAATAAAAAATAAGATAGCATCCCTGAGGGATGGCAAAGATTAACGCTATCTCCAAAGAGTGTGGGGCGGTGGTCCCTGTCATATCTGTTTAGCTCTCCGGTCCGACTCCAGAAGAAACTGAATGGGCTGTAGGGAACGACTAGACTCCCACAGGCCCCGCCAAGGGGAAGCCCAGCCACAGCGGCCATGTCGGATGTGGTCTCTGCTACAGCACAGGAGTGAGGTCTCAGGCACACACCAGGCAGCCGCTGACTTGGCAAATGCGTTCTCTTCCGTGTTAACCAAGAAAGAGAACCAGGAACAGTTCGCACTTCTGTGGAACAGACTATATTCATTTTCAGCTTTGCCCCCGGGCAAGGTTACTCCCCCACCTCTGTCTCTGTATACTCTGCAAGCATCTGGAACCTCGGGTCATCCCGCAGAACACCCCACTGATCCATCGCACCGCTGGCCTCACGCTGGTCAGTGTGCGAGCAAGAGGCAGCTCGTCCCCAGGACACCTCGGATAGTCACATGTGCTCCCAAGGGTGGAAGAGCTGCCCAAGAAGATTCAGGCTTCCGTTTCCGTGTCTTACGCTCAAAGTCAAAACCACCCCTGATCATAACATCTTCAATAGAACCCCATAACATTTCAGAAACAACAGAAGAATCTTTGTTATCATCGCTATTATTTATCCCTGTTTTGAAAGCCCGAGCTAATTAAATAAGACATGATGTGCAGATAATAACAAAATAACCAGATTTTTGTCGCACGCTTACTAGATTTCAGGCTTCAAGTATTTTTCGGTTTTCACTTAATTCACCCAATAACCCTTCCGTTATTGGCACCATTTGCAGTGGTACCATTTTTATTACCCCCACTCTAGCGATAAGGAAACAAGTCACTAAACAGTTAAATAAGCTACCAAGGGAGGTAAAGGAAATAAACATTGAGAGGGAGAACATAGTTGTCAACAGTTTGCAGGTCCATGGTTGCATTTCTTTAAAAATTACTTGAAAACGGCCAGAAGGCATCACTGATACCAAAGCCCTCTCCCCCAGCCCCTCCCTCGCCTCTAGGACACAGCCAGAGTCATCAGCAAGGCAGATGTTTAATTGAGTCCTGGCAAGAGGGTGAGATGTCTGTCTTGCCTTCTTACTCATCTTAGTCTTTAATTGCCACCCATGCTTTCCAAGCAGTCTGTCTCATTCTTACTTTGCTCCCACTAGCAATCAAGGGCTGGGCCTCAAGGACATCTGGAGTCTTAAATCCCGGGGATGATGAGCAAAAACAAGCACCCAGCACTGAGGTCCTTTAGAAATCTCTGACTGTAGATGGTGTGCACCTGCCAGGCCCTGAAAGCTCCGGCCCCCAGGCTCAGGGACAGTGGAGGCGGAGGCGGAGTTGGCAGAGGCGCATCCCTCTTCAAGACCCGGACTTCAGTACTGGCTGTGGCTGCTGGTGGGCCAGGCCCCGGGTCACAGCACCAGCACCCGTGAGCTCTCCCAGGGCCGGGCCCTGGGCCCAGTGGCCTGCCTAGGAAGGCAGCTTAGAAAGGGCCAAGGCAACCTGGGGCATCACAAAGACCCTGGGTGTCTGTGGAGGCAGGAGCAGTGGGTGAGAGGAAGAAGGAATAAAGGGACCATGCAAAAGCTAAAGCTGACCCCACCAGGACGAGAGTCACTGGTCTAAGGACATTGGGCCCTGGTCAGCATAATAGCCCCTGACTGTTCGGGGAACAGCGTGGCAGCGTGGAAAAGACATCGCACCACGATCCAAAAGATCCACATGCACGCCTTCATCGGCCACCAGCAGCTGTGCTCCCTCGCTGAGGGCCTTCACCTCTCTGAGTGTGGGAGGGGCCCACAGGGCCAGAGAGGAGGCTGCCTGGGGAGATGCCCGCGGCCTGTTGGGGCCTCGGTTTTCACACTGAGCTTCTACTCTCCTTCCTCTCCTGGGGATGTGAGGCCCCAGCAGGTGCCTGCGGTTTGGGATGCTGTGTCTCTGTGTCTGTGTTGTGGGATTCGCCCTGCCTGCTCCTGGGGAGCAGCACCCGACTCGTAGAGTCCTGGAGGAGGGACCGTTCTTCTGCATTCAACACGGTGGGCATGGAGAAATGCCGAGTTGGATCTGGGGACTGCACACGGCCCTTCCTGCCCCGACTATTTCCCGGGGCCATCGTGAGTATGAAAATCACAGATATGCAAGTGCTTTGTAAGCTGTAACTCGTACACAAAGGTGAAGGACTTGTCGTTATACTGGTGTTTCTTAAAGTCACCTGTCACTTCTCCCCCCTGACCATCAGCCAATGCATATGATGAGGCCTTTCTCAATGACCCTTGTAAGGGTGAGGGGAGGCAACTATGTGGAGCACGGGTACAGAGAGCCCTCAGTCAGTAAATGTTGGGCAAGACCATCGACCGACTCAAGGGCTCGGTCCCTTGCTGCTCCCTGCCCTCCATGCTCTCTTTCTGCTCCTCCTGGGACCTGATGGCCTTTGCAGACAGACCTGTCTGACCCTGGAAGCCTGTTTTTCACTCTGCCTCTCTTCCTCCCCCCTTTAACACCCTCCCACGTCCACACACGTGTTTCCTAACCTAGGAACTGCTGTGCAATGTGCCTTTGCGATGTATGGACTCTGCTCTGCCCACAGGCATGTAGTGGGGGCAGGATTTCAAAAGAAATCAGGGCCCGACATCCATGTGTCCGGTCCCCAGGGCGTGTTTGATCATGTCAGGCTATGACTGTGCCTTCCACCTCTCTCACCCCTTCCAAAATGACAATGAGCGCGTTTCACACCCAGCCTATATGCTGAAGAGTCTAGGCCCGTGAGAGGATGTTGGCCACACCTAGCAGGGAAACTGAGGCAGAGTGAAGCTGTAACAAGTAAATAGTTGGGCAGAGGGAATAAATAAACCCAAGCAAGATGGAAGATTCTTTCTTTGACCTTAAAATCACACTGTTTCCTGGGCCCCATGGGTCATGTCCAAAGACAGGACCTGGGGGGAGGGGGAGGGAGGTTCCAGCCCTGTGCCTAAGGTAAGCAGGGGATACACTGGGGGTGGGGAGGGGTGGATTGAAGCCAAGTCTAGGAGCCCCATCAAGTAGGAAAGCCAACCCCAGAAGTGGTTGCATTTCCTGGGAGGCTGGATGGGTATGGAGCTCTCCGAGGTCCTGACCAGAAACCCCACCCCCTAACCCCATCTGTTTCCAGGTTTTTGTAGGGTGGGAGCAGGGCCAGGAAGGGGCTGAAGTAAGGTTGCCATGAGGGGCTGAGCTGAAATAGGAGGGAACAGGGTAGGGTGGGCACAGTCTGACAGTCAGCAGAGAGGGGGAACCAGGCTGAAGACTGGACACCGGGGAGCCCACCCCTTCCAGAGGCTGCCCCCTGCACTGCTAGCATGTCTCAAAAGCGCCCCAGACGTCTCCTGCTGAGAGACATTCAGCATAACCGATGTGGAGATTAGCATTTGAATTATGACATGAAGGTGACTCACCTCTTGGGAGAACGGGGAACTGGGCAACCACTGAGGTTCCTGGGTGTGGGAGGTGGAGTAGGGGGGAGCTACTCCCCAACAACCTGTCTTCATCTTGCAGACAGTCTCCAAGCTGCCTTTGCCAGCCTGAATATACAGGGTAACATCCCAGTTAACTCCCTCGGTTTTGAACGATGGCCACAGGCTCTGTCCTGTGCTCTCTCCCTCGCTCCCTCTGCAGATTCCATGTCTGCCTGGCTCCCTCCAGACAGTGTTGGAGCTCCCTTGGCCACAAGTGCGGGGGCTCTGTACCCTGCTTCCCATATGAAGGTGACCACCAGCTGCCCCCGGGGGACATTAGACCCAGGGGACACACAGGACTAAGCTGTCTCCAGTGACAAAGCTGGAAGCAGCCCAGGCTGTAACCAAAAGCTCTGCCGGAGAAAGAACCTGAGCTCAAAGCCTGCCCTGCAGGCCCAAGGGTCCACCACCTCATCACATTCTGTCTGCGTGACAGGTTCCATACAGGGGCAGCTTATGTGTTTCCCATAGCCTTCAGAGACCTGTGGAGCAGCCTGGGGTGACCAGGGACCAGCTTTGTCAGCAGCCCATCTTTGCTGTGGACCTGTGGGGAGATGAGCACAGCCTCCGACTTCTGCCCTCAGAGGCCATATGCCACCAGGCTCCCCGCTCTCCTCCCCAGTCCTTCCTTCCCTTCGCTCCTTGTCAGTCTTCCAACATGTTCTGTGACCTTTAACCCTGGCATGTGGCCAGTCCTCAGGACTACCTAGAACTTCTCTCAGGTCGAACTCACCCTACATGGAGCTGGAGAGGGTAGTCACCTATGCTGCATGATTTCCCAGTCACCAAGATTCATTTCTTGGTGGCACTTCCCACAGGTGCCAGAGTCTCAAATCCTGCCATCAAATATGCATTCCAATGAGCTGAGGCAGCGTGTCCCCAGGAACACCCCATTAGGATGAGATCACCCTTGCCAGAGATAAACTCCCTGACTTGTCATTGACACCCCAGTACAAATGCCCCTCCTCTCTTCAAAACAGTGCCTGAGCATTTCCCGGGTAAGCCAGGGCCATAAATACAAAGGCAGACCCCTCCAAAAACACAGACTATATTTATAAAAAATTGTGTACTTATTCTTACATGTTTAAATTTCTGTCACCTTCAGAGGCTTCTCCATTTGATGCAGTGCACCTATCAAGATTTCTTTGTTTCTACCGCTCAGAACAGTTTTTGAACTCCTCAATTTTGATGCCTTTTACCGCTTTTGCCATTTTTTTGTTGCACCTCTTCCACATCGGCAAAATGTTTCCCTTTGAGGACTTTTTTCATCCAGGGAAACAAACAAACAAAAAAGTCATTCAGGACAAATCGGAGGGGGCACGGTGGGGGTCAGGTCATTTTTGCTCAAAACCTGCTGAACACTCAGCGTGGTGTGGGCAGGTGTGCTCGTAAGTCACCCATCATGAAATGGGCGGACGTGATGAAAGAGTCTTCAAAAAAATTCACTGAAGCCAAACATAGCCTCTCACAACAACGCCAGCTGGTTCGCTGATACAGATGGGTTCCTAGAACACTTAGGTAATGGGGCAAGTGTGTACTATAAGGGGCCCGCCCTCCAGAAGACAATCCCAGATTTTTGGGGGTCACCCCTTGTCTATACAGTCCCGGATGCTATAGAAACGGGAAGGCAGTACTGCTATTAATGGAAATTTGGGGCTAGAAAGTAAAGTTAGACTCTAACCCCAGTTGCAAGATCTTGGGCAAGTCACTCACCCTCTCTCTTCAGCCTCAGTTTCCACCTAAAAATTCTCTCTATTCTAACTCTCAGGGAAATAATTAGAACGTAGTATAAATACCCTGAGAACACACACACACTTCAACAAGCATTTACTGCACATTGAACATGAACCAGGTCCTAAGGCAGCAGCTGTAATTTCTCAGATAATGAAACATGGTCCTCCCACGCAAGATGGGATAAATGATTAGCATCAGCGAACAATCGATGATGCTCAGGAGTCTCGGAGATCCCCAATGGGCCATCTAACCCTGTCCCAGACGCAGGAAAAGAAGTTGTCCCCGACCTGGAAGACTGAGTAGAACAGACAAGGCAAAGGGGACAGGCAGAGAGGAAGGCACCCCATACAGGAGAATGGCACGAGCAAAAGTACGGGAATGAAATATGGAGAAGCAGATGGGCAAGTGTGACCAAAAGGACTTCCAGGGCTTAAACTATGAAGGATGGAGTGTCAGGAAACATGGCTGAGGGTGACACAGGAGCTAGACCATGGAGGGCCCTTTGTACTATTTATGAAGCTTAGAGTTCATGTTCCAGACAAGCCACCCCAGAAGGGTTTTAAGCAAGTAAGTGACACAGTCAGTTTAATTACGGGTCCCTCTGGCAGCAGTGTGGCAGGTGGATCAGAGGAAGATGGAAAGGACCAAGTTCTCTGCTAGCTGACACAACGGGGGGCTGCCTGCTCAGCCCCTTTGACTCACGGCTGAGCCAGGGTGCAGACTGGGCGCTGTCACTGCTTCGAAGGTACCGGGCTGGGGCCCCTGAAAGGGCTTCTGGCAGCAGCTGTGGGGTGCTCTCCATGCCGCTGTTGAATGCCCAGGTGCCCTAAGCACACAGGGCCACGCTGGAGGGAAGGCTGCGGTGGGCTGCCGCAGGTCTCTCTCCCGGGTCATTTTGGTCAACGTGTTTGTCAATAAACTGGATGAGACATTAGGCCTTTAGGTGACACAAAGCTGAATACAATAGATAATGTATTATATGGTGGAATAAAGACTCTAAACATATTCTGACAGGCTAGAACAATGGTTAAAACCAACTAGATCAATTTAACCGGATAAATGGTAAGCCCGGGGACACCTGGCTTGACAACGGAAATATTTATTCACTTGTCCAGTGCTTCCTGAGCATCACCCTACGTCTAGCGCACAGCTCCCATGCTTACCGTGATCAGCTTTTACTAAAACTGGGTCTGTCTCCCTCCCAGGTGAGGAAGTAGGGCTCACCCTTCCATCCTGGAGTCTGGGGCAAAGCGAGGAGGAAGACAAAGACGGCTTGAGTGCGTACCGGCGCTGGAACTTTGTCGTCATAGCCTGTTCCGTTCTCACGACACCCCTACTCTATCTCCCTTATAGACGGCCAAGTTAGGGCTGCGTTGCTTGTGGTTTTCTTGCCTACATTTCAAAATTGACACTTGAACCCAGGTCCAACGGGCCTGATGGCTGCGTCTCTGTCCACTCCGCCACACTGACCCCAGATTCACAAAAACCAACACTGCGCATTGGTGTTGAGTGGTGGCCAGCAATGACCAAGGCTCAGCAGGTCCGCAAGACGTGATTGTTTAGCGGGTGAGACGAGCAGGGCCTGGGCGGAGGTGGGAGCAGGGGACAAAGTGCAAGTCCATCCGAAGCTCCGCGTGCGCCTCCACGGGAGGTGGCCGCTCAGAAGGCAGCGGCAGCTGAGGCTGCTCTGATAGGGTCACGGAACCCAGAGTGGGGGCTGCGATGGCCCGGCTGTGCTGTGGTCCACAGACTACGTCCGGACTCTGGGCCACTTCACTTGGGCAGGGAACAGCTACCAACTAGCAATGATTCAGGAGACATGCAGCGTGGCCAGGTCTAGAAAGCATTTCATAGGAAGAATGAGGAGGAAAGGTAATCTTTAGCCTAGAGAAGAGAAGGCTAAATAGGCAAAAACAATTACTTGTCTTCAAATATTCGAAGACACAATCACAGAGCTTTCCTGCGAGGTATGCAGACAATCATTAGTGTTTATATTCTGAGACTTCCGAGTGTTTGAGGGTTATGGAGAAGACAACTAACACCTAGTGGACTTATCGTCAGGGGTCGGGCACTCACATATACCTAATCTAATTCTCCTGATAGCTCTGCCCAGTCTCTCTTTTACAGACAAGGAAGAGCTTCCGAAATGTGCCCACTGTCCGAGTTTGTAAATAGCACCGAAGTTTGTTGTTGCCCCCATGCAGCATGCCCTTGACTTCTCCTGCACCTTCCCTGTGAGTACGTCTGGTCATACGGGGCACTTGCAATGGATGGGCACCCCAAAGACCATTTCCCTCCATGAAGAAGGGGGCTCACAGATGCAGGAAGAATTCCTCAATTCATTGGGTTGACTTCCACGTCCCGCCAACCAACCACCTCTCTCAGTCCAGATCCAGAACTGAGACGGCGACCCTCAGGCTCCTTGGTAGACCACGGGTCCAACCCCTCACAAGGCCCTGCTTAGTCTATACCCAGCTTCCCTTCACATTCTCTCCTCTCGCTATCTGACCCTTCCCCTCTCCACACGCTCTCAACCAGCCCATCTGCTCCTTTCCCGTCTCAGCTTGGGCACAAGCTGCTCCCTCACCTAAAACACACCAGCCACACCCCTTTGTCTGCAAGAAGCCTGCTCACTCTTCCGATTGGGACCTGTGTGCCATCACCTCTGGCCCCAGTGTCCTGCCCATGTTCACATAGTGACCCTGTGTCTATCTCTATCCTAGCACTTTTCCCACTGCTGGGGCTGCTCTATAACCCTGAAGCTGCGGACAGGTTCATGCTGCTGCATATCTCGACGGCATAGCACAGTGCCTATTACAGAGCACTGATGAAGGAATGAATGAATGAAGGAATGAATGAAGAGAGACGAATGGATGAACATGGGCTTTGTGGACAGTCCAATCTGGATTTGAAGACAGGCTCTCCCACTCACAGATTGAGTTAAAACCTCAGGCAATTTACTCGTCTCAGAGTTGCAGTGTCTTTATCTGTTAATTGGGAATAAAAATACTGTAATATCATAAGGGTTGTTAGGAGATTTTAACACGTACCTAAAGATACTGGCCCACACAACTTATGCAGAGCGGAGAATAATGAGAGCAATAACGTCTAAATGGTTAAGTGCACTTATTAGTATGAGTCTGAAGTGGTCCACTCACTGAAACGTTTTCTTATTCTGGGAGGCATTTCAATGCCAAGAATTAGAAAAATATACTACCTAGAGTGTTGCACTCTGTCCACAGACAAAGTCCAAAGGGACACGCTTACTGAGGGTGACCCACTTAATCTCATGACCCTCTTGGGTGGAGGAGGGAGCTGGAGTAGGCAGACTGCCCTGGGATGTCCCTGAGGGCCATGCTGTCACCAGCACGACCTGCCCTGGTCCTCCTCTCCACTGGCTCCCTCAAGGTCCAGGCGGGACTCTCACCCCATCCCTTACCCCTGCAATACTCAGCCTCCCGTGTTTGGAGAGAGCCTCTACTTCTGTGAACATCTATCCCCCTGCCCTGCTGGTCCCTCAGTACCTGCTTCTCTCTCCCCGCAGGCTGTGAGCGATCGGAGCAGAGGACAAACACCCTGCTCACCTGCGCAGGTCCAGCGGCAGGGCCTGAAGGGTGTCACAGATGGCTTGGGGCTGGCCTGACTACCGCCCAGCGGCTCTTCTCCGGGAGCCCGGCCACTGTGCTGCCGGGGTAGGTGTGGGCATCTGAGCCATGTTGGGTCATGTCCCCTCCCTGGGTTTTCAGACTCAGGACAGAGAGCACCTCTGAGCCATTGTGCCCTGGTGGTTTGGAGTTCCAAGACAGAAAACTTGGAGCTCAAGGCCAGGTTTCTGACTTGCGAAGAAAGCCTGTCTGGGATGAGGGAAGGTCAAAGAACAGGGAAGAAGAGTCCTGAAGGCAGGAGTGGCCAGGTTCAGTGTCCCTGAAGCTCCGACACGGCTGGCCCCCTCACCAGCTTGGGCTTTCAACATTTTAATGACCAAATAAACAGGTGCCCTCAAAGAAAATTCATCTTGAACTTAAACGGCACAAAAGCAGTTAGGTCCACAGACAGAACCACCCACCCATTAGAACCAGATGGACAGACAGTCACCTAGGATGGGAGTCGGTGGGTAAACAACTCTCTTGTCCCCCAGGGAGAGAGTGCCTCCTTTGTTTCACACACCTCTCAGCGGGTCCCCTGAGGGCAGACCTGCCCCAGGCGGCATTTCCACAGGCTCTGTCCCTTCTCTGACTCACTCTCCATTCCCTCACCGCACTCCCTGGAACCACCTCCCAAAAAACTCTTTACACACTCTTCCCTCTAAAAAAAAAATCCCCTAAGGGGAACACAGTAGAAGGGATGCAGAGAGGAGGCCCCAAACAAAATACTAATCAGTTGCCCAGACAACCACTCTTCTTGCTGGCTGTCTGGAGACATGAAGAATGTCTACATATGTAAATACACTTTTGTGAAGTCATTAAGCTTGTAGAAATAAGAAATTAATTAGCATTAGCATGTTGAATCACTTAGGTGTCAGTAGCTAATATGGCTAATTGACATTTAATAAGTCTTGCTATCTAATTTACTATGAATTGCATTAAATGCTAATTAATTGCTTAGGTTTTCTTTACACAATTATTATATGTTAATGTGCATTTAATAGCTTATTATTTGGGTGATGGTCTTGGTGGCAAAAAAGTTACTTGTTAATTCTGGTCTGAACAACAAACAGATTTGGCACACTACTAAGTCATTCTCTTACACATAAATTAATGGATTAATTAATATAATTTAAAACCACTGAAAAGTAATCGCCAGTGTTACTACTGTGCCACAGTCCCCAAGTGAGACTGCCTGGGTTTGTTTATCTGCTATCAGCTTCCAAGACATGCCGTGAGAGCCTTACCAATGCTGGCCAGCTAGTTAAGCTGGTTCCTTCCTGCGGTAAGCAGGATCTAGCCCTTCTCACAGGGCATTGTTTTTGGCCCACGTGTGTGTCTTAGGAGGTTCACTAACAGAGTCCTGTGGCCAACACAACAGCCAATGTGTCCTATTGAAAGCATAATGTCTAAAACAAGGGAGGTGATAGTCCTGCTTTGCTTTGTCTGGTCCAGCCACACTTGGAGTATTTTGCCACTTCTAGGAGTGACATATTTAAAGAGATATAACTTCTGTCATATACAGATTGGTGAAGAAGTGGAGGATTAGCCAGCCTGGGGCAATAGAATCTCTCTCTTCAAATACATGATGAGGTTTGTGGAAGATAAATTCGTTCTATCTTTTTTAATTTGCTGACTCAATCGAGAGGACGAGGACCATAAGTTTGAAGTTAGAGGAAGACAATTTTGGCCTCGGTGAGAGCTGTCTGAGACTTCAATGAGTGTCTCTGGAGTAATGAGCTCCCTGTCACTGGAGGAGTTCAAGCACAGTCTTGGCAATCTTTTGTGCAGAGCTTTGGACCGTTGGCTGCAGGAGGTGACCTTCAGCATCCCTCCCAAGACAGAGAGTCCATGAACATCAGGCTAAATTGCTCGCTCAACCATCTCACTGGCTGGATACAGTCTAGAGCCCCCATTACCTGGTCCACGTTCGACTTTAGGAAAAACCTCATGAGTGACCGTAAGCACTTGGGACGCAATTCTGATTGGCTGCTTGGCTCTGGATGCCGTCTCGCCGTGTTGGTGAAAAAAGGCAGACTCCGGAGGACCATTTGACTCGATTTCCCTGGTTCCGCCACTCCACACTCCCCTTCAGGTGACCTTCGCCAACTCGGGGCTGGAGGCAATGCTTAGAAGGGATCAACAGGGCCACTGGAGTCATTTATCTTTGACAGGACAGGACAGGGCAGGACAGGAGAAAGGGCAGGCGCCTGGCAGGCAAATAACCTTAATGAAGTTTGTAATAGACCAGAGAATTATCAGCCTCCTGATCAAAGCAGGAACAAACCACAGAAACTATTAATTAAGACTCTCTCACTATCTCCCTTTTTCCATTTCCTTCTTTATGGTCGGTGGTGGGGGTAAGCACTCTAATTGTTCCCAGCCTTTCAAGGATCAAAGGCAGTTTTTCTGTCTCAGATTTCAAAGGGCCGTTGGGGGTCAAGTGTCTGGTGCAGTCACTGGCAGGCTCCAAGGGTCCTGATATTCCCAGCTTTGCCCTTTGAGGTCGTTGGGGGCAGGGGGAGGGGGTTGTCCTGCGCCACGTGCCTGCTCCCTTGTGCCCCCCCTACAACGTTCTACCCCAAAACGTTTGTGTTGACCTTCCAAATCTGATTCAAAACTCCTCTCCCAAGGAGCCTTTTCCGACTGTGGCCACCTGTCCCCCACCCCCTTCTCCACAGCCACGCTTCCTGCCTGCTGGTCCTTATTGCTGGGTCAGGGCACTGGGCTTGCGTCAGCTATTTTGCCCTTGGAACTATTCCTGGACTTGGAGTGTATACATATATCTGGCAAGAACAATACTGAGAATATCTATAACCAGTAAACTAATACACATCATTATCTAAGCCAGCGTCGGAATTAACCATTTACAATCCACCACCTGCTGCTCTCGAACTACGCTGCCCGCCGTGCGATGCAAGCTGTACTCCAGTCCCTCATCTAACCACTGCAATCACGTCCCATTCAGTTTTTCATTTCTAACAGCTGTTGGCGCGACCTTTTGTTTGATGCAGCTGTCACTAGCTGAATGATGGCCCTCTCTGTGATCGGATGTCGCAACTACATCAAACTCTTCCCATCGTTGTCCTATTCAGTTGCTGGTCAGGAGGCCCCGAGGGGTGGGAACCACTGCGGACAGCCCACCACGGCTGGGTGTGCACCTGATGCCAGCGCTTCCCACGGGCCCAGATGCAGGCACCTGTCCTAGGTGCTCCTGACAATGCTGCCGCCAACTGCCCACCCTGCACCTGCTCCAGTGTCCCATACACACAGGGCCACTGTGGACGAGGGAACGAAGGCTGAGTCCACCCCCACGAGCTCAGTTAGCTCAGCAGTGGCTGGGAGTTTCCCAGACTTGCTCCCCACTGTCCCCTGACCTCATTGTCACCATTGTGGCCCCTCCAGGCAATGTCAGTAGGGGCTTATGGTCTCAACTGCCATCCTCTTTACTGGTGTGTGGGGGAGTGGCTTCCTTCCTGCTTTACTGCTTCAATAGGTGGCTCGCCACACCCATGGCTCCACATAGCCTGCCTCCCCTGCATCCTGGCCCCTCCCTCAGGGCAGGTGTTCTAGAAGGCATTGCTCCTTTCCACAGTGAGGCAAAGGGCCCCACAGAGCAACTAATGACACAGCTGTTTTGCTGGCCCATCAGACCTCAGAAATGATGTCCACATTCTGCCTCTCCCAACACACCTCCAGATAAGTTGAGGGTCTGTTCCCCATCCTCCGTTCCCGGACAGACACTGAAGCAACAACCTGACTACTTACACATTTTGGGGGGAATATAATATAATAGATTTAGGAATATAATACAATAAACAGAGCCCCATGGTTCTCTTCCTGAGGGTGTCAGGGGTAACCAGAGGCCACAGAGACGAGGGCAGCCAGGGCACCTGTAGGAATCTCTGCACACTCAGGAGATGGACAGAGATGGACAGTCATGGGGGGCAGGAGGGGCGGGGACCAAGAGCAGAAGTGGGGACTCGTGACCGCTGTCTACACTAGCAGGCCCCGGCTGTCACAAACGGCTTTTCTGAGGCCTCGGTGGTTGGAGCCTCAACAAATGCAGAAAGATGAACTGGGAGTCCCCTTCGGGGTGAGACCTTCTGAGGCCAAGGTCATTAGCAAGAGTACGTCCTCCATACACACAGCACTTGTCTTCCTCATCCTCGGTGGGGCCGGGGGTCTGGTGCATCCACAGAAGAGCAGTGGGCAGTGTCGGGTCAGGATGTGACTGGCAATGACAACGGGCAAATCCAGAGCTAGCAGCCCTCGCTCCGCTCGGCCCCCACCTCCATCCCCAGAAAAGTTGGTCCCTTCAATTGGCGTAAAGACATGGTCGGAGGTGGTGAAACAGCTGGGCTGTGGTCGCCCCAGTGGCTGACTCTGGCGGCCTCAGCAGGGGCACAGGGACCCTACAGGAAAGACACATTTTGGGAAGTGCTGTGATTCAGTCCCGACACCTGGACCAAAAGTGCCTGTTTCAGAAGGCTGTTTTCCCAGGAAATAGACAAAGTGTGGCCTCAAGGGGCTCAGTGGACGGTAGCGGTGGCATGGATCTCACCCCCCATGCTCAGTTGGACGGCCACAGGGGCCTGTCCCCTGCAGCGAACACACTGGCCGAGTGTGGGCTCTGAAGTCAGGCTTGGGCTCGAATCCTGGCTCCGCCCCTCCTTCCGTGTAACCCTGGGCCAGTTGCTTCTCCACTCACTCCGCCCCCCCAAAGGGTAATGACAGTCCAGGAATTGCGGGGTAAACATGGAAAGGGATCATGCACGTAAGGATTTCAGAACAGAGTTCTTTCCATTCCATGATGGCGTGGGCGAGTTTCACATCCTGTGATCCTGTGCAGGGGAAGTGAACTCTCTGGAAGGGTGATCGCCGCCTCTGCCCGCCCTCCCACCCCATGGGTGCAGCTTCAGCTGTGGGATCCGGAGCTTGTTCCTGTAGTGATTCCACCTGAAGCTCAGCCAACTGGGCTGGGCTGTCAGAGCAGCAGGCCGGCCAGGAGCCAGTTGCCACCTCACACTGAGCATGGCCCAGCTTTCCAGCCCTCTGTGAGGTGCTAAAAACAGGCATCAGGGGCTAGGGCAGCTAAAAATACCCTTCCTACAATATGGCCACCTGTGCCCCACAGACGCAGGGAGGCAGGCAGGGGCTTCGGGAACCCTGGGGTCCGCAGCTGCGTGGCCACAGCTGGGTAGGGGGAGAAGAACAGACAGATGCCAGGCCTGCAGGCCCATCGGCATCCTGGGAGCACACAGTGGGCCATGGGGTCTGTCACAGAAGCCCCGGGGCCACAGAACACACAAGGCAGTGAGGTAGTTTGTGGCCACCACCCCACAGCCAGCAGGGTGGAGGTCAAAGGTGAGTGTCAGAGGACACCCAAGGCTTCTTTAGCATTTGTCTCCCCACTCGGATCCCCACTGCTCCCCACTAAGACTGCAGTTGCCCCCCAAGCTGCTTGTGTACTCTTCCACAAATGGATGCCTCCTTGTCCCGGAAGGAAAATGTTTTCTGTCCACAACCCAAAACCCCCAAACCCCCAGCCATCCAGAGCTGCCACTGTCTGCAGGAGGGAAAATGGAAAGTCCCCTTTGCTGAGCACTCACTGCTGACCAGCACTATTATTTCCCTCATCTTGCAGATGAGGAACCCGAGGCTCGGAGAGACAAAGTAACTTGTCCAAAGCTTCTCAGCTGGACTAGTCAGTGGCCCAGGCCCGGTTCCAACCTTTTTTGATCCCACTGCAGCTCCTCTACTCTGTCCTCTCCATCATTGTTTCTCTGCTGGGGGGGCGGGGGATTTTGCCCAGCAGGGGACATCAGCATCATCCAGGAACAATTCTGGTAGTCACAGCTATGGAAGGGGATGCTGTTGGCAATTAAACAGTAGAGGCCAGGGATGCTGCTTGGTCTCCTGTGACACCTGGGACAGCCCTCTACACCAAAGAGCATCCGGCACCACGTGTTCAGAGGGGCAGGGCAGGAACCCCTGCCATACCTCATACTGCAGCTGCACCTCAGCCCACGGGGCTGTCAGACCAGGGTTGTGCCAGAATTAGCTGGGGAGCTTGTCAAAATCGGAGACTTGAGTCCCGCCCCAGACACTCACATGCTGTGAGTCTGTGGAGGCCTGGAAATAGGAATTTTGGCAAGTGGGAGACCACCCCTCTCTCCCGGGAGATTCCAATTTAGGTACCTGGACACCACACTGGGAACAGTAGCCAAGAGAAAAGTTGTAAAGGGCAGGTGCCAGGTTCCTGTCAGCTCTGAACAGCCCCTGGTACAAGGTAAGCACTTGAAAAACAGTCCCAAGTAAGGAAACAGACACACACACACACACACCCTAGAGCAACCCAGGGACCACGCGGTCACAAAACAGAGCTCCCATGGCCGATAGCCAATTCTGTGGCCTCCCTCACCAGCATATCAATGACCTGACAAATTGATCACCTTGACCCATGGTCAATGGAAGTGTGAACGGGCACACCTTGCTCCCAGCTCTTCTTTTGATATAAGCAAACCACTCTGTCACACAGACAGGACCGTCTGGGTCGGCAGCTGAAGCAAGAATGAGCGAGACCACCGGGGCATTGTCAAGATTAATACGCAGGCAGGTCTGGACCTGGAAAAGTACCAGGTAACATCATGCCTCGATGGGGAGGCAGAGTAATGTGAATGGACTAAAGACAAAGGAAAAACAGATGGAAAGTGACAAGCACAAAGGGGAGCAGCGAGAGCTAATGGGCTGAGTGACTAAGATTCCACCCGGCCTGCCACTTGGCTCTTTCTTCCCTATCGTCTGGGAAACACCCCCAGGACTCAGCTCCTCAGCATCTGGATGGATGGTGCACCCTGTACTGTGTCAATAACAGCTCCCCTATTGTTATCAATTTGGCTCCACAGATGCTCACACAGACAGGGAAGACAAATGAGACACCATTGTGGAAGAGAAAAGCCATACTCTCTGAGCATCCTTGCTCTGTAGGAAGGTTTATCATAGGAATCACAACTGGGAGCAAGGCAGGTTGATTCACACTTCCATTGAGGTCTGGGGATTGCCTGGCCTGGGTTAGGAATAAAGAAGCCTGCCTCCCTTTCTTTCTTCCTTCCTTCCTCCCTTCTTTCCTTCTATCCAAGAGCATGCAAATTTGTTGGCTCCAGTGGAAAGCACCCTCCACCCAGACTACTAGAGAACTCTTGAGCAAGGTCTTGGAGGGGTGGGTGTTCAGCCTGAGGTTTAAGCTGGTGGCAGCTTTATTTTGGTCTTGGCCGCTCAGATGCTGGCCTTGGAGGGGGAGCAGGGCTCCCTCAGTGGGACTGAAGGTGTTACCAGATTGAGATGGGTGAGCCTCAGAGTCGAGCAGGACCCACAGGAAGAAGATATCCTTAGCTGTTGGGCTGACAGAGTGGGAAATCTTCACAGACTAGGAACTGTTGCATGAACAGAATTATACCAAGTAGTTCTCATGTGCATCTTGTGTACTGCAGATTCTAACTATATGCCAGGGCACAGTAGGTGTTCAATAAATATTTGTTAATGGTGAATTAGCCCTCGTTGCAGCAATGGACATAAAGAATAATGGGTCCTTTTTTCACAGGCAAACTCCTACTATGTCCTCTCTACTCTCATACTGGCTGTTTTTATGCGCCTTGAAAGTCTAAAGGGATACCCAGACTCTAATACCTTTAAAACCTCCAACGTGCAGGGTGGCCCACTTCCCAGCCTTTGCCAGGGCCCGCTGCCCAGGGTAAACTGGTGGACTTGGTCTGCCTTCCCTTAGATGTCAACTTCCACGGCTTCAGGCGGGGCCAGGCACGGACCCACAGCTGGGACATCATGTGCGCAAAACACTTTTGTTGAATTTCTAGCAACGAAGCCCCAGGGCTGGACAGTGGGGATACAATGGTTAGCAAATAATAGACGTGACCCTTTTTCATCTAAACTATATTCCAGAGAGAATGCCATTAATCAAATGATGATGGAATTATGAGACTCAGCTGTGATAATTGAGTGCTCTGGATGACAGTTCCAGGGCAGGAAGCTGAGAGCACTTGACAATGATGACCCAACAAAGTTGGGGGCAATCAAGAAAGTCTCCCTTGAAGAAGTGGTTATTTTAGCGGAGAGCAGAATGATGAGTAGAATTTCAAGATAATGAGGTGGGAGGGCATAGTTTTCTGGGCAGAGGCTCAAGAAATTGAAAACAAGGCCAAGGAAAGGCGAGGGAAGAGCAGAAGCCAGTACGAGGCACAGGGAATCTAACAACACACCTTCGTGGTGGCTGCCCAGACATGCTTTTCCCACTGAGTCTGCCCTCGGTGGCCTTGACTAGCAGGAAGCCCTCATGGCAGAAATGGAGAGAGGAAAGAGGGAGACCAGAAGTTGAGGTTGGAAGGACAGGCAGGCCAGAAAAGGCAGCATGTCAAGGACTCAGGATTTTACTCTAAACTCAAGGGACTTCCATTCGGGGATTTGAAGTAAGCACCTGACCGGATTTGCACTTTTCTTTTTTTGGAGTTCTTCTGGCCCAATATAGAGAATGCCCAGAATATTACAGAAGGTCAAAGTGGCTCTGGGAGGCCACTGAAGAAGCTGCAGTAGTAATCCAGGGACTGAACCAGGGTGGTGTGAACTGGTGTGAACAGGGGGTTGTTAAGAAAGGTGGAGAGAACACGTCTGATGTAAGAATATTTGGAAAGTAAAATCTGTACATTTGATGATGGGCTGGATACAAGGCAGGAGGAAAGGGCAAGTGACAGGGTTGACAGGGAGCTCACCTGGTGGAAGATGGCATGGGGAATACCAGGCAAGTACCTACCTGATTGGATGGGGTCGGGTGGGGGCTGGTGGGAAGAGCGGGGGCTTTGTTTTGCTCATGTGACATTAGCAGTACCTCTGAGACACAAACAAGAACAAGAAAACAGAGGCATCAAGTAGGCCAATGACTTGTGGGTCTTGAGCTCAGACGAGAAGAGTGAGATGATTTATGACTTGGGGTCATAACTCCATGTGGTCACTGAGGGCAAAAGAGTGGCCACACCTCCCCACTGGGCCACTAGGGAGAGGGTACAGCAGGAGAACAGCAGAGGCAGAAGGGAGTTATATCTGCAGAGGGTGGAAGGATTGAATGGAGGGACAGGAGGGGAACTGGACATGTGGCATCAGTCAGTCTCTCCCACGGCTTTGGGGTTGGGACTCGGGGATCGGAGCCCATTGGCTTTAAGCACCAGAACTCAGGGAGCATGGCAAGTGGGGCCATTTCTGTCACCTGCACACAGCACCAGGAAAGCTTGTCTGCCGGGAGCAATGCTGGTGGTGGACGCGGAGAGAGGAGGCAACCTCGTCACCCAGCAGATGGAGACAGGTGTGTGAGGGCTGACTTCCAGCTCCCCGCCACCCCTGCCTGCTCCTGAGGCCTAGGAGGTACCTTTGTATCCTTCCTTAAAAGTCCTCTTTCTGTGCTGAGCTGATGTGAGTGGGTTCCTCCTTCTTGATGGTGATGCATGAAGGCTGGAGGGGGCAAGTTGTGTGTTGGAGACGGGGAGCTGGCTGGGCTGGGCTGGGCAGCCACAGATCAACAGCCAGTCGGTGACAGGAAGATGCACCTGGAAGTGGGCACTGGGTGCTCGGCCCTTTCACACAAGTTCTCTCAACCCAGAACTGAGGTGAGAACACAGAGGCTTGGTGGCTTCCCCAGGTCATAGGGCTAGTGTGTGAGAGGTAAGGATCACAGCGAGTCCTTGTGATATGAAGTGCGGACAGCAGGGGAGAGAGGGGAGGCTGCTTGGCGATACACAGAGGAGGATCTATGAGGAGAGATCATTAGGCACCAGTATGGATTTTTCCAGTTGGCAATTAATGGAATAAAAATGGCACCCAGGAAGAATGATTAGAATTGATTTGAGAAGTGCAGATTAAAGAGGGGAGCTAGGGGCAGGGAAGTTCATCCCCATATCTAGTCCTAGTGGGAAGGGGCAACGTCCCCTGTCCCTGTCCCTGCCCCAGCAGCAGGCGGTGGAGAAGGCAGAGAGATGAGTACCACGCCCCTCATGGGCTCAGATGGAATAAGCTTTAGAAAATAGCTGAAGAGCCTTCCTAAGGCACGAGCAGATTTGCTTGGACTGGTTTGAATTCTCATTGATTGTATAGCTCCTTGTACCCCAGGCCTTGCAAACCTCTCTGCGGTCCTCACTCACCCAAGGGTGCAGGATGACGGCAAAGGGCAAGATCAGCTTGGGAGAGGGAATCTGTGGTGATCAGGAAACCCACCGAAGTCCCCACAAAGCAGGGCTCAGCTCAAGATGGGCAGGGGACAGGGAGACTGGAAACCTGTGCTCTGCTCCTTGACGGGGGTTCCCAATTCTGAGGATGGGGGTGGGGCAGGGCTGTCCTGAAAAGGGGAGCTTTTTGAGTTGAGAATGGGAGAAGTGGCTTGAAATATGTATGATCTGGAAAAGGGCAGTCCGAGGCACGGGCCACTGTTGATTATTGAGAGTTCTAGAGCAGGGGCCTGGCGGGAGTGGGAGAAAGGGGCTGGGGACGCGGGGCTTTTGTGGGAATGAGGAGACAGGACAGGAAACAGGAACTAACTGGACAGAGGAGACCTGGGAACAGGGCGGGGCTGGAGCGGGACTGGTGCTGGGAGCGAGGAGGCAAGGAGGCCCGCAGCCCGCCCACGAGTGCTTTTCTGAGCTGACCTGGCAGGGGCCCCCCCTTTTCTGAAAAGAGGTTCTAACTCCAGTGGGAGTGGGGCAGGGACCTGCGGAGACTGTGAACCAGATGAGGCAGGTGACAAACGAGTTTCCACCAGGCCACCGGCTTTCACACGTTTTTTGTCAGAAAGAAAACCCTGTCAGCTCATTCCCAATTTTATTTCATTCTGTTTCACCTCGTATTTCACTTAATGGGAGCTGTCAAGCAAGGAGGCTCTTTGATTTTCCCCTCCTCTGGCAGCCCGTGCGGTCTGACGGCCTGAGAGACGTGGGTTTTCGGGAGACCCACGTGAAAGGAATTGTTGCGGCCTCTGGTTTTAGGGTGTGCGTCTGCGTGCACTCGTGTGAGTGCGGGCTTGCGAGTGCTCACCTGTGCATCCACCAAGTGCACGTGTGTCACGACTGCGTGTGCAACACACAGCAGAAGCAGCCTTGGACGGGCAGTTGGATGTGAGTGCTGCCTCTGCTATTCAGGATCCCTGTGTGGCCTGTAACTGACTCACCTGCCCCCTGGGTAGAGTAATACAGGTCCCCCACGTCTCAGCGGTTGTCAAGGGGTTCAGGACACGAGGGACAAAAACATTCCCTTGTGATCAGTAAATGCAGTTGATAATTACAGCTATCACTGTCCGCAAGGGGCACCTCTTGATCTAGCCTGAGTTCCGCGGAGACTGATTTGACGCTGCCCCTCTGGCATCCTGGACACCCGATTGTCTCAGAACTGCCCCCCACCACCCCGCGCCAGCTCCTGATCTTGGCCTAACCCCCCCACCCAGTGGCTTCCCGTGCTCCAGCTCACAGGCTGCTGACCATGCCCAGGGAGGGCCAGCAAACCCATTTCAGAAGGGGCGCCCTAGACTCCACCCTTCATTAATTCAACACACATTTATTGAGCATGTGCTGCTGGCAAGACTCTGTCCCCCTCGGGGCACACAGTTGGATAAAACAGAGGCCTTGTGCACAGGAGCCTTCCGACAAGTTCAACCTATCTAATATAAGAAGTGTTATGTTGGCTCCACACCCAGGGACAGTGCAGGGGTGGGGCCTGCCTCAACCGAGGAAGGGGTGGCAGAGGGGACCTCGAAGGATGACAGGTAGCTGTTCCTGTGAAGGGAACTGGTGCAAACTGACCCCCGGGCCTCAGCACCGCTCAGCAAACCTTTACGTCTCTTTTGGTGACTTCCAGGTCTGCCCTGCAATTTCTCTCGCAAGCCTGTATTTTGCTGCTCAGGTTGTTCCCGGCCTCCCTGCCCATGATCGTGGGGCCCGTCCTGCCACAGTGTTGACGGCGTTGGGTCACTCAGTGCTCAAACACTCACAGTGCACACGGAGCCAAGTCCAGCTCCTTGGAGAGAGGAGCTCGAGGCCCTCCCTCCGCAAGCATACCCCCAACTTGATGTCTGATGCACTCCAACCACCACTCACTCACAGCTGCCTGCCAGCCTTTGCACATAGTATGTTCTTTCCTACTTTTCCATCTTACTCCTTACTCTTCATTGTGCTGGAAAGTTCTACCTGCCTCCACACTCCATTTTCCTCTATGGAAGTCATATGGACACCCTTGAGGCCTAGCGACGATCCCACTGTCTCAGAATGCCGCCTAGAATCCCCTATCCCACCCCTGAAAGACAGCCTTCTTCTCTGATGGAGTACTTGACCAAGAAAGCTCAGTGGTGTCCTGTCATACACAGGCAGCAGCGACCCCCTTTAGTCCAGTGACGAAAGGAACCAATGACAGAGCTCTAAGGATCCGAATGAGCGGAGGGTGGGCAGAGGAGCCCAAGGGCTCAAAGAAACCCTTCCCCACAGGCGGACATTTCTTCACGATCAACAAACGGGTTTAAATCTGGTTCTTCTCAAAACTCAGAACTTCTAAAAGGACTGAAAATTACTTTTTAAATGTAAATCCACATGGACAAAAACAGAGAAGTAGAGATCAGAGCAAATGAAAACCATCAACATAATCTTAGTAACTGGAAAGCACTTGGAAAAGAGATCACAGATTGAGCGGAGCAGAGCAGTGCAGAAGCTAATGAGGGGCAAGCTGACTTCCACCATATCGAGTGCCTCCTGTGCGTCTTGGTCTTGCCTCTTACCCCTTGTTCCTTACTGTCCAGTGCGTTGTGACCAGCCATGCACGGGACCCAAGCGAGTCCACACCAGCACTCCATGCACGCTGCCACCTGGAGCTCTCCCCATGATGCGGTGGGCCCTGCTCAGCACCCATCACACACAACTGAGAACTGCAGGGAAAGTGAACTCCCTGTGGGGTGAAGCTTTGACCCACAGGGTCAAGGGACTGCCAGATAAGCTCTCCTCCCTTCCTGCCCTCAGAGAGATTGCTCTAAGGCACACCTACTCATAGTCAAAAGTCATCCTGTAAGACTGAGGAATCGGCTGCCCTTGGACCACGGGCTGCCAAGCACAGTAACAATTTTGTGTTGGCTGCCCCCTTCCCTGCCTGACTTCCATTTCCCCTTACTTCTGTGCCCCTGAAATGTACTGCCTGATAAAAATCAGCACAGGAGGCTGTGTCTCTGAGGACATACGATACAGCAGGGAGCTTGAAGAAATGAACGACCACGCCAACCCCACCACTGCTTACCGAGCACGAGGAGGGCCTGAGATGGGAAGAGAGAGAAAAGTTGAAATTGGATGTGAAATGAAAGTATTGATTTAGATCCACCTGGCCTTTTTAATACCTAAGGATAAAACTTCTAATATCTGAAAGTGCCTGGAAAGCTACAGAATCTGGCCAGAGGCAGGGGAGGGTGACCAACAGGGCAGGTTTGAAGGACAAATGCTGATTTGCTGGTCCATTTTTTTAAGTTACCTTAGTTTTAAAAAGCAGGAAACTAACACGGACTGACACCTACTATGTGAGAGGCATGCACACACACTTACTTCATCCAGTCCTTACAACAAGCTGCCCAGGTAGTGGGTTACCATCACTTACAGGGCAGGGTCCAAAGCTCAAAGAGCGTGAGGGGCCAGGACTAAATCATAGACACGGTCCCAGAGCCCATATGCATCCCAGCCAAAGGGGTCAAAACTCCAGCTACTGATGTCAAACAGACGGGGTTCAAGCCCCAAGGCAGCCAGTAACTAAAACCATGTCTCTGTTACTTACTCTCCCTTGGCCTCAGTTTCCTCATCAATAAAATAGAAACATAACACCCTAGTCACTGACTTGTGGGGATAAATGAGCTCATTCATACGCAGAGTTCAGCAATACCTGTTCTCACTGTAAAACCAGACTGCACTCTAAAGAGGAAAATCGTCGTCCAATTGAAATGCAGCAATAATTCAGGAGCGCCCAGAACACAGCCGGACACAGCACACACTCAGTAACTGGTCAGATCTAAAGCTGAGCGTTTCTTCTCTCCTGTAATGATGTACACACTCACACAAAACACGTTACCTTCGGCATCGTATTGTAGATATTTCATAAAAACAGGATCACAAAACTGGAAGGGATCTTGGAAGTCTTTTGAGTATTTTCGTCTTTAATAGACAGCAAACTCCTTAAAGGTACAGCTCTTATCTTCACTTCCTTCAGTCATTTACTTATCTGTTCAACAAACACGCATGTAAGACTTTTGGGCAAAGTATTGCACGCAATATTTAGAGAGAGACAGAGATGATCAGAACCTAGATCCTGCCCTCGGGAGCTCATAACCCAAGCAGAGCTGAGAACAGCGCCAGGAAGGGAGGTGCAGACGCAGCCCCCGCGGGTTCGGCATCTGCCCCATGCAGCACCCCCCACAGTGCTTGGCTCAAACACCAAAGAACCAGTAATGAACAAAAGTGCCTGTGATTGAGGAGAGTGTGCGTCCAGAAGGACAACAGGCGGAGTGACCTGAGCACACATTTGCGGGCATTAAAATTTCATGGTGTTCTGGAGAGTGAACTGATGGCGTGCTAAGTTCTCTGTTCCTGGTTATTTGTCCAGTCTTCCCCCCCAGCCTGCTCTAGGCCCGTGTTGCCCTCTGGAGAGTGAACTGATGGCGTGCTGAGTTCTCTGTTCCTGGTTATTTGTCCAGTCTTCCCCCCCAGCCTGCTCTAGGCCCGTGTTGCTCTCTCTGCGGCAGACGTTTATTGGACCCATCCAGGAGCCTGGTGATGATCTGACTTAGGCACTCCCAAATTCCAGACAGGCGCGAGCGCTGGCCAGGTCTTCCCAGATGTGTCTGAAGGGAAAAGCGGCAGAGGATGGGGAAGTGGTAAGGTGACCTGCTCCAAATATATTATTAGGCTTCTTCCCTCTGGGGCTTCCTTTGAAGGCTTTGTCTCTGGGGGAGAAAGAGGCTACATGTGGTTGATCTTCTCTTATCTCCTTGCTCTAGTTCAAGGGTGCATGGGTGCACACGCACATATATACACACACACATACTCACACACGTTTACATCAAATTCTGAGAGATGCACCCATATGCTCTCACAGATAGCCCCTCCCCCTTTCCCTGGCCACTTTCCATGGTTACATCAGGGGGACCAAAGCCTTCTCTCAACACTACCCCCTTACACCTCCAACCACTGCCACCAGGGTGCCTAGAGGGTCCCCAGTGCTGGAAATCCTACAACAGCAGTCTCCATCGACTGTTAAAATGCACCCCAGGGAAGGGTTCTGCTCCCAGCCTTTCAGCTACTCATACTGGAGGGTGAGGGACAGCTGAGATCCTTTTCTGAGAGTGGGGAGTACGAGGCACGCAAACGTCAAGGGAAAAAGAGAGGCACCGACTCCATTCAGGGACAAAGGACTCCAACAAGGACACTGGCTTCGAGTTGTACTGGCCACCAGCTACGTTCTCGGCTCTGTTCTGAGCACCGTGGAAAGCCAGTGAGTAAGACCCAGATCCACCACAGCTCACAGCTTAGTACACAGACCAAGTAAACAAGGACAGAGTAAATGCTATCACTGAGGTCAAGGTTCAGTGAGAGTCCAGAGGAAGAGTTCCCAAACCCAAGCTGAGAGGTCAAGGCCAACAAGAAGAGTCTCTTAGAGGTGGTGACTCTAGAGCTGGTGAGCTAGGGGTGCACCCTGTGGGGGACGGTGAAAGCTGGCGTCAAAGCTAAGGTTGAGGGCTTGGCAAGGCCGCACTCCACTGCTTGCATCTGCAAGGTGGATCCCAGCTGGTGGCGACGACAGCCGGAACCCAGGGGGTTAAGAAGGAGACAGTTAACTGCAAGCTCCAAGCTCCAGCTGAATGTGACTGCAACTTTTGCAGAAGAAACTTTTATCATTCAGATAGCCTGGGAACGGAGCAATCTCTGCCTGCAGTTTTTCTGAATCTGCAAAACGTCCCTGAGCTTTATCTAACCAACCCCTATAAAATCAACTCGGAGACCATGCTCAGGGTCATTGTCTCTCCATCAGAGGACAATGCCCCACCTGGCCCCCGCTTTTCCTTAAACCGTCTGTGTTGTATTTTTCTTAATCTCCCGTCGCCCCCACTCAGGGATCTCCTCCCCACGCTGGTCATGGCAGCACCCCACCGGCATGTTAAAAAGAAATGGTCATAGGGGTTGAAATTGGACAAGATGCTCTCTGAGTGCAAATTCCCCACTCCCCAGAAAGCAGGGTGCTGGAGCAGAAAGCACTTTGGTGGTCTGAGCTCACGCACCAGCCTTGACGTTCTCCAGCCAGATGGCTTCCAGAGGCCTCATGCTCCTCAAGACGCCATCTGCCCTGCCTGCCTCCTTAACTGTCCCGAAGCCTTGACGAGATAACCGGGTGCGAATGGTCTGTCAACTCTGTGACTCTCGGAGTGAGCCCCTGCTTCTCTCTGTTCCGGCAGAACCCCTTCTCTCTGCCTCCCTGAGCTCTAGGGTGAGTTCCACAAGGCTTCCTTTCCTGCCACACCAACTCCAAGCTTCCAGACATCTTTCTTGGGGCTACAGGGAGGTCCCCAAATATCAGTTTCCAGCTCCAGGTTCCAGTCTCAAGAAACAACGTCTTAGTGGGGAGATGAGTAAGGCTTCAATAGCAAATGAGTTGCTGGGGCTTTGGGGGGCAATGAGCAGATCAGCCATGCGGTACTGCAAACCACACAAGAAGGACCCGGCAATGGTTTGGCTCGGTCTTCTCCCAGAGACCTTTCTGAGCAATGATTGTGATATTGAACACTTCATGTTTTTAATAAAAATAGTAATACTCATACAACCTCTGTAACCACTGGCACCCCTTCTCTCTGTTCCACTTATCCTGAAAACCCACAGACACCTAGAACATAAACAGAAGTTCAAAGATGAAAGTCAAGATGAGGACCAGCTGAGCGACCTTGATTTTGTCATTCGCAGACTGTCAGTGCCCATGACCTCAAGGCTGCAGTCTCAGATACGGGCTCGCATTTAATGGAAGAACCAGAGGTTTAAGTCCCTGAGGGGCTGCACTTTGGCAAGAGGATGAACTCAGTGAGCTCAGCAGAGTGATGGAAGGGGACACTTGGATTTCAGAGACCTGGCGACCTTCAGGCACATACTCTGTGAGGTTCAGTGTCCTTTTTGATAAAATAATCACTGTCTCATCCCTGTCTTGGAGCCACTGTGAGGATAAAATGAAAACAATGGAGGTGACGTGGATTTGTGAATTCTAAACTAGTTATCATCATTGACACACTTTATCTTACGGCTGCCTCCTGTGTTACTGCAGCATGTTCTTCGTCCTAGCCTGTTGCCCCGAGTACCATTCTGCAGAAGCCCCTCCAAGTCTGCCCTCAGTAAACAGTGCTTCTTTTAATAAATAATTTTCATGAGTTCTTATAAGGCGTGAGGCCATTTTACTGGTTTACATTGAAGTGTAAACACATGTTTATATTCAGGAGTTGGGCACCCCCGGGCCTGTTATTCCAAACCCATTAATCTCTGCTAGAAATTCAAATTAAGCTCTAATGAGCCAAAGGGTAGTTGGGACCTTCCGATGTTCCTCGAATTAAACACACTCAGCCCAGTTATATCACTGTCTGTGACCTGAAGTCCCCTTGTTCTTTGGGTGGCAGACAGAGCCCCTCCTAATCTGACCACAACATCTCTTTCCAACTTTACCTTCCATTACCTCCAGGATTCTTCCCTTAAGAAACAAAATTTTTTTTTGTTCCACGCCATCTATCCTGGGCTTTCTTTTCTTAAACCACCTTGTTAAGGTGTGATTGACATGCAATAAGCTGTACATCTTTAGTGCTACAACTTGATGAGCTTAGAGCATGCACCCTCGTACCCATCCCCACAGCCTATGCTAGGAGCATATCCATCACCTCCAGAAGCTTCCCCTGCTCTCTATTTATTTACATGTGTTGTGAAGAGAATACTTAACACAAGATCTACCTTCTCAGCAAATTTTTAAGTATGTAATAAAATTTGTTAAAGACAGGCACTGTGCCATGGAGCACAGCCCTAGGCCCTAACTCATCTTGCATAACTAAAACTTTGTGCCTGTTGACTAATTCCTTCCTGTTCCCTCCAGCTCCTGGTAATCGCCATTCTGGTCTCTGCTCCTATGAGTTTGATCACGTCCGATTTTCCGTCTAAGTGGCATCGTGCAGTAGTTGTTCTTCTGTGCCTGACTTGCTCACTTAGCATAGTGCCCTCCAGGCTCATCCACATGTTTGCAAGTGGCAGGACTGCCGTCTTTTCTGAGTCTGAAGAATATTCCGATTTTGTGTGTGGCACGCGTCCTTTACCCATGCGTCTGTCGGTGGACATGGGGATTGCTTCCATGTATTGGCCTTTGTGAAAAATGCTGCACTGAACGTGGGGGTGTAGATATGTTTTCAAGACCCTTATTCAATTCTTTTTGAATATATACCCAAAAGTGGCATTGCTGGATCATACGTGGGTAGTCTTATTCTTAATAATTTTACTAACCTCTGGTCTTGGCAATAATTTCTTGGATATGACATCAAAAGCACGAGCACAAGAGCAAAAACAGACAAATGGGAGCATGTCAAGCCCAAAAGCTTCTGCATGGCAAAGGATGTAACACAATGGAAGGGCAGCCTATGCGTTGGGAGAAAACATTTGCAAAGTGTATACTGATACAGGGTTAGTTTCCGAGATATGTAAGTAACTCCTGTAATTCAATTGCAAAAAAATAATAACTGATTTAAAAATGGACAAAGAAGACGTACAAACACCCAGCAGGTATGTAAATAGGTGCTAACATCACTAATCATCTGGAAAATGCAAATCAAAACCACAATGAGGTATCAGATATTACCTCACACCTGTGAGGATAGCTCCTAGGAAAGAAAAGAAAAGAAAAGAAAAGAAAAGAAAAGAAAAGAAAAGAAAAGAAAAGAAAAGAAAAGAAAAGAAAAAAGGAAAGGAGTGTCGGCAAGAGTGTGTAGAAAGGGAACGCTTGGATGCTGCCGGTGGGGGAGTAAACTGGTGCAGCCGCTGTAAAACGGCCTGTGCTTCTTTGCCTCCACGCCTGTTGATGCTGTTCCCTCCACGTGAAATGCCCATACTCTCATCACTGCGGATCCATTTTCGAGAGGCTCTTGAAGACCAAGCTCAAAGTCCATTTTCTGCACAAAACGTCCCCTAGTTCCCCAGTACGGAGACAGTCTCCCCCTCACATGGCTCCTCTCCCCCAACTCGCACTTTCTCTTCTGTGTGGTGGTTACTCCTACATCCGTCTTAGCTCAGGAAGGAGCCCCAGCCTGAAATATATCCCCCATGGATGTCTACATTGTTACCCTTAGACTCTCAGAACTCAGAACATCAGTGAGTTCCCACTTGATACAAGACAAAGTAGGAGCCAAGGGGAGGGGCTATTCAGAAACATAAGACCCTGAAGGAGCCTGTAATTGATTGTGGATAGTCCAAGTGCCTAGTAGAAGATACAGACAAGGAGTGTTCTAGTAGTTAAGGGAAGGGAAAGAAGTCACCCAAGTTGAAATGGACCCTTCTTTGGGTCAAATATTGCCTTTCCAGAAACTCTCTTTGGACACACATGTATTCCTGAACATGAATAACCCAGTATGCTCCCGACAGCCTGACGTGAATTAGTGCACCAGACGGTTTTCCTGGTGACCGGTAGGGAAGAAACAGGGACACCGGTGTGTAAAGACTAGGTGCGCAGAGTGAGTGGAGCAGGACCTGAACGAAGGTGAGGCAAGCATAGTGCCCAGAGTTCAAAATGCAAGGAGGCGACCCCTCCCAGGTCCATGGCGGGGCAGAGCTGTTGCTTAAACAAGCCTCACATTCTTCCATCCAAGGCGCACGCTCCCCCTCACCTTAGTCCTCGCTCTGGGATGGAGAATGCAGACAGGGACCAAAAAGCACCGAATAAGGACCAGAATGGCAGGGGCGAAATTCTTTTTCAGAATTGATGCCAAGAACCAGCCTTGGACACGGAGCTACACGCTCCGTATCACCTCTTCCTCCGCTGCATTTCATAGAAGCACAGAGAGGATGGCGCTGCCAGGCGGACCTCTAACCTCCGCTGGAGTGATCCAAAGCCCAGACGGTTAAACGACCTGAAACCCCTTCCAATGGGAATGAAGCCCAAAGAAGAAGCTTAGCCTCGCTGGTTAACTCACACACAGTTTGCACGATGGGCTCAGGAATGACTCCCCAACCCCAGCTCCCGCCCCACGGCCTATATTTGCCAGAATGATGCTATTTTGGGCGCTCGCCGTGGTAAATAATGCAGGGACATGACATGAAGGCTCCAGAAGAAACTTCAGAAGGGAGTTTTCAATGTCTTTCAAAATATCTTTTCAAAGTGAAATGCAATGAATTTATTTTACAAGTTTTCCAACACCACCCCTGCATTGATGGAAACATCGGCTTCTTTAAATGGCACCCAGTTTCTAAAACAGTGATTAAACGTGTCTCTGAGACTTAAGGGAAAAACAAATGAGACAGATAAAATAAACTTAGCTGTTATTACCCCAAAAGGGGGGAGGGCTGACCTATCCTAATTCTTTTTAAAATACCATTTTATTGTACCTTAAAACAGATATAATCTGACAGGACCTTCAAAGACCTCAGGTCTTCCCTGGCCAATGTGGCTCAATTAGTTGGGCATCGTCCCACCAAGCAAAAGGTCTTCAGTGCCATTCCCAGTCAGGGCACATGTCTAGGTTGTGGGTTTGGTCCCTGGTCGGGGCACATACAGAGGACAACTGATGGATGTTTCTCTCTCGCATCCATGTTTCTCTCTCTCTCTTTCTCCCTCCCCTCTATCTAAAATCAAAGATAAAACTTAAAAAAACCACCTTAGACCTAGGTCACTTTCTAAAAGGAGGAGTTAGGAGATGAAGCCCTGGATGTTCTGAAAGTTTAAACTGCCAACCACATCCACAGTTCTCAGGAACTCTCATTTAGCAAAAGCTGCTAAGATATTTCATTCAACCTGTGGCATTGACATTTCTCTAGAATCAGACCACACTGCTAGAGAACGCCCACCTGCACCATTAATTTAAGAGGAAAAGCGTCACACCACTGCCTTAAATTTCTACGAGGCCTTACAGTTCACAAAACACATTGCATGTGTTATCTTTTTTCCTTCTTGCCTGTCCCACTGCAGACCCAACCAGACACCTAAGAGATGTGGAGAGGTGATGCGTTGGGAGCTCCCTATTCTCATTCCTCAGGATGGCTTAGAAAGGTTTCCACACCTTTTGTTTCTATGATTTCTATTCCCCACGGCTGAGTCTCCCTGTTCACCCAGAATCAGGGAATCGAGGGGGGCAGTGGGGAAAACCCAGAGATGAAGCAAACTGTGGCAACCTCATCAGGGTGCAGTAATACGATGGTGCTGATCTAAACAGTGTGCCACAAATGAGGCCTTATAACCTATGATGGCAACACTCCACTTATTAATGTCAATTCTATGCAAATGTCCTCAGTAACCTCCTACTTCCTATCGTGGGATGTCCTTGTGCAGCTCTGACAGGTCCAGTCAGTCTTCAAGGAATCCCAGGAAGGCTTCAGGGCCCAGAAGCCCAAGGCTGATAACAAGGTGATGTTGTTGGGAGCTGGAGTTCCCCGTTACTCAGTGGATATTCTATATGTTCTCTAAAGTTTTAAGGCAGCAATTTAATACTGGCTATACATTAGGTTCACCTCTAGAAGTTTTAAAACACACTAAAGTTTGAACATCATTCCCACAAACTCTCATTCAACTTTGGGGGGTGAGGGCAGGACCTGGCCTCAATATTTTACAAAGCTCCAGGTGATGCAAATGTGAAGCCTGCATTGAGAACCATTGCTCAAGATTAAAAAAAAAAAAAAGGTTCTTAAATGTTAGAAAGCACAAGAACACCTGAAGGTTTTGGTCAAACACACATCTGAGGGCCCACTTCCAGGGTTTCTGATTCAGTGGGTCTGGGCTGGGAGATGAGAATTTGTGTTTGTAATTGGTACCGTGACGCTGCTGATCCAGGGACCACACTTTAAGAATCACTGCTCGAAAGTGTCAGAAAGCATTTCCCTTACATATCACAATGAACTCAGCCAAACCCTTTAAACGTACAGAACACCACTCAGTGACTCAGAGAATCCTTCTCACTTAGGTCCAAGTGTCTGCCTGGCTCCGAGTGAGGCAACAAAGCAGCACCACAGAACTCACTTGATGGCTCTCACTGTCAGTCCTCTCTTTCCTTTTCCTTCTTTGTGTGGATGGAATCTAGAGAGCATTTTTTTTTTCTGTGAAATGCCTAAGAAGGTCATTTGTAACATTCTGCCTGGGGCCTCAAATGTCTGCCCAACAGTTAGGGTAGCTTCGTGCTGGGTCAATCCTTGGCAGAGACGGATGGGTTCTTGTTTCAGCACCCTGGAGAGCAGCCTCCGTGCTAAACATAGTGCCAGAGCAAGGACAATGTGACTGCAGTCTTCGTTCCCCGCAAAGAGGAGAAAGAATGAAAGACACACAGCAGTTGCTGGTCGGCAACACGTTCCTCAGTGCCCCTGGGCGAACATCGCCCAATCTCTTAACAGTACATTTCCCTCACAAACAATGGGCTTTTGTTCTATTTGCCGCTAGTCAGTGCGAGTCGGTGGCCTATGACAGTAATGAAATGGAAAGATTTCAACCCTCTTGCCTTCCTACTCACATGCCTCTCTCTCTCTTTCTCCCTCCATCTCCCTCAACTTGATGACAGCTATCCTGAGGCTACCAGGCTGTGGAAGACTGTGTCCCGACCATTCAGAATAGTGTCTTTCCCCTGGTAAGTGCTTAATAAATATTTGTTGAATAAAAATATTTAGGGGGAAAGGTACCAATGCCTTCAATTTATCTTGAAATGCATGTAAAAGTTTTTTTTTATTAAATCATTATTTTTCTCTTTTTATTGTTATTCAATGACAGTTGTCCCAATTTTTCCCCTTTTGCCCTCCTCTGCCCATTCCACCACTGCCCCGGCAGTCAATTCCCACACTGTTGTCCATGTCCGTGGGTCATTCATACATGTTCTCTGACTAGTACCTTTCCCTTCTTTCCACCATTACTCCCCTCCCCGCTCCCCTCAGGTCACTTTCAGTCTGTTCCATGTTTCCATGCTTGTGGTTTGATTTTGTTTGTTAGTTTATTTTGTTCATTAGATTCCTCTCACACAGAGCCCACCATGTGGGTGAAGCAAGCCCAGAACTTGCCGTGATAGCCTCCCACTTGTTCACTCTCCCACACGTCACTTGGCCCACCTTGTGGGCAGAGGCAAGTTCCAGCCAGGGACACAGCACAGACATCAGCTTCCAGGTGCTTAACACTCTCCTCACGGAGCTGCCACTCTGGTACCCACATGCTCTCCCTACAGATCAGGCTCCACATGGATTTTCTTCTCTGAATTCTCCAGAAAGATATATTGATCTGGTCCAGGTGACATCAATAGACCCAGGTAACTAAATAACACTTCTGGGGTTTGCCTTAAAATATGTATGACTTAGCCTCAAGACACCAGGTGATGGCTCCAGCGTCCACCTCTCCCTGGCTCTCAGTCCTCTGCGACCATGAGACACCACCCTCATCTCAACCCCACCCTCCCCTTTCCAGCCCAGGCACTTCTTGTAGAGTCTCAGGACGACAGAAAGAAGCTGCGAGTGGAAATAAAGCCGAGGGTGACAGGAAATGGAAAAGCCATGCAACTCCACCCCAGGTCCAAAAGCACACCTTGTTGACCCCCCGACCCAGGGTTCTCCATGCTCTGGTGTACTGTTTCTCCAAAAGAAATGACGTGGAGGCCCGTGTCCTCCAGAGGCTGGTGGGTGCTCTCTGACTCACCCTCTGAGGAGCCCCACTACTCTGTGCCGACTCGGGGAATGTCACTGCATTTCCTCCAGAGTAGGGCTGGTGCTGACGTGGTCTCTGAGGGCTGGCCTCCTCCTCAGCCCCTCCCTGGCCCTGCTGTGATTCCTGCTGCATTCCACCCATTTCCCTCCCGAGGGATCCTCAGGACATAGGTTCACGCTGACCACTTTGTGCCCACGAGTCCTGTGACCTAAAGCAACGTTCTGTGCTACAGATCCACCACTGTAAACTGTTAATGACAATACCTACCTCATAGGGACAGAGCTAATACACATGACGTGTTTAGCCTAGCGCCCGGGACACAAAGTTAGTCATGAAGACAACAGCCCTTCGCTACGGAGCACTTCAGGTGCATTAGGCAGTGCTTACATGAACCAGCCCAACCCTCATGCCCAACCTAGGAGGGAAGTACCAGGGCTGGAGCCACTTGGCAGATGTGAGGTCTGAGACACAGAGGAGCTGTAAGTTGCCCAAACGTACAGCTAGAAGTGACAGAGGCAGGATCTGGACCCAGGCCTGTTCGATTCCAGGGTCTGCCTGCTGAACCGCTGCGCCCTCGTCCCACTCAGCATGCAGCCTTGTCATTCTCCCTTCCTACCCACCTCTCCCCGCTGTCACCGCACTGGGAAGCTCTTTGCCAGGACAGAAGACTTGAGAGCAAAAATGGCAACCTTTTTCTGTAAAGGGCAAAATCCTAAGTATCTTGATCTCTCTGGGCCACACAGTCCCTGTCACCCCACTCAACTCTGCCAGTGCGGTGTGAAAGCAGACGCAAATGACAGGTAAAGGAACAGGCGTGGTCGTGTTCCAATAAAACTTGATCGACAAACGCAAGCAGCTGGATTTGGCCCAAGGGCCATCGTTTGCTGACCCTGCTCTGGAGGAACAGCACAGCTCTAGGGAAAAGAGACTCAGGATGGAGAGTACTCGGCAAACACCAGGTGCTCAATAAGGGCATGTGGCTTGGTTTCAAGGTCATTTTGTCCATTTCCTTGACTCCAGGCAGCAGCATCGATAAAGAAGCCCTTCTCTGGTTATAGTTTCCCACGAAAGCTGGTCCCACTCTTACCTAATTGTCTGTTTTTATGTTTGATTTATGTCAGAAAGGCGCCCTCCTCCATGATTCACCTGTGCATTGAGATTTTCTCTACTGAGAACAGTCTATGGCTCGAACCCAAACCTTCCCCCTCCCCCCGCCCTGGACAACGTCACTCACCGAGACACCAGGCCACCGCTCTCCTTCTGAAGGCACTGCATCTACGGCAGAGGTTTCTCTTTGTCCAGAGATGGGAAGGGCCCGCTTCTTCCTCCCCAGGTGACTGGGCCACCTGCTGCTGGACGGGAAAGTGGCTGCAGCTTTCTGGCCTCCTCCCAGAGGGGAGAGAGTCAGTTTGGGTGGAGTAGGGCTCCTTCAAAGGAGGGTCAGTGTGATTAAAAGGTTGCCACTGCAGGAAGAGCTTGGGGGACAGCCACTCAGGCAGCAACGTAGGAGCCCCTCACCTCCTGGCCAGCTGTTGCCCCGGGGGCCCGGCCTGCAAGAGACAGAGAGAACGTATTTAGAGTTGATTTGTTTTCAGTTGTATTTATCAGTTTGTGGGCATGGCGGGTATTTGAAATGCCCACATGGTCCTCAATGCAGGTTACAGCGAGAAGTCTAATCTTGGAGTTGAAATGAAGCCAGAATTAAACAGCCAGCCCCACGAACCATGTCATCCAGTGCCGAGTGCTTTGGGGAGGGCAGAAGGCAGGAGAGCGCCTGGACTCCGACAGCCAAGGGCCTGGATATCTGTTGACAGACAGACAGCAGTGAACCCAGCACACAGATGCAGGAGAGAGGCGCCTGTCCTTAATCTAGTCCTCTTTCTCGAAGGGGGAAAACAGGCTTCCCCTGGAGTGTGCCCTGGGTCCAAGGGCCACGGGGAGGCCAGGGGAATGTTTTTGGAAACGTGGGACAAGAACAGGGAAATGGAATACCTAACATAAGGTTTTGTGCTGAGTTATACATCTCAGCTAATGACAGCACAGCTCCCTTCCTCTGGAGTCTTCATCCAGCATGAGTGTCCTTCACTCAGGACTCGAGGTGCGTCCCGCTCCCCTCCCCCACCCCTCCACTCCCCCCGTGGGTTACAGTCTGGGTCAGAGGCTGATGGCTCATCTCAAGATGGTTTTGTGGCTGGGAGAAGAAACAGCAATAAAGACAAAAGTTATGAGCCTACAGCCAGCAGGGAAATAGAGTGGGAGGCTGCTAACACACCGTATCCATTTCTAGAAATTTCATAAGATTTGATCCACTCTCATGTCATATACTAATCTCCTTTTCCTTCGGGTTAGATTCGCCTTCATTTTAGTCAACTACTTTTTTTTGCAAGATCAAGTACATTTGTTCTCTTGGGCACTTTCTCCCTCTCCCCACCTCCCCTCCTCTGCCTTCTATCCCATCCTCAGTTTGAAGAGGGCAGTGTAAGCACACAGGCTTTGCGGCCCTGATCGGGGCTTACATCCTTGCTCTACCAGTTAGTAGCTATTTGTCTGTAAGGAAGTTACCTAGACCTCCTTAGGTCTCAGTTTCCTCATCTGCAGAATGGAGGCGATCCTCAAAGAGGCACTGTAAGGATTAAACAGCATTACTGCCTAAAAGGTGAAGCACCGGGCACGCCATCGACTCAGAATTCAGCGAATGGTGCCAGCTGTTATTCTTATCGCCAGTCTCACTTCTGCCCACCCAGCTCCCTCCCTCTCCCTTCCCTTTGACTCCGCGTCTACACACATACATCGCCTGGCTTCACAAAACACGGATCCCCTCACCCAGCCCAGTATCTCAAGCTGGTCAAGATGTGTGATTGGCCAGCCGTGGTATTTCAGACTTTGTCTTTCTCTCCCTCCTTTGTCCCCCTATATCTGTCTCTCCACGAGACATTTCAGTTTCTCGATCTTTCCTAAAAATACCTGTGGAGACAGTGGCCAACAGCATTACCTTGCAGTGGTAAACCCACCCTGGACTCTGCTCAGAACACCTGGACGAGAGAGCAGGGATGCCTGCCGCTCCGCTCAGAGACTCTTTCACCTTGCCCGCCATGTTTAATTCATGTGTGTTGCGGACCATTTAAAGAGGCTCAATGAGCTGTGAAGATCAAGAGATGAGCCATACAGATTGTACATTATTGACTTGATGCTAAATATGGAAGCTAAGTGACGCCAAGGAGGGAACAGTGAAAGCCTTAATGGTGTAGAATGATGGAAAGCAGGGTGGGTCAAGTCAGTCGCAAATTGAAAAGATGCATGACTTCAAGGAAAGGGCCATTTGTCATCCTGCAGTCATCTTCAATTTCTCCCCTCCTTCACTCTCTACGTTCCATCCATCACCGACACCTGCCAGTTCTAGCTCCAAATAAATCTCAGGTGTCCACTTCTCTTCATTCCCACTGCCCCCACCCAAGGTCGAGCCCCTAACTCTTCTCTGACTATTGCAATAGACACACATGTCTCTTTGTTTCTATATTGCCCTTTTCTAATCCGATCTCCACCTAGCAACCTTTCCAAAATACAAACCAAATCAGGTCAGTCTTCTGCTTACCATCTCCCAATGGCTTACACTTGGTCTTGTAATGAAACACAAACCCGTCATCATGCTTGGGAGCTCTTCGTGGCCAGTCTCCTCTCCACCCAGGCTCCCCTGTGCTTACTCTGCTCCAGCCATTCTTACCTCCTTTCTGTCGCTCCACCACGCCAAGATCATTCCCACCTTCGGGCTCTTGTATTTTTTCTTCTTGCTGCCTGTGGTTTGCATGGCCAGTGCACTGGTATAGAGAGCCTTTTCTGACCCCTTGTCAATGTCACCTCAGTCACTTACACTCCGGCTCATCATCCTGCTCATGTTCTCAACAACCTTGCAGATTTTTGTTCACTTTTTTCTCTCTGCTCTGTGAGGGCAGAGACCATTTCTGTCTCATTCATGCTGTGTCCCTTGTATTCTTACAGTGCAAGTAATACAGTCAAACAGTTGCTGAAAGAATGAATGAATGAATGAATGAATGAATGAATTTGTCACAGGAAGCCCCATTCCAAGATCTGATCTTTCACTGGCCAATTACAACAGTAATTTCTCAAACCCCTTCATTGTCTTGGCTCTAGGCTGAAAATCCACAGCTACCAAGATTATTGAACGCAAAGAGCTGATCCTCAACAAAACAAGAGAAAACAATAAAACTTCCACATGAGTGGAAATAAACCAGGCGTTCGCTCAGTGAGTATTCACTGGGTGCCCACCAGGTGCCCAATCCTGAGCAGGCACCCGTAATACACTGATGCTGATCACAGCCCCTGAGTGGAGCTTAGAATGTGGGAGAGGCCACCTTCAGACACATAAATATATCATTATACCTGGGTTAAGTGCTCTGAAGGAAAGGAGAAGTATCATGTTGAGAATAATAAGAGGGAAGGTAGGGTAGTCAGGAAACGTCTCGCTGCAGAGAAGATGAAACGTTTTAAGCTGTGCGTGGAAGGATAATGAGTGAATAATGAAGGGGAGATGGTCCAAGGGAAAGCAGCTGGCCATCATGACAGCCTGGATCTTAAGGCCGCGGTGAGAAGCCTTGGCTGCTAGGCCTCCATGGATGAGCGGAGGGGAAGGGGCCCTTCTCCAGGGAGCAGGTGGCTGTGCCTGAGCTCGCTGCCACTCATTTGCTCCCCTTTAGCCAGAAGGAAAATCAAATTTTTAAAAGTCAATTCTTTTTTCACAAAAATAACTTTGGCAAGCCAATGCTGAGCATTTTGAATTCAGAAGGAACCCCAGACAGGCTCCTCCTTGGTCTTTGTGCGTCTTTGACTCCTTGCAGTATTAAAGCTGATCTGATAAACCTCCACACAGGGACCTCTCCCTATGTAGCTAGGATCTGTCTCTCCCATATCCAGGGGGGCAATCATTTACCTCCTCTGCCTCCTCTGGGTGGCTGATGGACAGGGCCTTAGGCCATCACGGAGGCATCTGTGGCATCATTTTCTGGGCCCACTTGTTTGGGAAAAAAATGCCCAAATGATTTAATAGTCCAGAATTCCTATAAGCTCATCATGTAAGTCTGGGTGTGCAGACCATGTGGGGAAGGGAGAACAGGTAGAAGACCTGCACCCTGCTGGAGTTCCAGGGTGCCAGTTCCACTCCTGGACGTGATCTTCAGTAACAACCACTCCATGCCAGGAGACTCCCCCTCTCCTGCACACAATGCACACAAGGGGACATCTACGGCCTCTCCTCTGGGACCTGGAGGAACCTACAAGGAACAATGGACCACACGCTGGATGGAGACTCTGTGCACAGGGCTGGCTACTAGAATCCCTACCTTGCTGGGTGACTGTGAGCAAGTCTCTTTGTCTTTCTAAATCTCAGGATCCTCTCTTTCTCTGGCAAAATGAAGTCATCAGACTAGATCAGGGGTTCCTAGATTTTTTAGGGACCCTCAGCATAACGCTTCCTTTGGAGGAAATCCTAGTGGAAGACTAATACAGAAAGCAGGTAGAGTATTTTGTACCTTGAGCAGAATCCTCAGAAGTGCTACTGAGAATGCCTGATGCTCCCTGAAAGGCAACCCAAAAACCACTGAATTAGAAGTCTTCACTCTGGCTGGTGTGGCTCAGTGGATTGAGAGCTGGCCTGTGAACCGAAAGGTCCGTGGTTCAATTCCCAGTCAGGGCATATGCCTGAGTTGTGGGCCAGGTCCCCAGTTGGGGACGTGCAAGAGGCAACTGATCAATGTTTCTCTCACATGTTGATGTTTCTCTTCCTCTTTCTCCCTCCCATCCCCTCTCTCTGAAAATAAATCTTTAAAAAATCTTTAAAAACAAGTCTGCATGATCTTTAATTCTAAAGGATTCAGATGCTGGTTCCCCCTCATGCTATGGACTGAATTATGGACCCCCAAAATGCATATGCAGAAGCCCCAATCTCCAACGTGACTGCATTGGAGACAGGGCTCCTAGGAGGTGTTTGAAGTAGGAGGAGGTCATAAGAGGGGGCCCTAATCTGATAGGACTGGAAGCCTCATAAGGAGAGGAGGAGAGCGAGGGGTCTCTTCCTGCGTGGGCACGCACCGAGGAAAGGCCACGTGAGGACACAGCGAGAAGGTGCCGTCTGTGAGGCAGGATGATCACCAGGAATGAAATCAGCCAGTACCTTGATCTTGAACTTCCCACTCTCCAGAACTGTGAGAAATAAATTTCAGTTGTTCAAGCCCCTGGTCTGTGGCATTTTACTCTGGACTAACACAGCCCGGTGTGGCGTTGGTGGCCTCTCAGTCCAGTGGTCGACGTCACTTTGACTCCTCCAGTGTCATAACTCAGTGTCCCCGTTTGAAGGCACAGGGACATTCCACTTCCTCCACAACGGCTTCCCTATGCACTCCAAGCACACAGATAGTTTTCTTCCCTTCACTCTGTCTGTCCCCATGTTTGTTCGTCTCTGAGGTGAATAAGGACAATCAACCTAACTTAAAGGGGTGCAAGCAGCCAGGGCTTTCCAGTGCTCCCCCTAACTCTTCTTCTATTCCTCTATCCCACAATCTCTGCTGACTCCCCAAGTGGTAGCAAATTGAGAACAAAACGGCACAGGCCCCATCCTGCCTTCCATGGCTCCCCACAGGTAGCCCAGGCTGTGGGCTGCCCACGGTTCCCGCTACCCTCCTGAGTTTTTCTACTTCTGCACAATCTGGGAGGCCCTCCTCTACCTCCTCCAGCTACCAGAACCCCTCCCACCCTGCAAGGTCCAGCTGCAAGAGGGCTCCCATCAGAGGTCCCCTTCTCCATGGAAGTTTTCCTGAAACCTCTGGTTGGAAGTATCCCCTACCTCCTCTTCCGCACCCCCGCCACGGCTGACTGTGCTGATCACGGCACACAGCACCCATTCACCCTACACCAACTGGTCGACTTTTTTAATCTCCCTCTAGTTGTAAATGTCCCGAGGACAGGGACCACATCGTATTCATCCTTTAGTCTTCTACACGGCCTGGTATGGTGCTGTGTAAGGAGAACGTGCTCAGTCAAAAATGGCTAAGTGAGTGGGTAGATGAATGAATTTGAGGAGCACCGTATCTGATTATATCAGGAATAATTTAAGAACACACAGAGGTTTTAATATGCCTGTGCATAAAAGAGGAAGTATGAACCTGGAATATGCGATGAGCTGGGGGACAGATGTCAGAGATGAAGGTGTAGTAACTCATAACTCGTCCAAGAGCTACCCCTTGGTTAAGCACTGACAATCTCCTGGAAGCTGTTATGTGTTGCCCTCTTAGATCGTGCAGATGTTAGACACTCGAATGTTATATAAAATAATTATTATAATTAGTAGCTGGTTATAAAAAGGGAAAGAATATATAAAAAGGAGAATGAGAGAAGAACATAATTTAGATTGAGAGGTGAGGGGAGGACTCTCCAAGGAGGTGGCATTTTGGACAAAGATGAACTCGGGTAAGATTTGAAGGGTGATTAGGAATCAGCCAGGATTAGAGGCAGGCAAAAGTCCTGAGGCAGGAAACTGATGCCAGCAATGAACCTCCAGGCCAGTAGGGTCCACAGGAAGTGGGCGGGATTGACAGGAGAGGAAGACAGGACAGGTGGATGAGGGCCTGATCACACAGGACCCTCCAGTAAGGGGCCTGGGTTTATTCTCAGTGCAGTGGGAAGTGGGGCTTCAGCAGGGGAGGGCATGATCCTCCCCCGATCTGGGCTGCTGCGTGGAGAAAAGATCGGAGCAGAACCAGCCTGGCTACAGAGTCTACAGCTAGAAGACTATTGGGAGAGTCTGAAGTGGTTTGGACTAAAGGAGGGGCAGTGGATATGGAAAGAAGTAGCGAGACTGGAGAAATATTTTGGAGGTATAATATTTTAGAGGCATTTATTGATACCTAATTTATCACATATTTTCTTACTTATCATCAATATATCACAACAATGTCTCATAAGTCCAGGAGAGTAAGGACTGGTCTTCTACACTGCTGAATTCCCAATGTCTATTACCGTGTTTGGCATGTAGTAAATTCTGAGTAAGTATTGATGAATACACTTATAAAAGAATACTTTGTAAATGAGAGACAAAAGTGAAAAAGAAGGTAGGGTAGAGAATACATTCCAGCGTTTGGGCGTCATCACTAAGGAGTGACGGACATTTCTTGAGACAAGAGGAATGCAAAGGAGCTCATTTAGGGGATAAGATTGGAAGTCCATTGTTTGACATGTGGCATTTTATAGATGTCCATCAGATATCCAAGTCACTGTTCTGGTCTGGAGTTACAAATTTAGGTAATAGCTATACAGATAAAGCACTTCAAGCCATGAGATCATCTAGGACAGAATTTCTTGACCTGAAGTCTACAATGGCCAAGGGGGGGTCATGCATCACATTCATGAACTTGGATGGGAAAATACTGTATTTTCATCTTTACTAAATTTTAACTGAATTTAGCAGTTTCTTTCATTATGAATGTAGACAACAAACTATAGTAGTACATGAAGTACCTCTGACTTTTATCAGTAATAAAAAACTGCAGACATTATCTGACAGAACCATTTGTATTGATCACTACCTCAACTGTATAGAAGTTATCAGACTCACAATGAGATCCTATAATTTAACACATTGACTAAAAGTACACATATTACTCTAGTACAAATTTGTTTTTATGCATTGATAAATGTTTTTCAAAATAATGGATTATTGTAGTTACAATTTGCTTCATATACTTTAGAGCAGTATTGTGAGAAAGCATGCGTAGGCTTGGCCAGACAGCCAGAGGCTCCACATCACAGGACAAGTTCAGAGCCCTGGGAGGAGCTAGAGGCCATGTCTAGGGGACAGGAAACTGCTGGCAACCAGAGATTGTCTGAGGAGTGGGGGTGGGAGGGGAAACCGACCATAGGGTGAGGGAAGTTGACTAGAGAAACTAGATCAGGCCAAGGATGAACCAGTCAAGGCGAAGAGAAGCAGGAAGCTATGGAAAGCTTACTGAAGAACAAAGGAGAAGAACAAAGCCCCAGGGCTGACTGGGGGACTTCATACCCATCTAAGACTAGAGAGAGAGGTTTGGAACAAAAGCCTGGGAAACACTATTGTAGCCCTTGAAGAGCTGATCTTGAGCTAGAGGCCCTGGGGCAGGACTGAGGGTGAGGGGTGGAGGGGGGTTAGGATGCAGGGGTGGGGCATCCTTGAGGGGCGGGGCTAGGAGGCTAGAGATCTGCTCTGGACCAGCTCTGTGACTTTTATCCAATCTACTTCTTTCCCTGGGTGGGTCTGTTTCCTCACCCTATAGCTGAGGAGGCTGAACTAGCAGACCTCTAAGGCCCGCTCCAATCCAGACAGTGCAGGCTTTGGTCACTCCTCTGTCTGGCCCTGCTGTGTTACCTGCTGCCTGGTCACACTGGACAAATTCCTTCCCCCTCTGAGCCTCCAGCTTCTACAAGGCAGAGATTGGCCAGATGTCCTCATGGACCCCTGCCAGCACTAATGATCTGTTTTCAGGGGCTGTTTGTTAACCATGAACAAAAGTAAGTCCTGGGGAGCCCTGCCGAAAGGGCCATGCTTTCCCTGACTGACAATGTCAGAACAGCTCACCTGGGCTATCGCTGAATGTGAAAGGGGGAATGGGGAAGTGACCCAGCTGCTCAGAGCCTTCCTCTTCTGTTCTCTCCTTATACATTGTTTAGGATTCTCTCACAGCTCATGGCACTTACTTGTTTATAAGTCTGTTGTTTCCGAGCCCCTCCTCCATCTCATAGACTGTGTGCTCCTTAGACTAGGAACCTTGCCTTACAGATTCACTTTTTATGTCCACTTCCTGGTTCAACAAACATCTGCTCAATGAATGAATGAACAGTTTGTGAATGAATAACATGAAAATTATACACCAAATTGCTTTCAGAATAATTATTTGATAAGGGCAAGAGTAACTGCTGTGCCATCAGAGGGTTCCGTATACCCACAGTTCATACTAGGCATGGGCTACGGTTAATAAGTGGTGAGTATCACATTGTGTTAAGGGACTGTTTTTCTCCACTTTCCCCACCCACAGGTCTCCACACTTTAAAGGAAATAAAGCACTCTGATTGCTCTATGGGGGTGAGTTGTCTATAACCACCCCTTTGCTTTTCCTGATCCCCTTCTCCAAGATCCCAGTGGGGAACGTGTCCAATGCTGATCTTGCTGCTCACACATCAGGCCACTGTCTGACCCTCTCCCCTGCTTCCTGTCTCAGGAGCAGTAACTGGGCCTCTGCAAACTCAAGCTTGAAGATCCACCACAGAGAGAGCCTCCTGGGACTTGAGTCCAAGCAGTTCACTCTAATCAGCCTGACCAAAAATCCCCATAGTGAGGTATCAAGCCCTCTCCCAACCACGACAGAGCGGCTCATGGTTTTCCATTTGCTGTGTGTGAACAAACACAGCCTCCTCGAGAACCTCAAGGGAGAATATATCGCTGAGGCAAGACAAGATCTGGGCATTTCTAGGTCCCCTTGGTCTTGACCAGAGAAATCCCCATTCCCCTGGGTGCTTAAGGAAAAACAAACCGAGTCAGCCCGTATAGTCATTAGGTAGCCGGTGAGAGCGGCACATTGCAGAAATGAGAACGACTTAGAAATTGTTTAGTTACAAGCAACTGAAAGTCCCTTCAACAAATTTAAGGAGACAGACTTTTATTGTAAAGAAACAAGGGCATTCAGAGACCCAAGCTGTATCATGGGAAAGCACAAAACAGACAGCACAGAGATAAAAGGTTAAGGAAGAAGAGATAGTGATTTGGACGGCTCTTTGAGAAAGTTCAGCAATAAAACAGAACGATGAGTCAGTAACCCAAGGGAATGTTGGGGAAGAAAAGGTTCTTGGCATGTAAATTAAGGAGTGAGAGTCAGGAGAGGAGCAAACAAGGAAAGGAGAGATGAGATAATTGATGCCCAGTAGATGCTCCATAAGTACATGCAAATTAATTGAAACCACCTGTGTGGAAGAGCATTAAAGTTAAATCTGGCTCAAGGGACACGGAGCATATTTTCTGCATTTCTGTCCTCATGTTAGGTGACTCCTCAAGCATTGCCATGAGAGACCCAGGCAGTTGCCTCTGAGGAAATCAACAGCCTCTCAGCGCTACAGCCAGGACACCAGGGAGACAGAGCTGTAGTTCTCAAAGCTACGGTCACTCCCCGACGCCAGCTGCCTCCGGTGCCTGCGTGTTTGAGAGCAGATGTGGAGAAAGAGAACGCAGGCAGGAATAGCCAAGATCACATTTCCAAGCGGATGCCAGATACCAGTTCCAATAGAAGTTGGTTTTTCTCTCAGAGGGGATTCTTGCCTTGTGGCCAAGACAGTGGACAGCCTGGAGAAGGGGCCAGTGGTTCACGCTAATTTTTCTAGCCATTGTACAGGAATTGAAGAGGTAAACTGAGTACATGAGATGTCTTAGGGACATTTTAGTTATAAGGAGCATATGTTTACTCAAACAATTTAAAGAAAATGGAATTTATTTTAAGGACCCAAGGAAATACTGTAGAACAGAATTGTTTTAAAACAATATACAAGGAGCCTTGTAGGAAATGAGGAGCTGACATGTTCTCTGTCCCATATCTGTCCCAAATTGTGTCTTTTAAATCTGTGTTCTCTCTCCCCACACCAATTTCTGTGTCCATTCCCCACTTTTATACAATCTATCCTGAATGCCCTGAAATGAAATTAGAGTCAATAAAACCTTTAAAAATCTGCAATTTATAAAAAAGAAGGCAGTAAAGATAAAAATAACGAGAGGGAGGAATGAGAACACATGGGTCAAATAGAAAACAATTCATTTGATGGCAAACTTAATTCTAACGATATCGATGACCACATAAATGTGACTAGTGTAAAAATACCAGCTGAAAGACAGGGCTGTCAGATTGGATTAAAAATATTTGAATTATTGAGAGAGAACAAAAAAGCCCCACTAATCTAGAGTTCTGTGTCCTACAAACAAAAATATTAAATTACTATTATACATTAAAAGAATACACAAGCATTATGAAATACAACTTAAAATGGACAAATTCCTTTAAAGATACAAACTGTCAAAACTCAAGAAGAAGTAGCTTGAATAGCCCTACATACAGAGTCTGGCACAAATAATGCCCCCTGTTTATTACATCTTTTATTACAAAATCATAAGCATGTAATTCTGTAACATAACAATATCACACTCAAGCACACCCTATGACATTTTAGGTGAAATGTTCAAATTAAAGCTATAAATTATTGCATCTATATTATTGCCCTACCAACCACACTCAAGCAGGCATTGCTTCTGCCAGACCCTGTATATTAAAGAAATTATTTTTGTAAAATCCTTCTCATGAAGAAAACTCAAGCCTAACCAGCTTTGCTAGTGAATTCTACCCCCAAATTAAGAAAGCTGTAATGCTTACTTCACATAAACTCTTCCACAAAATACAAAATAAGAGTGTACTCCCAACTTATTCTTACTCTAGCATTACCCTAAACCCCAAACCAAACAGTTAAAGAAAACTAAACTATGAACTAATTTCTGATAAGAGCATAGACATAAAATTAATAAAATTCTTAAAAATTGAATCCAGCAGTATGTAAAAAAGCAAATACATTATGACCAAGCAGAGTTTATCCCCAGAATGTAAAACCAGTTTAACATTCAAGTTAATCAGTATAATTGCCATATTGAAACAGGGTGCGAAGTGAAGGGCCCCAGAGCCCATGGGTGGGGGGTAGGGGAAGTGAATGATAGGGTGCACGATGCTTTGCATAACAAAAGGCAAGTCAGTAGCTGTGCTGCTGCCCCAGGTGAAAGGTCTAAGTGTCTTTCAGAATGCTGGAGATAGGAAATGAGGAGTTGACATGTTCTCTCTCCCACTTCTGTCCCAAATTGTGCCTTTTAAATCTGTGTTCTCTCTCCCCACACCAATTTCTGTGTCCATTCCCCACTTTTACACAATCTATCCTGAATGCCCTGAAATGAAATTAGAGTCAATAAAATCTTTAAAAATATGCAAAAATAGCCAGGGGAGGCTGCCCACCCCTCAGGTCTGGATGTCCATCCATGTGTCACAGGAGACCCTTGACCTGACTAAAGATGGCAGCCAAGAGGAGGTCAAAGATAAGGGGGAACTGGCAAAAGTAGCACATTGCAGGAGGGGCCAGATATGAGGACACTTAGGAAGTTCCAGGTCAGCATTTAAAAATAAGGGTGGGCTGAAAGAGAGGGGGATTCAGCCATGCTGCCTGTCACGAGAAGGGCTATATCTGCCCCTCTGAGCAGGCAGCCATGAGGAAGGAGCCAGGGGAATTTCAGCCATGAGGTCTGAGAGAGGAGGCAGCAAGCAGCTATGTGGTTTGTAGTGACACTGGTCCGCCAGGGAGCCTGAAAGAGTACAGTAGCAGCCAATGTGGTTTGAAAGGGTGTAGAAGGGTCGCCCCGTTGGCTACGAGGTCAGTAGTGAGTGGCAGCCCTGAGGAAGGGGCCATGAAGTAGGGGGATTTGGCCATTAGGTCTGATGTGTAAGGAGATGCCACTCGATTTGGAATAAGGCGATGTTACATGGTTTGGATTAAGAGCTGAAGTGAGAAAGGGGAGACCTGCTGGGAAACCTGCCTGGAGAACACGGCACATGCTTTCCTGGACTACTATATGGTGACTGAGGGCAACGTACCCCAGATCCTCAAGGAGAGAGATGCTGCGAGAGGATAGTGACTCTGAAACCCACAGGAGCACGTTTCCAGAGGGGATGGAGAACTCTGCGCAGCTGGCTTAAGAACAGATAAGGATATGGGGAACTTTGGGGCATGTTTTTGGCTTATAGCCTGGTGGGGAGCAAGGGAAGGCTGGGTCTCATGGAAGAACGGGGCTCCGAGCAGTAGTGCTCTCAGCCCCCGGAGGTTAGAATCCTGTAAATAAAAACCTGTTTCCTTCAACACTAATTGTTGGCTCATGCAACAAGACGACACGTGGACGGGCCCTGCTTTGCTCAGTTACAATATTAACAGTCTAAAAAAGAAAAAGTATATAATTACCTCAATAGTTATACAAAAATCATTTGCTAAAATTCAAAATACCCACTTGCGAGAAAAACTCTCAGCAAACTCAGAATCAAAGGAAACTTTCTCCTCTTGATAAAGGGCATCCATGGGAAACCTACAGCTAAGGTAATAGTAACTGGTGAAGAGAAACAATGTTTTTTCTCATAAGATCAGGAACAAGGCAAGGATGTCTGCTCTCCCCACTCCTACTCCACACTGAGGACACTATCCAGGTGCAATTAGGAAAACAAGAAATGAAATGAAAGGCAACCAGACTAGAAGAAAGTAAATTTTATCCTAATATTTACATTCTCTAATTTCATAAGCTCATCATCCCGGAATGGTGGAATTCAGAAAAGTCACACTTATTTGCTCAGCACTAAATAATGTATCCTGCCCCTCTGCCGTCCATCCCTCTTCAATGCCAGAAGGAGGACTGCTTCCACCTGGACAGTCACGGACTTCTGGTTTCACAGTGCTAGGGTTCTGGTCGACTTTCGCTTGTCCTCTCCTGTCCTGTCCTCTCCTCGCCTCTCCTGTCCTCTCCTCTCTTGTCCTCTACTGTCCTCTCCTGTCCTGTCCTCTCCACTATCACCCCCCTCTTCCTTCTCCTCTTCTGCCCCTTCTCCTCCCCTCTCCCCTCCCTCCTCCACCCCCTCCTCCTCCTTCTTCCTCTTCCTCTCCCCCACTTCTCTTCTCAGGAGACTAGACCATTTTAAAAGGGCAGTGTTGAGCTCCTGCTCGAGGATGCTCATGCATTTCTCTCCCTTTTTCACACCATCTCATTTCCAAGAGTCCAGATAGGTAAAGCAGTCAGAATATGTTTGTCTGAGAGTTTCCTCATCCCAAAAATGCAGAGGAGAGAAAAGTTCCAGGCCTTAGATAAATGTCAGAGCAGCTGCTTCTTGCTGGATAACGTTCTCAGGGTTCTAATGGTGACAGATGATAAGTGTGGACTTAGGGGAGAAGAGGTGTAGCAGCTCAACCTGCCTTGATTCTTGGTACTAAGCTGCCTCCAGCATAGTCAAAGGGGTTGTCCATGGTGGCACAGACATGTGACCTGAGAAAACACCTGGGGGTTAAGGGCCAAAGCCTCGTAGGGAAAAATGGGGCATTTGCCTGACCTTGCCTTCTGCGTGCTCTGCTTTTAGGAACACTGCAGAGTTATCAGTGGCTGGCATAACCAGCCCAGAGCCCAGAAACCTAGGTCCTCTTCTGCTCAATCTCCCCTTTACTGACTCTTGTGATGCCCCCACAGAGGTGGAATGGACCACTCTTACCCAAAATTTGGCTCCAAATGTCAAGACTGAAGAAGCCATATATATACACACGTGCCAAGCAGATGTGGACAGTTTTCCTGCTCACATCACGAGACGTTCTGGGATGAGCAGTCAGGCTCCCAAGGGGCCAAAAATGGCTTGAAAGAGAGTGATGAAGGACGACCAGGCTGGGATGTGACAGTGACTGGGCTGTGGGGCTGGGGTGGCAGCCTGGGCTGGAAGGGTTTGAACGTCCCCCTGATGCCAAAGTAGCAAGCCCGGGGCTCTCTTCGCAGCTTGCCCAGACGTGGGGCAGAAGGAGAAGGGGAAGCGGGTTCGAGGTCGGAAGTGGAGGCAGCCTCTTTGCTACGCCAACACTCTAGCCCCTCGAGGACCTGCCTCTCCCACTCCCCGCCCTCAGTCCTTTGCGTGGAGGTGACAGGACCTAATGAGCTGGCCGAGGATATTTAAGTTACTAAACAGAATAGCCTACTTACGGCCTTGCTTATTATCCCTAAGCATCTGAAATAAAAATCATAGAGATGGCATTACATGAGTCCCCCGGTGGCATGTACTTGGAAGCTCTTCATTTTTAGCCAAAATTCATCTGGGGTTGTGTATAATTCTCCCTTTTGACAGCAACTGAAAATATGAATGGTGGGGAATTGAGCAGAGAACATAGAAGCCCTTAAAGCAACATCAGGAAAGATCGCCGGGGTCAGCAGCAGCATGGCGGGCAGAAAGGCACCTTGGCAATGAGATTGCTATGAGGAAAAGGAAGGAAATCCGTGTGAGTTTCCAGTGTAATGTCTGCCACACACGCCGTGGGTGCCCAGCAGACATTCGTGCATTCCCACCGCCACATTCACCACTGACGACCACCGACACCAAAGAACTGTGAGTGCTGGCAAATGTCCGCATTCCTTAGCTCTCCATTCTTCTGTCCACGGTGCATAAACTGCTCTCTAAAATTACCAATTAAAAAAATCACACCCACACTTCAAAACCTCCAGACAACCGACCACCTCCCCCTCAACACACTCCCTCTTCTGGACACTCTAACAGAAAGTTCCTCCTGACGGGGAGCCAGAATCTACCTGTTAGTATTCGAGTAGCGGTGGGAACACAAATTGATACATGCACTCTGGAAACAGTTTCTAGTTAAGTCAATGAGATGCATCCTTCCTGTGATCCAGCAATGTCCACATTGAGGGACATATTACGGAGAAACTTGCCCGTACACACAGGAGAGAGTATGAGAACATTCACAGCAGGTTGAAGGGGTCATCTCTGGTAATGGGACTCACAGGACTTAGTAGTTATTTCTGTTTGGAATATTCATTGCCTACACTTTCTACAAACATATGTGGCTTTAATAATCAGAAGAGGAAGAGTTACAGAAATAAGCTCCTATGGAAGCTGTCTCTTTCTTCTTCCTGGCAGAATAGATAATCCTAGGATAACAATTAGGAGCCAAATGTGCAAGAGGGAATAGGCATCTGGTGTGTGTGTAAAAGACAAATTTTAGCAAATTGCAAATCTGTGAGAAACCAGAATTCAGTCAGTCCTCATGGTTTGGTTTGGAGTTGAGTTAGGTTCATTGTCAATTTAATTTCTCCTAACTAGGCTATCACTTTGCAACCAAACAAAAACAAAAATAACTTTTTATTGAATTTGGCAAAGATCTCCCTGTCCATCTCTCCCTGTCTAGGTTCTATATCCCTTCCCCAGGCTCCTGGCCTCACCACACCCCTGTGCTCTTCTCCAGAGCCCCCCAGCCAGCCCCCACAGAATGGGCACAGAGGGATGGTTTTACGACTCTCAGAAGTGGCTCCTTGGAGGGCATGCACACAGCCTGACGCAGCGCCATCATGCAGATGGCTGGGCACCAAGAGGACCACGCCTGCGTAAGGGAGGCCTCAGGCAAGATCCATGCAAGTGAAGTCCCTTCTCACTCGAGACACTAGGACAGGGAGGGGTGCAAATCCAGTCTGAAGAAGGACGGTGGGTGGTGTGACTTGAGTACAGACAGCTCGTTTCTAAGAAATCCACCTCCGAGGTGGCAAGGGAGAGCTCCGGGAAGGGGCCAAAGGGCAAGGTCTGCGAAATTCCCACAGAGAGGCAAGTGGACTCTGTTCTCAGGCAACCCATGTCCTGCTTGACCTTGGCCTTTGGCGGGGGGGCACTGTCCCCACTCTGTCCGCAGGCCATGCGTTCAGGACTTGGCTTCCTAAGTCACTCCCCCTATATCCCACACCTCGCCCCATGTCTGGTATCTCCATTTTATTGTCCATGCTTCCGTGGTGACACCCCAGTGCACTACTGGAGCACACCCCTGTCGTAAAAAAGTGACTTGGCGTCCCTCCCTCCTCACTCTGCTTTACTGGACACAAGTCAGCACCGACAGCTAACATCATAGGTTCTCTCCCTGTGCAGTCAGAGACACTGAAAGCAAAGAATGAAAAGAGGATTATACAGCTAAACAGTGGCATACCAGGGGGGGGGGGGGGGGCACGCATTATCGCTGACATTGCTTAGAATGGCCGGTGCATAGTGACAAGGAAAAGCAGACCGGCTTGACCCGATCTCATTATCATTTGAAATTTCTCCACAGACCACGCACCTCTGCATTCCCTGCACCCAGCCAACCACTCCAGCCACTCCTGGTGCTGACCAGCTCTCTGCAGCCCTCTGTGTGAGGGGCACATCTGCGCTCTTGATCAATACTCTTTGATTATCTGTGAAATGACATCCATGCGTGGGAGACTTTGAGATGGGGGAGGCTTAACGCTCATTGAGCCCGACCCTGTCCTTTCACAGCAGGGGAGACACGTGCAGAGGAGCTGTGCTTTGCCCAAGTTCATGACGGAGCTGGGTCTTGGCCTCCAGGCTTCTGGGCTTCTGCACCTGGGACTGGCACAGAGGGAGTCGCAGCTGGTCCCGGATTCGACAGGTATTTCTAGGTCCCTTTCCCTATTCAACCAAGGACCTTCTCTTATCTCCTGACGGCTCTAACACAGCACTGTGCTCCTGCCTGGGGCCCCAACATGGCTGTCTTGGAGCAGGGGCAAAACCCCGTCCCTACAGCCACCGGAACTCAGACTCCATGGCCCCCCAGATTCTACTGACAGAATACCCCCACATTACCCAGTGAAGCCTGTGGAAACAAACACCCTCTCCAGGCACGTGGTCTTGGGGGTGAGCCCTTCCCTGCGCTCTGACTTGGACAGGGTTTTCAGTTAGCCGCCCCATACAGCTCACAGGGAGCACTCACCCCCACCCCCACACCTGTCAGTCTGCACCCAGAGCTTTCCTAAAGCTCCAGCCACCCCAGCAACCTCAGGCCCTGGGGGGACAGGGAGCTCAGGTCCACCTGTCTGCATTCTGTGGATGGATATCCACGAGACAAGGCAGCGGAACACACTAGCCGACCTGTTACAGATCCTCTGCCCTTGGCCAGGAGGGAGCTCCTCCTCCCAGCCCCTGAGATCTGAAGCCTGGCACGGCGACCACAGGAGCTCCCAAGAACAAGCAGATACAACATCGGCCAGAGCAGAGTTCCTACAATGAATGAAGCCAATGAGCTGCCTCCCGCCCCACCAGCAAATCGTGACCCGGTGCATTCCGCAGTAGGGCTGAAGCTCTTTTCCAATGCCCATTATTTTTAGATTATCCATGCTATTCTTCCCATTAGCCCAAGTCATTGGGAGTTCACAGTTAGTGCGGCTGAATCATTGCCCAAGTGACTCAGCCTTTTGATTAAAAACAGAGCAAAAGAGCTTGTTAGTTCACCGTCACTGATAGAGTGCAGTCTCAACACCCTAGCAGGATGTTCAGGGCTATTCATAAGCTGGCCCTAATCAGCTGCACCAGTTATGTGGTCCATCATCACCATACAGCCCCTAGCCTTCTTCCCCACACCTCCACTTGCCATGTCTAATGCCTGCTCATCCTCCAGGATGCAGCTCGAGTCACCTTCTCCAGAAAGTCTACCCTGATTGCATCCTAGGCCCCTTGTCTGAGCGCCCTTTCCTCCACTTTTGTCTTATCACCCTGCTTTGGAATCACCTATCTCCTCATTTCCTCCACTGACTGTAAGCTCCAGGGGCTCTACTGCATGAGAAGTGACTGGACAAGTCCTTGAACCTCTGAGTTTCAATTTCATCCTTTGTAAATGGAAATAAAGATGGTACCTTCTCACATGACTGTTGGGAGGAGTATATGAGCTCGTGCATATTAAGCACTCGATGAACGTCTGCTATTATTATGATCAGTATTCAAGGTATAGCCAAGGTTGATCATTCGCTGTCTCCCCAATGTCTTTCTAATGTCTGAAATATCACCAATAATTACTTATTGAGTAAGTTAATGTATGGATATATTCCACCCAAACCTAACTATCTGCCATGTCCTAAAGGCCCCTAAATGCCTTTTATAACTCTTTGTTCTTGTGCACTCTGTTCGGGACTCCTGCTCCTCCATGCCCGACCCTACCCTGCTCTGTTTGCTATCTGGTGAACCTCCTACTTATCCTTCGAGACCAAGACCACACGGCACCTCCTCTTCTCTACCTTCCTGCACTCCCTTAGAGCAAACTGATCTGAGCTTGCAGAGGACTTGGTCCGTTATCCTGATGCCCATGCTCATGAGATTGCCTTGCCCTCACTGTGATGTTTGCTTCTCCGTCAATCACCCCCTCTTGCCAGTGAGCTCCTGAAGAGCAGGGATTCACTGATCCTCCGGCCCCCGGAGCCTGTCTCGTGCTGGAAGACATTAGGCACCGAACAGGCAAAGAAGAGATTCCCCAGCAAGCCCAGAGGTTGGACCCACTGTCACGGAGATGGAAGATAAAAAGCTCACGACCCCTCCTGGGAAGCAAGGAAGCAGGCTGTGAGCTTACCGTAACATTGTCACTTCTGTACTTCTTCGACTTGCTGCAGCAGTAGGGAAATAATTCAGAAGAGAAGAAACATCATCCATATCCCATTACGCTAACACATCCAGTGTTTTCATTTTTCCTTATTCCCCTGCAGTCCTTTATTTACATGCATGCATAATTTTATCTAGCGGCACTCATAATACAGACGCAAGTTGGCGTGCCGTTTTTTTCTTACTTAACCATCTCTCATAAGCATTTTTCCCAGTTACTGCACTGTCTACAAAAACATCTGTTCTGGCTGCATGATACTCCATTTGGTTGCTTCTAAATTACAACTACTAAAGACAATGCTATGCCAAGAATCTTTTCACATAAAGCTTTTCTTCTTCTAAATCAGTGCTATTTTTCAACCACTTCTGCGGACGACTTCAGAATTTTCCTATGGGCTCGACAAAAGACCTGACACTTTTTTAAAAAAATCCCAGTGAACAAAGAGTTAAATTCCAGGGTCATTTCAGGCAGGAGCACAGAATAATAGTTCTCAGCCCCTGGGCGTGCCTGAGATCCATCTGCTGACCTTTTAACCCCACCCCAGCCCACCCGAATCAGAGCCTGGGAGTGGAGGAATAAAATGTTTTAAAAGGTCTCCCAGTGAGAGCCGGCGCGCTGGATTCTACCAGGTCAGGGAATTGCCAAGAGCATCATGGCCGACAGCCTGAAGGGTCCCATTGTAGAACAGAGACTTCAGTGTCACCTGCTGCAGGTGGCCCCTCGAGACCCCAGAAGGTAGTGATACACAGAAGGCTGGTGAGGTTCATGGGAGAAACCTGCCCATCACACAGCGATTCGTCCAACAAGGGTTTGGTAAGCACCTCGCTAAAAAAACTTCACTCCTGATGAAGTTACTCTAGTTGAAAATACCCACTGGCTTGCTCTGTATTTCTGATTAGATTTAAGTAGACATCTTGAACTTGGCAGGTCCCAAACCGACCACCTGTTCAAGCCAGATGTTCCAAGTCTTCCTCATCTCAATTAATGGAAATTCCTACCTTCTAATCGCTCAGGCCCAAAACCTTGAGATCATCCTTCAGATCCTTCTGGCACACCCTACACTCCAACCTATCAACAGGACTTATCAATAAGTCCTCTGCGCTTTCCCTTCAAAATATACCCAGAATCTAACTACTTATCACTACTTCCAACACCACCCTGGTCCAAAACGCCACCATAGAGGCCTAGATTATTGCAATAGCCTCTGAAATAGTCTCCCTAATCCACCATTGCCCCTCACAGACTGTTTGCCACACACCAGCCAGAGTGGTCTTTTTAGAACATAAGTCGGATCATATCAGTCATCTCCAAAACTCCCAAGGTCTCCCCATCTCACTCACAGTGCGATGATAAATTTTCTATCAGCTTGACTGGGCCGTAGAGAGCTCAGACATTTGATCAAACACTGTTGTGGTGTGTCTGTGAGTGTTTTGAGATTAACATTTGAATCTACAGACAGTAAAGCAGACTGCCCTCCCCAATGTGGGTGGGCCTCACCCAGTCAGCTGAAGGCCTGAATGGGACAAAAAGGGAGGGTGAGCAGAAACATCTCCTGCCTCACTGCTGAGCTGCGACATCAGTCTCTTCCTGCCTTTGGACTCAAATTGAAACACTGGCTCTTCCTGGATCTCAAGCCTGTGGGCTCACAGACTAGAACTTAAACCTGAGTCGCCAAGTGGCTGATGACAGATCTTGGAGCTTCTCAGTCTTCATAATTGCATGAGCTAATTCCTTATAATAAATCTCAATCCATCTCTCTCTCTCCACACACGCACACACACACACACACACACACACACACACACAGAACACTGACTAATACACACAGTAAAATCCCAAGTGCTTACCAAGACCTACAGGGTCTTACACGTCAAACCTCCCCATTTCCTCTCTGACCTCAACTTCTTCCTCTCCCCTTCAAACACCTGGCTTCCACAATGTTGGCCTCAAATGTGTGAAACACGCTTCCGCCTCAGGGCCTTTGTACCTGCTGTTCCCTCTGCCTGGAAAGCTCTCTTACTCCTTCACTTCTGAAGTGTCTCTCTCAGTTCAGTGACATCTTGTTGGAGAGGCTCGCCTTCACACTCACACACACACACGCACGCGCGCACGCACACACACACACACACACACACAACGGCAACACATCCCAGATGACGTTCCTGCATTAGTTTTCTCCGTCACGCTCATGACTGCCTGGCACACTAAATATGTGTGTGCTTGCTGTCTTTTCCTGCACTAAAATGATTCAGACAAGAGAAAACTCAGCTATATAATACATTACATAGTGATAGGTTCTATTAAAAAAAAAAATAAGTGGGGGTGTGGGGTAGGATAGAGCATGGGACAGTGGCTAGGCAAGGCCTCCTGAGGACAGGAAGTGGAGGTGAGACCCAGGTGAAGTGAGTGAGAACCAGGACCAAGGCAGGAAAGAGGCTGTGAACACAGTGCCTCCCCCATATCCCCTGTCATTCTTTGTGTTTTAACTGATGTTAGAGAGAGGGAGAAACACCGATTTGTTTTTCCACTTACTTAAGCATTCATTGGTTGATTCTTGTGTGTGCCATGAACCCAGATCAAACCCAGGCCTTCCCCTTGTCATTCGCTATTCAGGCAAAAGTCAATGGTGTCTTTCCACAAGTTCCTACTCTCCTACCTGAAGGCTTCTCTCCACCTGCACGTGGGGCCTGCTCCTGGGCCAGGCCAGCTGCACCTCTGGGACCAGCGCTCAGCCAATGCCAGCAGGGGGTTGGGGAGTCAGTGCCCCAGCTCCCGCCCCACCCCTCCCCTCCCCCTTCTCTTCTCTTCATGGGCCAAGTTGGAGGCTCAATGAGAACCACCTCCCAGAGGCTCTGGTGGGCCTGGGCCTGGAAACCTGCTCATTCACACCAGGCACCGGTCTCCTTCCCCACCCCGTACCTGCTGGTGTTTCTGGCTTCACCACCCCTGGACCACTTGAGTCCTCATCTCAGGGTGCAGCTCTGGACAGAGAGCACTCACCTGGTCCCCAGTGGTGGCTTCTCAACCTCCCAGCGAGGGTCTGACACAAGAGAAGGCCTCTCCTAGGGGAAGCTGTATGCCATGGGGGCTGCAGGACCAGGCAGGAGGGTGCCGGCTGTCTGGGGGTGGCCGACCCTCAGCTCCCCACACCTCCCCCCACACAGAACAGTGTGGTATTCAAATCCCGTGGAGGTCCTAGAGGGAGGGGCGGGGTGGGGGTGGGGGGCTGCACAGGCCTGGGATGAATTTACAGAAGCAGATTAACCCAATCTGCATACTAAATAGCATGTAAATTATGTTGTTTCAACCCGTAAATTTAGATAGGTCCATAGGAATAAAAATGTATGACAATGATAAGATGTATGGTTGCCATAAAATAGCCAGCCCCAGCAAAATAAGCTAAAAGTGCTATGGAAATTGTCCAAGTTAAATGAAGGAAGTCAGCCCCAGCCCCAGGCCTGGGCCTCAGCCAGGGATAGGGGAGATGACTGCTAGCCCTGGGGCGCTTGGTACTGCCCCAGTCACTGCAAGGGGGGGAGAAAATGTCATTGCTGGGTACAGACAGAGTGGCTGACTGCTCCCCCTCTCTGTGGGGAGGGCCCTGCCTGTAGAGGAATCTCCCTTAGAGATAGGGGCAGCAATCACTCCAGGATCCCCCAAAACCCTTTAACAGTCAATAATGATACGCCCTCGTGTATTCTTCCCATCTGATTCTCACAACCACCCCAGGAGGCGGGTACCACGCTGAATCTCACTTTAATATGAGGACACTGAGGCTGAGTGGTCAGGTGCTCAGTAAGTGGCAGAACTGGCCTCGGCCAGTCTGGCCCCAAGGCCCGCAGGTGTAATCGAGCGCTCTCCCCTCCACTGAACCGTCCTGCTGGAAGGAACCTTCAGGAGCAATTTATTTCAAACTTCTCACTTTACAGATGAGGGAATGGAGGCCAAACAGGAGTGGGGACTTGCTCAAGGTAGATGGCCAGAGCCCAGATCCTGACCCAGGATTTCAGACACCACCGTCAAAGCTCTTTCAAGGGCCCAGGGCTCCCCTGCCTGTTGCCATGTGCCTGCGGTGATCTGAGAACGCCCCAGGGACTGGAATCAGTGGGACTGCAAGTCATCCTTGTCTTTCCCCTGTGGCTCTGAGTCCCAGGTGGAGCAGGTCCAACCTCCATAGATCTGCAAAGGGAGGAGCCAGGGAAATTTAACTCCTGTTTTCAGAGGGCTTCTCTCCCAGCCAGAATACTTTGCCCTTCCTTTTGGGGTGAGAGAACTCGGCAGAACATGTAGCAGCTGTGGCCTGGCCAGTGTGGCTCAGTTGGCTGGGCATCTTCCCACAAAGGAAAAGGTTGCAGGTTTGATTCCTGGTCAAGGCACGTGCCTGGTTTGTGGGTTCAGTCTCCAGTTGTGGGATGCGAGAAGCAACAAATTGATGTCTCTCTCAAATCAATGTTTCTCTCCTTCTTTCTCCCCTCCCCTCTCTATAAAAATAAATAGAATCTTTAAAAAAAAAAGAACATATATCAGCCATCACCTCTACGTCTAGCTCCCCCTTCCAAGTGCCTTGACTGTCGCTTGGCTGAATCAGCACAGTCCCCAAAAGTCCAGGGTTCATTCTGTTGCAAAATGATCAGCCCAGGGTGAAATCAGCTGCATTCAGTGGAGGCATGGCCATGTCCAAACAATGTCTTCAGGACTCAGTTTCTCCACCTCTGCCCCTCCTGTGTGTGGACCAGACTCTCAGGGAGGTCCTCTCCAAGTGGTGGGAGAAAGGACATCCCGAAGTCCGCATTCTGAGGGCCAACCATGCACAGGGGAAAGGACCCCCTCTTCCAGAGCCATCTATGCATTCAACAGGATTCAGGGAGCACCTACTATGGTCAGGCACAGGGAGACGGCCATAAACAAAACAGGTGCAAATCTCATGCTCTTGCTATAAAATGGACATCCTGTTGGAGGCAGGGTGGGGAACGAGCTAAAGAACGACCGGAGGTGAAGTACGTCGCATGTTCCATGGTGGCAGCTGCAGAGCAAATGAAGTGGAGGGAGGGTAAGAGTGCCGAGCGGCACGTTATTGAACTGGAGGTGGGGGCAGAGGAGGCTTCACAGGAGCAGAGAGCAAGGAGGCAAGAGAGTGAGCAAGGCAGGTGCCTGAAGGAAGAGCACGACAGGCAAAGGGAACAGCCTGTGCAAAGACCCTGAGGTGGGAGTGCAGCGGCCATGGTGGATGGACGGAAAACAGATCAGTGAGACTAGAGCAGAATGAGAAAGTAGAGATAATAGGGTCTGAGAAATAAAGGCAGGAATGGGACAGATTTTGTATGGCCTCAGAGAGAGAGAGAGACCTGGGTTGTCACTGGAAGGTTTGGGGCAGAGAAATGACATGAATGGATTCACACAGCCCCTCCCTTGATCTGGGGCTGTGACGGAAACTGATGGGGGTGGGGGAAGGGGGGGCGACTTGAATTGAAATGAGGAGACTATTGCAATAATCCAGGGAAAGGGGACGTGGCTTCAGCTAGAATGGAACTGTGACAAGATTCGGGATATATTTTGAAATGGAGCCAACATGACTTCCTGATGGATATTCTGTGGCTTGACAGAGAAGTGTCAGAAATGACACCAAGATTTCTTGCCTGAGCAACAGGAACAATGGAATTGTCATCAACCGAGAGGGAGAGGGAGAGGGAGAAGACTAAGAAAGGTAGGTTTGGGTAGGGCAGGAGGAACAATCGGGAAGAGGCACTGATACTTGCAGGGCTTCGTGCCCACATCTAGACAGGTTGCTTCACAAAACAGGTGGGGAACTCTGACTGGCCAGCCTGTGTCATGTGCCAGTGGGGGAGGCAGGACAGGATAAGGACCCCATGAGATGGCACAGCCATAATTTCTCAAGGGGAGGGTCTCTGCGTGTGTCTTCCACACAGAGAAACGAGGGAGAGGAGCTAAGTGGCTTATCCAACATCACAGTTTCCAGGAAATAGGTTCCTTCCCCTCTCTAAGAGCATGTTGTCTAGCTAGAGCTGAGGCTACAGAGACCTGAGGATCATCACCCAGAGTCCCCTGTTGCCTGGGAACCCCTAATTGGCCTCAGCCCACCACTGTAGGGCTGCTCCCCCTCCCCACGGCCCTCCAGGGCTGCCCTGGTGTAACCGCTTTTCCCCTCCAGGGCTGCCCTGGTGTAACCGCTTTTCCCCTCCAGGCTGCCCTGTGTCTTGGCTGTGCCTGCCTCCTGGGTAAGGATGGAGCTGTGTGGTGGGTGGAGCAGAGAGAGTTCCTCAGGCGGCCTTGTGCTGCTTCCACAGCTCTCAGAGCTGAGGCTGGTGCTGGCACACGGTGCAGCCCAAATGCACTTAACAGGTAAGCAAGTGCTCCTCCTGAGTGGAGCAGCAAACGTGCCAGGTTCACACAGGTGCAGCCCTGGGCTCCACGCAGGCAGCAGGAAAAGCCGAGGCCCCTCGTGCTACATGGCTCCATCGTCAATGCAAGAGCCACCCCAGACAGGATGCTAAACACAGACATATCATGATCCCAGAGGCCCAGAGAGCCAAGCAGGAGACCACAGCTGAAGGGTCACACCAATGGAGTACCCCACCAAGGGATAGCAAGAAACCTGTGTGCTACGGAAGACAGTCTGGGCATGGTTAAGAGCACAGACTCTGGAACCAGACTGCCCAAGTTCAAATCCCACTTCTGCCTCTTACTTGCTGTGTGACCATGAACAACTTACTTAACCACTCTGTGCTCCATGGTCCTCCTCTGTAAACTGGGGATGACCATAGTACTAAGCCACCTCACAGGCCTATCGTAGAGACTAAGTGATGAAGCAAGTAAGTTGTGAGACCAAAGCCCTTAGAACACTGCCTGGCACACAGTGAGCGCTGTACGTTTTCTATCGCTGCCACTTGCTATTATGAAAGAACAGACTCACACGGGCAGAAGGGCACAGTGCCCGCTGAGTGTTGAAAGTTATCAGCCAAGTGATGCCCAAGCACTCCTTCTTCTTTGTATTTTCCAACTTGATAAAAAAGTGACTTTTTTACTCTACTTGCAAAACAAATAGAACTACAACCTCAAGCTTCAGAATCACACATCCCATTTCATCTTCTTTTGAAGATGATTCTATAACATTTCTGCTATGATTTCCTTCCCTTCTAGGAAGTTGAGGGCCACCTGCCACTTTTGATGCAGGACTTCATACGGGAGTCCTACGTAGGAAAGGAGGAATCACAATTTTACCTGGAGCTAGGCCTAAAGAAAGCCTTCTGTCCTAGACGGAGACCACCGGAGACCACGTGGCAGATGCAGACAAGTGGGAGGTTGGAATAAGTGAAAGAACAAAGATTCTGACATGGGGTCAGAGTTCAAACCTCCAGAAGACCACACAGGAGCTTGGCAAACACAGGAAAGTGGCAACCCCCAAGCCGCAAGCCCCTCTATGAGACAGAAATAATGCTTCTCTCCTCCAGGGGTGGCAACAGAGATGAATTACATATACAAGGTCTGCGGACACTAACACTGAGCCTGCTTTGTCACAGGTGCCCTCACACCTTCCACTTCCTTGTCCCTGGAGGAAGGTTCTTACTCTCCCCTGGCTGATCAGGCACAGGAAGATGGCAGCAGGTAACCCCCTGGTGTGGTCTCAGGCCTGGCAGCTCTGCCCAGAGGAGAAGCTGCCAGTTCATCCAGCGGCTCAGAGGCCCCTCCGAGCTGGCCCCATTTCCAGAATCGGCTGAGGGCCCCTCTAGGGAGAGAGAGCCTCCAGGAGGCTGAAAAGAAAGCTCGAGCAAAGCTTTGAAGCCCGCCATGATGCTGGACCCGCTCCTCCGCCTCCGCTGAAGGGAGATACAAAGAGAATCTGTGATGAGCCAATGAGGGACAGCTGTGAGCCGGGCGCGCCTCAACAGCTCAATTCTCGGCTTTCTTGTGGGCCCTGATGGCCCGCAGCGAGGATAATTTGAAATGAATGTTTTTCAAGGAGGAGCAAGAGTCCCTCATCTGAAACTAATTTCTTGTCCAAAACTGTGCTGCAGAAGTTGCTTAGAAGCTGTGGATTACGCTGTGCTTAAAAACGCATCCAGCTCTGGCTTTCCACACCCATTGGATAATCTGAAAACAACAGATACTGTGAACGATTCCCGTTTGGTTTCGTAACGCAGGGTCCGTGCCTGCGCCGGCAACCCCCAGCCACATCTCTCATTTGCGTTTGTCTTCAGGGTATAAGGCAGAGAGTGAGGGCATCTATAACCCTCCGTGACCTGCGAAACGACGTGTCCAGGGCCACGCCCTGCCAGGCGGGCGCTGCCTGGGTGGCGCTCACAAATGAAGACCCAATGCAGGGGGGCGAAGAAGGAGAAGAGAGGAAAACTGTTGGGTGTTTTAACTTGTCACTCTCGGGCCCGGGAGAGGCAATTAAGAGCGTAGCTGTGGGGTCAGACTGAGAATTCAAATCCCAGCTGCCTCCGACTCGGTGTGACCTCCCCAGGCTCAGCGTTCTCATCTGTAAACTGGGGTTCTTGACGGTAGCGTGTTACCAGGCTGTCGTGAAGATTACGAGAGACCGTCTGTGTAACGTGTTTAGCACAGGGCGTGGCACACAGGAAGCAGTGAATGTGTGTAAATTAAGACCAGTGAACGTTAGCCACCGCCAGCTCTCAGCAAGCTGGGCAACTGGTGCTCCGTAACGTCTTGTGGAATTCAGTGAAGGACGCCCGAACGGTGCGGGGTGTGCAGCTGCGCAGCCCTTCCGAGGCCCCAGAGTGCGGATGACCAGGTTTTGGGGGAGAGGCACTATAGACTAGAGGGGAGCCCTGGACAACTGTCACCTCCTCCGTGTGCTCAGCAAACAGGTCCACCATCCAATCTCAACTGTCCTGCCTGATGGGGCGAGGCGATCGTGATCCATGGAAAATGGGCCATTAGGCACTGGGCTTAAGAACCACCAGCAAAGCCAACACCAGGTTAGGAGAGAGACCCAGGTGTGCTGGGAAGGACATGAGGAGGGGCTGGGACTCCGCCCCTGAAGCTGCCACATGGGAAAGAGGAGGTCAGAAGACTCTCAGCCTGCTCAGACATGGGTCTGAGAGGGCAGGAGATGGAAGTAGGGAGCACAGAACCCCAAGGTAGACAGCAGGGAGTGCAGACACCGGGAGGACATCCCAGAGCCCAGAGTTCCAGAACCCATCCCGGCCACCTGCTGCCTCTGAGGAGCCCAAACCAGCTCCATCAGGTCAAGGTGAGGTCTCAGACAACACTCACCCTAGAGTAAGGTGACCTGGGTTCCAGGTCTGGCACCCAATGATAATAATTATAATAATAACAGTAATGGCTTCTTATGAAGCAGGTACTGTGCTAAGCTCTTTACATGGATGACCCCATTTGATCCTCACAAACTCGATGAGAAAAGTATTAACTTAGTCCCCATTTTACAGATGAGGAAATGAGTCTCTAACTGTAAAGAAATTGCCTTAACTCAATTAATAGGTGGGTAATCTGGGGTTCGAATGGAGGTCCTTGCAATTCCAAGTCCCTGTTTTAATCACTCTGCTGGGCCGGTTGCTTCAGTGGGACAAGCTCAGATCCTTGATCTGTGAAGCAAGGACTTTCCAGGCGGAACTTTTGTGGGAAATCTCAGAAAGAACCGTCCAGAGTGGGAGCTACCACTCTGCGTCCTGCTTAGCGGCCCAACCAGCTCAACAGAGGCAAGAGCTCAGGAGGAGGCCAGGCTGGAAGATGACAGCCTTGAAGAGAATAGAAATGACTTTCTTTATTTTCTTTTCACAGTCGCACAGCGAGGAACCCTGCTTCCCGGTGCCTGGGGGCGGATGTGACACTGACACTGGGCACTCGGCCTTGTCCTGCAGACTCCATCCTGACCCTCAGCCCTCGCCCCTGCCTGCCTCCAGCTGCCCTGCCACCGGCCACTGAGCAGCCCTTGGGGTTTCGCGTCTAGAGCCCGCTCGGAGCCGCCCTCAACCTCAGGGAAGAAGGCCACTGAGGCATCTCCTTCTAAAAGGACTTCTGACTGCTCTCCCCTCCTTTTCTCCACCCTCTCTGCCCTCAGCGCTCGGGGACGGGCAGAGCTGAGCTGGGCCCAGTCGTCCGGTGTGAAAGAATTCTGCTGGGCTGGTCTTGTCCTCCCACTGTCGGCTCAGCCCTCCCGGCTCCCAGCTGCAGAGCCAGAAGCGCTTGCTCAGCAGACCGTCTTCTGAGTCTGTCATCCAACCTCCACTCTCATCCCCACCTCATCTGACCCATCTCCCTGTGCTCCGTCTCCTCCATCTCCCTGCCTTCACCCTGCCTCTCAGCCACCAGGCTGCCCTCCCTGCTCCCCTCCCCCCTGCAGCACGCCTGGGACAGAAGGGTGTCTGAGCTGGGAGGGACCTTACAGGTTTCGACGTCCAACCATTTAGTTGCACAGGTGAGGAGCCAAGGCTGGAGGGCCAGCTGTTCCAGTCATGTGGCTGGTTAGAGGCCGAGCTCAGGCTGGGCCTCGGGGCTCTTGACTTCAAGCTTGTCAAGACCAGGAACAAGTACATGCCCAGGACCGGGGGGCAGGGCCATGTACCCAGGAGCCTCTGAGTGGGGTAGCCGACTGCCAGGCTGTCCCGGCTCCCCCTGCCTTCCCTCTGACTGGCGGTAGCGAAATGAGCCAAACAATGACTGATGGCCTCAAGAAGCCCTGGGGTCCAGGAATAGGTTCTATCAGTTTGCCCCCAACATGAAGAGGAGCTCCTAAGACGAAGCACAAGTCAGGAGGTGGACTTGTAGCCAACAGAGAACTTCAGCCCAAAGAAACAGGTTGTGTGTAATTAGCCGCGGCTCCCAGAGGCCACCCTGCTACTCCCAGCACCCCCCAGCCCCCCGCTTGCTGGCTTCGGGTCTCTGAGCACTTGGATCTCTGAGCCACAAATTTCCCTCATCAGAGAGTCATTGCCCCTGGCTCCCCTCACTTCTAATCAACAAGCCAAGGTATTAGTTCCTGGGAGCGTGATTGATTTCCAGGGACTTAGAACTTAATTACATTTTTGCAAAATCTGTTTGGAATCCTCAGAGAAGCGAGACACTTTCTGTTCTTTGAACTCACATGTAGGAGGGCTTCCGGCATCTCCGGCATCCTGTGCATCCTTCCTCGGGCTGAGGGAGGGCCACGCTACGCCTGTCAGTTTTTATCTTTCCTTACCCAGGACCCCCCGGCCTGGAGTCTGGCCCGAGGAACTTGGTTCCTCATGCAGAAGAATCCCTCACGCAGTCCTCCCCACACCAGCAGCCGCCCCGTGACTGGAATGCAGGTCCACGTGTCCCCTCCCAGCTACCGCAGGCCCATTCAGCTGGTCTCCCCTGCCCAGTCAAGCGGGCCAGGCCCCTGGCTCTAGTCTCAGCCTCAGGAGATATTCCTTTCACTATTCTAATCATCATCATCATAAATAACTACCATTTACTGAGCAGCAACTGTAAGATACGTTCCACACATCAGCTCATTCCATCCTCACAAGACACCTGAAGTTGACCTTAACCTCCCCACTGACCAGGAAGGAAAGAGTGCTCAGAGTTCACCCAAGATGATGGAACTAGAAGTGGCCGAACTGGGCTTTAAGCAACCCCCTATCCTTCTGGAAAACTACCTGAGTGGCCAGGCCAGCCCATCCTCTGATGCTGATGACCAGCTCCGTCCCCTGTCTCCCCGGGGCCACCTGCCCTGTGATCGCATGTCCCTTTAAGGCCTGCACCCTTTCCCCAAATCTGATGGCTACAAGGCTGCTGCTTCCTGCTTTCTAAAGCACCTGATAGCATCACAGGCAGATGGGCAAAAAGACAACTTTTCTGTACGTGTGAAATTCTATCAAAACTAAAAGCTTAAACGAGTTAGATGGAGTTCTGGTTTGATGTGTATGTTTATAGTTTCGCCATCCTCCTCGGTGTTGTTCCTTTTGCATATCGTACATTAATGATTGAAACTTCAAGAATAATTTCAGTAACATCCCCACAATAAAGCCACGTGAGATTGCTTTAGAGGTAACAGTGTTATAAATAAATAAACACTGTCATAAACAAGGTAGGGAGAATGCACTTGATGACAATCACGTGCTCCTCTGGCATCCGAACAGCACGCGAGCTGGGTTCCTTATCTGTCTGCTGAGCCCACCTGTCAGAACGCCTCTCACAGGCCTGCCAGCTCGCTGGCCCACAGCCTTCTCCATCCTGACTGCTCACCTGGGCCCTGGCTCCCTCCCATTCCAGCGCTCACTCGGGGCTGTTTACCCCAGACTGGGGTCTAGTCCAGGCTCTGCGCAAGCCTGCAGGGTCACATTGTGTCCCAAGATGTGTCTCAAGCACTGGACTGTTGGGAGAAGCCCCGAGCCAAGAGAGTCTGAGCCCAGCGGGATCCACTCGCCCGCCCTGTTGCAGTCTGCCCCCCTTCATGGGCCCAGAGCTTCTACAGTACCATCCACTCTGCAGTATCAGACAAGATGCAAGTTCATTGCAGGGTCTTGCTCACAGACTCAGCTTTTTGATCCCACATGGCCTTCCGTAGAATTTCCAATATGGAAACTTCCTATGGGTCATGGATCTGGGTAGATCAGCACAAATTTTGAGGACATGATAGGGAAAGAGGTTCAATATTTTTAGAAATAGATTTACAGACTCAGATCCTTCTAATGTGGTTCAGACCCACAGGGGACTTCCAAACTACTTGCTGAGTGTCTGGGTCGGTGTTATGTGCTGCATGTGTTACAAAAAGACAGAGGGTGTTAGTGAAGCTGAGCAGCGCAAGGGGGGACCGGTGGACACCGCCAAGTCACACGCAGCCTGTGACTGCCCCACCCACTCCCATTGTCGGTAGAGATGCAGCACTGAACTGAAACCTCTGTCTTCAGACATTCCCAGAGGACCAGTAAGCCTGCTCCCTGGAAATACGTGGCCCCAGCCCAGCCCCTCCTGGGGCAACCCTGCCATTTCCCCTGAGCCGGACAGGCATCCAGGTCAGTGCACCAGGTCAGGGGTATTCTGGCTCAGCAACATCTGGGGTCACCTTCCAGGGCACGTGCTAGAGCTCATGGGAAGCAGATCTCCAGCTGCAGGCATCCCTGAAGACACGTGTTATCTTGAGAGCCACCAAATCATTGCTGGGAAGAGGAAGTGACGGTGAGGAAGGGAGGCTGAGGACTGGGATAGAAAAAGGAGGAGAATCCACGTCTGCAGAAATTTCCAAACCTTTCAGTGAGGGCACAGAGAAGCCCTCCGTCTCTCCTTGGGGCCTGGGAGCCGTGGAACAGCCTGAGAGGCAAAAATGGAGCTTCTCCCTAGACTGGGCCAGGACCCCAAAGATAGGAGCATGGCCAGGGGCAGGGCAGAGGAGGGCTTCCCCTGAGCAGCAGAAAAGAAAGCAGGAGAAACCCTGAGGAGGAGGAAGGGACACAAGATCCTGTTTTCTTCGTCGAGAAAGTCACCCGAATGATCAAGCTGTAACAACCGCCTGAGCAGTTCAAACAGACGCGAATTCTGCCGAGTTGTGTTGGGTGGGGCGGGGCTGAGAAGACACATTTATAAAACATCAAAAGGAAAGTTCCAGGAGCTGCTCACAGCCCTCAGACTCAACTCCTCTTTGAGTTTCTTTCCAAAGGTGTATCTCTAGCGTCTCATGCAGGTGAAAGCCAAAGCTGAAGATTCACTTGGTCAACCGGCCCAGCCACCGCCATGATGCTATCCATCACGCCTGGGGAAGGCGGGAAGGCTGAAGCACTCAGAGAACAGATGTCTTATTTACCCATCTATTTACTTCTGGACATATGCAATGGTAACACATTCAATCCCTCCACTAACATGTATTGATTACTTTGAGCCAGATGTAAACATGAGTGTGGATGTGCAGTGACTAAGACATGGCCCCTGGACCCAGGCACCCATGACTAACGGAAGAGACGGACCTAGAAACAACTAACCACCAGTACACATCACGCTAAGTGCCAGGACCCAGGTATGAAGGAAGTGCTGGCGGCACAGAGGCAGGATAGAGGGGGTACTGGCGGATGTGACAATTCTCCTGTGATAATCTCCCGGTTATTAGAGGAGAGGTGAGCATCCTCCAAATAGAGAAGAGAAACAAGGACTCTTCAGGTAGAGGGGACAGGTCCCGTCAAGGCAAGATGATGGGAGAGAGTCTGACTGGTTGGTTTGATTGGAGTGTGGAGTACAGGGGACTTGGAGGGGTAACTAATGACCGAGCATCATAAACAATCATTTACTGGGCACAGAGGCACTGTGATGACATATTGACACTTGAACCAAATGTCCCTATTCACAGTGAGCCCTTCCCTTGGGCAGTCATGTTGGAAACAACACGCAGCCTTTTACCAGATTCCTGAAAGTATCATTAGGATATGTTAGCAAAGATCCAATTTCCTCCCTGAAGCCATTCTGAGATCAGAGATTTTCCTGGGGTCTGGGTATACCAGGCCCTGGACTCTCCTTCCCCACCCCCCATCCTGGGGCTGTGCTCTCACTAGACCTACTGACCCTCAGACCCATCCAGCCCTTCCTTTGCTCTGTTCTGTACTGCCTGGGGACGGGAAATGGGCCCCACAGGGGCAGCTCCCAGGCTTCCGGCTGGGTTCCCACACTGGGGAGAGGGTCAGGAGAGCCGTGGGCAGGAGGCAGGGAGGAGCCAGGGACTTCCTCTCTCTCCCTCTTTGCCCCTGCGGTCTCTGCAGCAGCTGTTACTCCTCCACGCCTCCAGCTCTCACCAGACAAATGTGCTGGGGTTCAAGGTCTTCCTGAACCCCTCTGTCATGGTTCCAGCTTCTACCTGATGACCCCAACCCTTGGGTGCAGGCAACAACTGACCCTCTTGTGTCTCCCCAGTCTGAGGGTAGTAGTGTCTTCCAAGCACAGCTGTGTGGCCACACCATCCCTCGTCTGGCTTCCCTGTTCTCTATCCTCAGTTTCTTATACTAAATCCCTCCACTGTAAACACTTAAAGTAGCCCCTCTGGTTTTCAGCCTGGGCCCGACTAACACAGAGACAGCATGTTATGCATCTTTGAGTCTCCCACAACACCCAACACAGTGGTTTTTCTGAGTTTTTACTGGATGGACAGATGGATAGGTGGTTGATTAGACAGATAACTGCTGGATTAGGTAGATGAAAGGGTTAATGGCTCTTCATGATTTCAAGAGGATGCTTTAATTTTGTGAAAATAAAGATGATTCCAAGAGACTCCTAAGAGCAGCCAGGGGGTTGGACAGCTGTACGGTCATTGTCAAGCCACAAGAGAATTCAGCAGCGGAAAAAGCACTTGGTCAAGTTTATTCCCCGTTGTGTCTGAACTGAGTCACTCCTTCCTTGCTCTCTTTCTGAATCACTCCCTACCCTGGCAGAGGCCAAGGGGGATGGTGTATTAGTGGCAAATGGTTCTAATTTTCATCTGGCAGGCATCCCCATCCCATTTATTATGCCCGAGTCTCTGCAAAGTAAAGGAGATATAATGGAAGGAAGTTCATCACCATCGATTCCCACTTGAAGAAGCTGCCAGATGGCTACAGTTCTAGGCTGGAAAGAACCGAACTGGCCAGACAACAGTCGTCTTTGGGGTTCTTGGGGATTTTCAGTAATTACCTTCTCAGAATCCTGCATCCTTCTTCTGAGTATATTGCCTTGGATAATTAACAATTTAGAGGCCAAGCCTTTCCAAGGCCACTTTGTTTATCCCCTGATAAGCAGGGTTACACCAAAGGATGCTCACTAAGAGAGATAATTCCAACTCGGCTACTGACAGCGTGGTGCAGGAGAGCGACGGGCATCCGGCTCCTGGCTCTGCCGCACAGCAGCTGAGTGTTCAAAGGAAAGGCCGCACCCTTCCGCAAGCCTAAGACGGGTCCTCTCCTGTCTTCCTCACAGACTTTTGGAAGAATAGATGAGATGATTGTGAAAGAAAACTGAAAAGTTCACCCTGGCCAGTGTGGCTCAGTTGGTTGGAACATCGTCCCGTGCATCAAAAGGTTGCTGGTTCAATCCCGGTCAGGGCACATACAGGAGGCAACCAATCAGTTTCTCACATCAATGTTTCTCCCTCTCCCTCTTTCTCTCTTCTTCTCTCTCTCAAAATCAATGGATATATCCTCGAGTGAGTATTTTTTAAGAAAAAGAAACCATAAAGCCCAACACCACAAGGTCATTTGTTCTACAGTCCATCCGTTACCCACAGAGATGTGACCTAAAATCCTCTAGCTGCCATACCAGACAGGATGGAGCTGCCTACTGAAAAATCAGGATGCAGTAGGTCACATAAAGAGTAAGAGAGCAACCAGAATTCATGTAAGGCAAGGGGCTGTCCCTGATCTGACCTGGACTGATCAGATGACCAGAGGACATGAGGCATCTCTCTGGTCCCATCACCCCCGACCCCGGTCTCCTTTATCCCCAAGAATAATAGTTCTCATCCAAGGTTCCCTCCCATGACCAGTGCTCCGAGACTGCCAGGTCTTGTCCACCCTTCCCATCTCCTGCTCCAGCTTCTTCCCCCTCCAGTGCTGCTCATCTCACCTCACGGCCAGGATCTACAATGCCGCTGTGGCCAATTCACAACAAGATGTAGGGTAGCCTGGGGGTCCCCTTAACCATGGAGTGCCAGCTTTCTAAAGGCTGCAGGTCTTCTCATTGGCCTGAGTGCTTCAGGTAAGATTTCAGGCGGAGTAAAGGAAGAGGTATTTGGAGAGTGGAACAACAGGCCTTCCTAAAGACCCTCCAGTTACAGTCCTAGGAACCAATTATTTAGACCCGAAGTAAGGCCAAATGGTCATGCTGAGACTCTTTCCTTTATTCTATGTTTCTTCCTCACAGTGCAATTCAAAGTTGGAGGCCAGAGGTAAATCTGCCCAGAGGACTGTTATCCTCAGGAGGAAACAGAAGTAGATTCTTTGTGCTCATAGCTTTTGGAATGGAAGAGATTCCCTGACTGTCTGAGACCAGTTTGCAGCCGATTCTAAGGCATCCTCAAGAGGACAAAGCATTTTATTAAGCTGCTCTGGCGAATGTTTTGTGCCAGGCTGGCCTCCCTGCCACGCTGGCTGTTCCCCTGCTTCCACTCTGCCCTGCGCTTTGGTGAGAGTTCAGAGCATAAAACCTGCTTTTCAGATTAACCTCAACAAAGCATAAGGGAATGAGGTAGTCTGCTGGTGCTGACTCACTGCAAAACCAATTTAAATGACCAAGTCCATCAATAGTTATTCATTAGTCATCAACCAGCTCTGGTTATGTTCTACTCAGAGCACCCGCCCCGCACCTCCTCTTCACAGCCTCATTGTTGACTCCCCGCTTCCTGACCCCACTGCCACTACCCACCCCCCATCCGTATCACCAGTAAGCCAGTTGACAGCGCCCCCCACCCCCATCCCGGGAGCTGTCCAGAATTTCAGCACTGCACATCAAACCAGGGAGGCGGTTAACTGACTTCCTTTTCCTCTCTTTGCCAGAAGCAGATGGGAAAGGTGGGAGGAAGGGAATTATTTATTTGCTAGTCTTGCCCAAAGCACTCTCTATTTTGAGGGTCAGTTCCCTCCACCCCCATCCCAAGCCCAACATTAGCTTGATGGACAGGGGCCTCTGCCCAGCTCCATGAGGCCCGAGCTGACCCTGTTTACCTTGCACGAAGAGTCTCTGCACTGCACAACTCTCAGCTTCAGGATTTTGCAAATTTTATGAGGATGTTCAGTCAAGCTGGGTTTTAGCTCCCCCTTTTCCCTCCAGCTAAAATGAAGGTCTTTCATCCAGCTCTGATCTCAGAGGGACTTTGTTCACCGCACTTGGGACATGATTAAATAACAGGCACGCGTGCACACGCCAGCCCCAAACCCTTTTATTTCCCAGATCTTTCCTCAGTAATGAAGCCCGAAGTGGAAAACTACTGTGCAGAGAAACTGTAGCAACAAGAGGAGCAACGAGCCAGCCCGGTTCCTCCTGGAGAGAGAGGTGAGGAAGTTTGCTCACGAAACAAGGGCAAAGCAAATGGGATGCATCAACTGGAAGCCTTTCCGAGGAGAATTTTGAGGGTTCAGTGATTAGCCGTTGGGGGTGCCTATTTGCTGTTCACAAAAGGGAATCAGAAAAGCTCTATCGGTCCATGCTGTCTAGAGAGTCCAGAGAGGACGAGAAGGGGATTGGCTGTGAGGAGCATCTTTTTCTTTGTCTGGTTAATGTGAGCATTAACTCTACCAATTATGGCAATATAAAGAAATCATTAAAATGCAATTACTGTGGCTGTATAAGTTTATAACTGCATAACTACATCAAAAAGCCACCTTTGTATGTCTTTATGTGCTCTATTAACCTGAATAAATGGCAGCAAAGAGAAAAGATTACTTCCATATGAATCAAGAGCGAATGTGGAATTTCTTTCCTACTGTGTGGACAGCGGCAGTGAGAAGCCTGGGTCCTCCGGGGCCCCGGCCTGCGGGTTGGGCCTGCTGGGGTCTTCTCTTTGCTCTCGGCCTGCCTCTCCCATGACCTGTCTTTAGTCAACTTGACCCAGACAAATACAGTGAAAGCCAGCGAAGCAAGGATAAAAAATCATCACAACCCCATGCATTTCTATAATGCCGTACAGTTCCCATGTTCAACAACTCTTTGGCTACAGAATGGTTCTCATTTTACAAATTAAAACCTGAAAATCAAATAATTTTTACAGAACTTGCATAAGGTTGCTTGGCGGACTTGTTAGTGCCTGTTCGTGCTGCCCCACTCACCACCCTGAGTGCCACTCTCCACCCTTCCCCACTGGGCCCTGCACCCCAGGGGCCTGGCTTCTATGGGCTATAGGCTCCCTTACCTTCTTTCAATTAGGTTGGGCCAATGGGAAGCAAGAGCTGGAAAACAGAGGTGGGGAAAAAGAAAATTGGGGGTTTGATGCCCCTGGCTGCCTCCCTGTCTGATCATTGTTGGGCAGTGCCTATTGTGTCTCTGTCTAGAGCCCCAAGTCCGACCAGGTGGCCCTCCCCTCAGTGACAGCTCCAGGCCTCTCAGGTTCTGATCATCAGTCCCTCCCTTTGTCCTGCAGGGCTAGGGGTGATAGCATCATCAGTTCTGCTTGGTTTCCCCTAAACCCACAGGCACCGCTTTTAACACCCTCCTCACTGACTCCTGAATGTGCCCACTGCTTCCTACCAGGACCTTGACAGAGACACAGAGCTAATGAGTACTGGGATGGGGACTAAAACTCAGATCAGCAAAACCCTAGGAGTCCAGGTCTGAATAATTTAGAAAATTTAATTTGCTTCAGACACAGACATGCTAATTGCCCTGTACTTCACTTGGCACTGTGCTGGGCCACGCACAGAAAGAACTACAAGAATGCGCGCTCTGCCTTCCAGGACCTCTCATGCTGCATCAAGAACCCTGACACAAGCCACTGTGTGAAGGACATGAGCCAGGCACGCGCATCCCAAACCAACACCTAGGTGGTTCATGCTGAGGACAGGCGTCCTGTGGGGTGAAAGTAAACACATTTGGGAGTTGAGAGGGTAACATCTAGAAAAGCACATGCTCTATTTCCCAACTAGGTGGAGGAGAACAATGGGTCATATCCTCCAAAAATTGCAAATGGGCCCCAAACATTTCTATTTGGCCTTGATATGTCTGATTAGACAATACATCATTGTTTTGTTTGGGGATTTCTGCACTAGTTACGCCTTCCTAATTAATTTTCATTGGGCTGAGGGTGAAGGGAGTTGGTACTCCTGGAGTTCACACACACCTTTGCCACCTGGGGGCAGAGACAGTGTTGCTGGAAGGGGACTGAGGGGCTGACCGCGCAAGAGCCACCCACCAGAGTTCACACCCACGTTCTCGCTCTGTCAGATCTGAGACCATGGGTCTGCGCTCAGGGAATGGGCTTTGGATCCTCAGGACACAGCAGGTCCTTGCTGATGTGCAGTGGCTCTGCAATCCTTCCCTGAGCATCCAAACGCCCCGGAAGAGCACAACTTGGGTCCTTTAACAAATCACAGACAGAGGGCAGCAGTACAACTAGATGCGGTCAGGAGTCAGAAGACTCTGGTGCTGGCCATCCAGCTGAGTTTCCCTGGGGACATGCCTGGGCCCTGCTGGATTTCAATGTTTTATGTCATGTGTGAAGTGAGATTCTGTGCTTGGCACCTAGGTCGTTCCCAATGAACACTGGTGGAATCAAAGCATAGGTGAGTAGACGCTATGTAAATGCTAAATTCTATGTCTGCATGATTAGTATAGTCTACAGATGGCAAACACATGGCCCGTGGGCTGAATCCAGCCCTCCACCTTGTTTTATCCGGCCCGGCACCTTGTTTCTCCCTGGCGTCAGGGCCGAGCTCCTTGTCCCTAGTTAAGGAGTAGTTACATTTATACAGCCCTAAAATTACAGTCGGCCCTTTGAAGGCAACTGCGGGACTGATGTGGCCCCCAGTGAAAATGAGGGTGACACCCCTGGTGTAGACATTCAGAGTTGGAACCAGCCTTGCCTAATTTGTAGACAAACTTTACTGAATTCCAAGCCATGGTAAAATAATACATTTTTTTTTTGCAAATAACGATGGCTGATACTCTATGGTATTGTCTACCAGACCACACTCTAAGCATCTGACCTGGAGTAAGCCATGCAATCCTCACAATCAGCCCGCCAAGTGGGTACCACAACTCTCCCCACTTTAAAGACGAAGGCTCAGAGAGGTTACGCAGGTAGTCAGCAGCTGCGATTCAAACTGTGGGTCTGGTTCCAGAATCTGTGCTCCTCGTCACGCTACCATCTCGCCTCCTGTATTGCTAGGTGACGAGGTGAAAACTGACGTGCCAGGAAAAAGGGACCGATAAAGCGCTATCAGAGTGTGGAGGCAGAGGGGACTGCTTCTGGCCAGGTTAACCAGAGAGGGCTCCCTGGAAGAGGTCACTTTGGAGCTGGACCTAGAAGGATGAGAAGACCTTGAGCTCACAGAGATGAGCTGGAAACGGGAATGGCAGGCAGCTCCATTTGGGGTCATGAAGAGGTTTATAGGAGACAAGAGTGGAAGCCCTGAGGATGAGCTAAATTGGGGGCACCCTAGAATGTTAGGCCAAGCGGCATGGATCTATTTTCCCTGGAGGACGTAGGGAGCCACTAAGCGTGTCTGAGCAAGAGTTCAACAGGACTGGAGCCGTGCCTGACAAAGAGTTAATGTGACAGTTGCGGGTAGGATGGTGGGAGGGGGAGAGACTGCAGGCGGGGAGACCACGTGTCCCAGCATCTAACAGGCAGCTCTGCACCACCGAGACAAATAAAGACTTGGGGACTGACAGACAGATCGGCTGACTGACACACTGCCTCCAAACCGTCTCCAGCAGGAGTCCCCTCCTCCAGAGTTAACCACAACGGCAGCGCTACCTGAAAGTGGGGACACAGCTCTGAGGCTAAACGGATTAGAAAGAGACACAACTTTATATTTGTAAATAGAGAAACGCTGAGAACTGGAGCCCCCCCCCCAAAAAAAAACCCTTCAGGGACAGATGTCAACGGAGAGAGAAACACCTCCACTGAACTGAACATAACCCTGATTCTTTCTCCTTTTTTCGCACAGCCCTCAGTCGTGAAGAGAAAACGCACGGCCGCTGCACAAAATGATGGTTTTATTTCCACATGTGAGGTTGTCAGAGAATTTGGCTATAACCTTTTATTAGACATTAATAATTTAGAAAAGGGAGAAGTATTCCCCAGCCAAATCTAATCTCCTACAAATAAATACTTTGCAGGGGAACGAGAGCATCACATTCATCCTGGGATGAGCAGATGATTATCAAGCCTTCACACGTTGCCGGCATCCATCAGGCGGGCCATTCACTCTGGTTAGTGGCAATTACATTACTTTCCTTGGGTCTGTTTTCAGCAGTTAGATTCGTAGCTCTGGGTGTCTCTCTCCTACACTGACTCTCAAAGGCTTCCCTCTATGTGTCTGTGAGGATCTATGTTCTCTCTGTGTTCAGCGTGCGCTGCAATAGCTACACATAGGAAACAGTCTGGAGCATTTGATGTTTGCCAATAGGCTAATGCCCAGCATTGACCCAAGAGGCCCCCTATGACTTAATGTTCGATTAAAGCCAAAACGTTCACTTGAGGGTGCAGAAGCGACCTCACTTCATGCTCACCAGTAGGGGCCTCGACATTCAAAAGGCCCTGGCTGACCAGACGCACGTGAGCATTTGCTTCACAGTGCGATCTTTCCTTGATGCGCGGTTCACGCTGATAACTGGACACGACTCAGCCCTTTACAGCAGGGCACACATCGGCAGCAGTTGCACAGCTGTCAGCCTGCTGTGAAATGTTAGTCAAAACGTTTGGACATCTCTATGTTGGGGTTTGTGATTGCGAAGCTACCCTTTCCCTTTGCAAAAGAAAATGAGCCTTAAGGAAGCAGGGATGCGGTAGAAAGGAGAGAGAGCCAAGAGACTAAAAAGTATATCCAAGCTCATTTTTTCACTGTACAGAAGCAGTTACTGGGATCCATTTGTCTGCTGTCCTGGGTCCTGAACCAGATCAGAGGCTCAGCCCTAGGGCGGCCTCACTTGGCAGAATGAACTTGACCTTCATTTGCTTTTCTGCTTCTCTTCTAATATCAGCCCTCCACTTCCAGACCGAGCAATTCTCCCCCCCTGGGCCAGGAATCCCTCCCATCTGGCCAGATCCCCGACAAAGCCTGGAGGACCTCAGACAGTTGCCACTCTCCCCACAAAGAGCCCCACGAAGTGGGGGTGGCCCAGGGGAGTGCAGCTAAACTCCTTCTCTGGGGGAGAAAGATAACCTTGGCTCAGAGCGTCTGCCCATCTCCCTGGTGTAAATAGTCCCACAGCACCAATTTTGAGCTGCCAGCGGCGTAACAGCCAGTGTGGGGCATTCCTGAATACTGAACGATGTGCCTGCAGTGAGTTAACTTCAGCACGGAGCTGTCAGCTCCCTCTGCCCCCCACTGCCCTGAGGGCCTTCAGGCCTGGGCAGGTGGTGGGTGGCCCAACCCACGTACGATCTTCAGCACTCATCACTCAGCCTCTGGAGCTGGTGGAACAGTAAGAACCCAACATATTCCTTAATCAACATCTTGTTCAGAAACTGTCACTTGCCATAAATATAGGCTTTTAACCTGTCTCCTTGGCAGCTACCTCAGGAGTAGGGACAGGGAATTCATAAATTTCAGAGCTGGTAGATTTCAAGGCAGCAGCACAGGGTCTGAGTCCACAGGAAGTGTGGAGTGAGCGGGTCTCCCAAGCGCAATCTCGGAGGAAAGTGCAGCATTTTCTGTGTCTGTCTCTGTCCTGGGGCCACAGCCAGGCAGGGGAAGAAAAAAAAAAAGCCCTGGATTCCGCTTTCATGAAAGTGTCATGAAGTTTCATGAAGGAGGGAGGCTGAGGCAATGCTGACCTCAGACGTGTGGGGATGGGAGGTCTGCTCAGGTTCAGAGCCTGAAACCCACCGACAGTTATGAAGAGGGTTACGGGGAACAATTTGTAAGCATAAAAGCTGCTGCCAGAGGCCGGAGAAAGGAAACAAACAAGATGCAGAAACGGGGAGCTGGAAACTGAGACAGGATCAGAGACAAATAAAAGGAGGGGCAGAGACAGAGGCTACAGACGGAGCTGAACCAGATTCTGTTAAACCTAAAAAGCCCGAAAAGGCTGTATTTCTTTATTGATTCCAAACTCTTGGGGACAGTTCAAAGTCCATTCAACCCATGCTCCCTCAGCCTCCACCTCGATTCACCATTTAATTGTCATCACAGCAGACGACGCGCCTCTACTTTGCTCAAATTCATGGTCCCGAACAAAATGTTCTCACTTGACTGCTCTATCTAGGCCATTTCCCCTCCACGAGCACTCTCTCCCTTTCCCGGGGACTTTCTTCTTCCCTAAACTCATCCCAGTTCCTGCCCCCTCCAGGGGACGTCCCTAGGTGGCTTTGAGCACTTTGTTTCCCTCTTGCTACCCGGCTGTCAGGTGCTCAGTTGGGACAAAGCTTCATTTCGGTGATCTCATAATGACTCTGCAACTGCTCAGCAGGGTGGCTGACCTCAGACAAGTCACGTCCCTCCCCACACCCTCATTCTTCAACTGGACAAGGAAAAGGCCAGACTGAGTGACTTTCGGTTTCCTTGCGGCTCTGACACTCATCAACCCTGAGTGATGATGGCCACGCAAAAAAAGACAAATTGATGGAGGGACGTACCAGTGAGAGAAGGACAAATGGAGGGGGTGGCTACATGTGAGTTGAGAGTGACTGATGATGACAGTGTAGCCGTGACCTCTAATTGTCCCAGTATTCCCTCTTCTACAGTAACAACTGGCTATCTGGAATGAAGGCTATCGATCCCAATGTACCTTGTACTTGACTAACTTCTGGCCTATCAGATATAAACAAAGGTGACATGTAGCAGTTTCTGAGAATCTTCTTGCAGGACAGTTATCATTCTTTTCTTTATTCTCCCCACCATACAGCTGCCTGGAATGTGGATGTGATGGCTGGAGCACTAACCTCCATCTTGGTCCATTCGGACGAGAAGCAGGAAGATGGAAAGAACCTACATCCCTGAGGACTTCATAGAATAGAACCTCCCTATCAGTGGCAAGCCATATTCCTCTGGACTTTTGCTGAGAAAGAAACAACTCTCGTGTGGAAGTCACAGTTATTTTGAGTCTCTGTTACTTATGGCAAAACTTGACCTGAATAATAGAAACAAAGTTTAAAGGTTGAGAAGGAATTATCAGGAGGCCCCTACAACGAGAAGGCAGAAGGTGACAGGGAGAGGTGGGATAATGGGTGGCAGGTGAAAGATAATTGATGAAGAACTGACAAGATAGTGCTTTCCTCATGCCGTCTCCCAACCTCACCACAAAACCAACCTGACACATCTATGGGAAGTTTCCAAAGCCCATTTTTAATCCTGGCTCCAGGAAGCTGCCATTTTTGCTTTGCTTTTCTCTCTCTCTTTCTTTCTTCCTTTTTTTTTTTTGACAAGCCCAGCACCTCCAGGATCTCCCCTCCTCAAAGTTCTGGAGCACTTCCTGTTACTTATCTGGAACAGTCCAAAGTTTCTGGTGGTGTTTTGGGGAGTGTTTCCATCTTCCCAGCCCAGCTAGACCATTTGTTCCTGGAGAAAGAGTCGTTTTCTGACTTTTCTCCCAGATACAATGATGACATCCCAGATACTCTGGGGCAGATCGTATTTTAAGGATTCTGTCCTGGTGCTCCTGAATTTTGAAAGTTTCCATGATTAAAGGACATTGGTCAAATAATCCTTTTAATATAGGGCCATAGCCAAAATTCCATACCCATAGAGCCTACCTACATACTCAGTTTCTTTAAAATAATGCCTTGATTTTTTTCTTGATGGATTGAAAATACCTTGACAGGGGCTCAAGGGCATCTAAGTGGAAGGAGTGATGTACAGAACAGGAAAATGATGAAATGCAGCGAATGGAAGGAGCTCGATTGACAGGGGTATCATCAGGACGGGGAGAAGATGCTGGACCTGGGACTGTGGCCAGTGGACCGTCAGACAGGGCTAATAGCAGCTTTCTCTGCAGGCTCACACAGCCTGGGCCAGGTATCTGGGGCCTTTTCACAGCCAGAAACTGGAAAGTTGTTTCTTCAAGTGATAAAAGTAAATGGCCAGATTTCCTGGTAAAGGTGGAGAACTGAACACGCACATCTAGTCTCACTCCTTCCTCAAATGTCACTAAAACTACAGCAAAGGGATTGTTTACAAAGGCATAAACCCACAAGGACAGGGTAAAATGGGAAAGGAGAAAATAGCAATAAAATTGGAGAAGCTGCAAAGTGGTGGGCAGATTCGAGAAACCCAAGTCACGGCTGATAGTGAGGAAAGCTGAACGCCAACCTCGTTTGTACCACGAACCCTCAAAATACCCTGGATCTGGCAGCACCAGGGATCTCTGAAAGTGGAGGTGGTGGAGGTTTAGGGGTGGCTAAAGAAAGGAGAGGGGGAAAGATGTTTAAGAAGCAGCAGCTCCTGGGTTTCTGGTCAAGACGGCAAGCAGGTGAATGGGGTATGCACATCCTCCCACAACCACATCAGAATGACAAGTCAAATCCACAACAGCCGTCACTCACAGCCACCTGAACCCTCGCTGAACAGAAGTCCCACAGCCAAGGACATAGAGAAGCAGGCACATTGAGACCAGTAGGAGGGCCAGACACGGAACCGGCTGGTCCCGCACCCACATGAGGCAGATAAAAATTGGGACCGATATCACAGCTGCAGAGGCCCCCCCCCACCCCGGGGCAAGAGGTCCCAGCTCCACTCCAGGCCCCACAGCCTAGGTTTCCCCTGTCAGGAAGAGAAGTCTCCATAACTACGATGGGGAAAACCAGTGGGGATGGAGGCTGTGTGGAGCCCCAGCAGTGGGGAAAGGAGGGCTGCTGGAGCCCCGGGCAGTTCTTCCCAAAGGTCCTGTGCATAGACTTACTCGGGCTCATTCCCTCTGAGCTCCAGCACTGCATCAGCAGTTCAAAAGGCACCAGGGACATATGAGGAGGAACTGAAGTGTCTGGCATCAGGGAAAGAGCTGTCAGGGCAGCTTTCTCCCAGACAGAAGTGCTGGCAGGGGCCGTTGTTCCTTTTCTAAGCCCTCCCCACACACAGACAGCAGGCGGGCACCATATCTGAGACTCCATCAACCTGGCTAACACTGTTCGCCGTGTCCTAGTGATTCCCTGAGACCCCACCCGATTTTCAGGCCTACCCAAACTGTTCCAGTGGTTTTACATACAAACGGCCTGTTTTGGCTCATACTGTACACTTTTCTAAGATCTCTCAAACAAGCAACATCTGGCCTCGGCATGCCTCATACCTGTCACTAAGTGGCCCCAGGTCGAGCACTAGTGGCAGCCAGCCTTGATTAGCAGCTTGGCCTCTCCTGAGCACCTCCAAGTCCAGCACAAGTAGCAGCCATCTGCACATCGCTTTGTAGCTCAATCTGAGTGGCCCTGGGCAGAACACAGGTGGCAGCTGACCTGGGCCTGCACCTCCCAGGAGGCCCCAGAGCCAACACACCTGGTGGACAACTTCATGTTGAAGCACCACCCAACCACCTCCACAGTGACACACAAAAGGGGCAGACTCAGCAGACACTGGGCCCCCACTGAAGTAAGTCCTACTCTGTGGAGTGGGCCCCTGCACAGCTGATCCTCCATGGTGGGCCGGTGGTCACAGCCAGTCCTTACAGCTGACTGGCCTGGGGTTAGTCCCTTGTACTGATATGCCAACAGCAATCAAGGCTCAACTCCAACAGAAGAGTGCACACAGCCCACAAGAGGGGGATGCGCCTGGACTATGCAGCTCAGATGAACATGGAGGTTGCGTCACTGGACCCTACAGGATACCTGTCACATTAGGCCACTCTGCCAAGCCTGGGAGACATAGCGGCTCTACCTAACAGATAGAAACAAACTCAGGGAGGCTGCTAAAATGAGACCAAGGGGCATATCCCAAATAAAAGAATCAAACAAAACTTCAGAAAGAGAACTAAACAAAATGGAAACAAGTAATCTACTAGATGCAGAGTTCAAAACACTGGTTGTAAGGATGAGAATAGTGTAAGGAAACTCTGGGGCAACTTCAAGCATGCCAACCTTCATATCATGGGGTGCCAGAAGGAGAAGACAGAAAAATCAAGGAATCGAAAACCTATTTGAAAAAATAATGACAGAAAAGTTCCCTAACCTGGTGAGGGAAATAGACATTCAAGTCCCAGAAGCACACAAAGTCCCAAACAAGATGAAGCCAAAGAGACGCACACCAAGACACACCATAATTAAAATGCCAAAGGTTAAAGACAAAGAGAATCTTAAAAGCAGCAAGAGGAAAGCAGTTAGTTACCTAGTTACCTGCAAGGGAGCTCCCATAAGACTGTCAGCTGATTTCTCAACAGAAACTTTGCAGGCCAGTAGGGATTGACAAGAAATATTCAAAGTCATGAAAAGCAAGGACCTAAAACCAAGATGACTCTATCCAGCAAAGCTATCATTCAGAATGGAAGGGCAGATAAAGAGCTTCCCAGACAAGAAAAAACTAAAGGAGTTCATCACCACCAAAGTAGTATCATATGAAAACGTAAAGGGTCTTCTTTGAAAGAAGAAAATAATAATAAAATATGAACAATAAAATGGCAATAAATACATATCTATCAACTGAATCTAAAAAAACAAAATAAACAAACAAGCAGAACAGAAACAGACTCGTAGATACAGAGAACATTTATTTGGACGGCTGCCAGATGGGATAGGGTTTGGGGCGTGGGTGAAAAAGGTGAAGGGTTAAGAGTTACAGACTGGTAGTTACAGAGTAGTCACGGGGATGTAAAGTACAGCACAGAGCGTACAGTCAACGATATTCTAATAACTACGAATAATGTCAGACGGGTACAAGATTTATCGGGATGATCACTTAGTAAGTTATATAATGGTTAATCACTGGCTTGTACTCCTGAAACTAATATAATACTGTATGTCAAATATAATTGAAAAATAAGAAATGACTTAAAAATAAAAATTCATGAATTCATGAATGAAATAAAGGAATGAGAAGCAGCAGCAGCAGCTCCTGGGTGCCCGTCCCATTCCCACACAGGGGAAGCACCACTGGCTGCCAGGCAGCGGCCAGGGCAGTTTGCCTGTGACCGAAACAGGGGGGCTCCATTCTTAGTGCCTCTCCAGCATCACCAAACAGCTGTCAAGAGCCTCTGACGTGGAAAAGAGGTCAAAAGAAACCAAACAAACCAATGGGAGAGAACAGAAGCTAGGAAGGAGGACACTTTATGACTAGGCCCCATTAGGAGGTGTCAGAAATGCATGCTCAGCTCTCCCGGCCCTTGGCTTGCCTGCCTGTCCCTAGGAAGACCAGATGCACAGCCTGAATGTCACAGGTTAGGGGGCCTTACACAGTACATGTCCAGTGGTTCTCAAACCCAGCTCTGAGGAACCCAGGCTTCCTAGAGTCGCTCCCCAAGGGCCGCGTGTGAGGACGAGGGGCTGAGCAGGTAGGACGCAGCCTTGCCCTGCGTCAGCCCAGACAGCACTGCTCTCTAAAGCTGCTTTTGAAACTGAGGTTTCTGGTAAAACTTTGTTTTAAATAGTATTTCTATTTAAAAAACAAACAAACAAACAAAAAACCCGTATGTACAACACAGATCAAATCCAGGCCCTGTTCTTGGAGAGGAGGGACGACTTGGGAGCGTGTTCCGCGTCAGGCTCCAGCAGAAGTGGCAGCTGTCAGACTGCCAAGCAGAGGCCCCTGGGGCCCAGGCCAGGAGAACTGTCTCCCTGGAGACCAGTGACCTCCAGTCTGGATTCCTGCTGCCTTCTCCCTGTTGTTGTCACCTGGGGGCAGGCCCTCCCACCCCAGGAGCTGGCAGTTCTACCTGAGACTCCTCCACACCCCTGAGGGGACCGAGCCCAGCTGGTGCTTGGATGGAAGAGGCTGGACACGTGGACACACCGGCTTCCTTACAAATATAGGTAAGGGAGAGCCAGTTCTGCGAGGTCACTCAGAAACGTCTCCTTTCTAATCGGGCTGAGTCCCTGACACTCTGTGGTTCCACTGGACTCCTCACGCCCCAGAACATGTGGGCTCCCCATCCCCAGTTCCACTGTCCTGATCTCGATTCCCCCGCAATTTCCTGGCAGCTGTCTTGGAGAGGCCCCTGGAGACTGGTGGGATACTGGTTCTTGGCTCTAGGGAGAAGGTAAACACAGTCACCCTTATAAGACAACTTAGTCCCAGAACTCATTAGGAGAGAGCTCCACCTCTCTAACCCCACCAGAGACTCCCACGTGTAGCGGGAGGCCCAGGCCCCAGAAAACAAGTGCTGAAATGCAAGGATTCATTGCATTGCTCAGCGCACTGACCCTGTCGCGTGGAGCCAACACGCACACACTCAAACTTCCCTCCACCCTTGGTCCCCTCCCAGGGTGGCAGGTGGCTTCCTCCCCTGTGACCTGCCCACAGAGGCTGGGATAGTTGGCCTTGCTGCCTTCCAGGCCCTTCTCATCCAGCCGACTTCAAGGAAAAAGCAGCCTCTTTGGTAAAGTGACTGCCAGTCAGCAGCAGCCCCCAAGCCCCAGGCAACCCCTCTGATGATGGGGATATCTACTGTGTGTCCCTCGGACCACTTTCAGCCTCAATCTAGCAGGAAACTCTTTCTATCCCCTGCCTTGCTTATACCTTCTCAAAGACAAGCAAAGGAAAAAACCAGCACAGCCACTGTTAAAGTCTGCGTGGAACTAAAATGTAAGCTCCTGGAGGGCAGATTTGTGTGTGTGTGTTGTTCATAGCTAGACCCTCAGTGCCTAAGAGAGAACCCAGCACAAAGTAGGTACTCAACACTAAGGGAGGGAGGGAGGGAGGGAAGGAAGGAAGGTAGGAAGGACGGACTGAGCCAGCCTTTCTCATTCTCTCTCCCACTGAAAGCCTTCCCCACACAAGTCCTGATTCACAGTCAGATTGAAATCCAAGTCATGGGAAGAGGACACGTGAAGGACAGAGCACCTGCCATAGAAGCAGGGGAGGTGAGAAAAGAGCACCGCAGCCCCCGCCAGGCTCTGTGATTAATGGCTTCACCAAAGCAGCTCCCCTTAAGTCCCAGGACTGTTGCTCAGGGTAAAGGACAATCTGGTGATTTAGAAATAAAATAAAATGACCAGAACCTTCCAGAGAGTCCAGCGGGAGCTGCAGGAAGGGAACAGGAGCCTTCCTCATAAATCACTCTCAGGCTCAGAGTATGTGTCCTCCGAACTGGAATCCGCCGTGGTCCCCGCAGAACCCCACCCTCGGCCGCTGCCCCACGCAGCTGAGCGTGGCCAGGGTGCCCTCCGGCACTGTGGCGGAGAGCAACCTAACAAGCATGCGGGAGACTCCGCAAGGACAGAGTGTCTGTTACTCGGGAGGGATGCTGGCTTTCCTGAGCTGTCTTGTCCCAGGCCCCACACTGCAGAGCTCCTGCCCTGGGGGTGGGATGCCAAGGCCTTGGACCCCCACTGCAGGGAAGGCACACAGTACCCCCAGGGCACAGGGTGTCAATGTGGTGCACAAGGGGGTGGGAGCCTGCCATGGTCACCACCTCACTGCTGTGTGCCCAGGGCATTGTCTCAAGAAGATGTGAAATAGTTCAATTCTTCCAAATTCCTGGGTATTGTCTTGTAGTAACAAGATAAAAGGGAGCCCAATGAGGACAAAGAGTTTTCCTTATACCCAAATGACCCAGATCCTTTGGTGGCTGACAGGGATTGGGGGGGAGGGAGTGAAGAGGGAGGGAGCCTCAGTGGACACAAGGCAGACAGAGAGAGCCGCTGCAGACCGGCCCTCCCAGAGGTGGGCCCTGATTCAGAAGGGGCACAACGAGCCTGAGCTCCTTCGTGTCTTCCATCTCTCTGTCCTGGGTTGAGCCACTAGGTCACCTTCTTACCCCTCCTCCCATCAGATGTCCCTAAGCGTGGCGTTTTCTACCTTGTGAACATGGATGATTCAAGAAAGAGCCTTGCCCTAAGCTGGGAGCAGCCGATGGCAAGATTCTCCATTAACATGTAAGCAGAGATGTGCTGACTGTGGGCAGTGATTTGCGGTGGACAGAGGTCACATCGGAAGGGAAGGAAGGCGTCAGGTAAGGGTAAGAAGGGTCACCAGGGCCAGCTGCCCTCCGCAGCAGGTGAGCAGCACCGGGAGCACCGTCATGGCATGGGGGAGCTGCTGCTCCCCACCCTCCGTTCGCATTCACCAGTGGCTCCCACATGGCAGCTTTGGCAGGTGCTGGAAAGCCAGAGGTGAGGGGATCGGTTCCTGCCCTCAGGACGCCCCCGGTTGGGGAGAGGGAACACATGCGTGCCACTCACTGAACACAAGAGGGAACAAGGTCAGTGCCGAAAGTCTGCAGCAGCTCAGAAGAAAGAAGTGATGGATTTCTCATGGAGAGCCAGGGAACTTCATGAAGGAAAGGACATTTGAGCTGAAACTTAAGTGAGGAGAAAGTTTTGCAGGGCATTATGGGCTGAGGACAAGATGGCAAAGCAACATTTAATAGGTAATGTATTCGTCTCCTACGGCTGCTGTAACAAATACCTCCACTTTGGTGGCTGAAAACAACAGAAATTTGTTCACTCACAGTTCAGGAGGCCTGACGTCCAGTCAAGGTTCCAGCAGAGTTGGCTCCCCCTGCAGGCCGTGGGGAGAACTGTCCCATGCCTCTCTAGCCTCCGGTGGTTCCCAGCAACCCTTGATGTCCCTTAGCTTAGTAGACTCATGGCTCCAATCTCTGCCTCCATCATCACACTGCCTTTTTCTCTGTGTGTCTCTGCACCCTCTCTTCTTCTTATAAGGACACCAGTCGCTGGATCCAGGGTGCCACCATAACTCCAGGATGATTCCATCTGAAATGATAGTTGTATATCTGCAAAGATCCTGTTTCAAGGTAAGGTCACATTCTGAAGTTATGGGTGAATATGCATGGGGGTGGGGGGTACACACTTTAATCTCCTACAGATGGTAAACAGAGGTAAGAGGAAATGGCTTGGTTTCTGACATGGGTCTCATATTCAGCAATGCAAATCTCTGTCCCTCTCATTTAGGCAGCATGGATGTGCTTCCAGGTCCCAGCTGGACATGGGCCCAAAGGCAGGGGTGATTCAGATCCCACATCCAACGCCCCAGGCTTTTGAGAAGTGACCTGTGGATCCTGCTCTCAGGGGAAGGAGAGGACAGGATCAAAGCTGCAGGCAAACCAGTGAATTAAAATTCTTCCTCAAGTCCTCAGGTTTCTGTTCATCCAAAGCCCCACGTCAGTTTCAACATTGCTCAGAGTTTGCTAGGAAAACAAGGGATGCTCTCTCAAGTCCCTGAGCATCCCCCCCTCTCCTCACAACCGGTACAGCGTGTTCCGAACAGAGAGGAGGCTGCAGTGAGGTATGAAATGAAACAAATCCACCAGCAAATAGCAAAGGAAGCTGGTGTATGTTTAATATGCAGGCTCCATTTCGGGGATCGTGGAGAAAGTTTTGTCTCTTCCTATTGAAAAAGCAGCGTGCCGGAAAGAAGGCCTGAGGGAGGGGGAGAGATGCGCACCTCTGCGCCCCCCCCACCACCACCACCAGCTTCTTACAGAAGCAATCGATGAAAGAGAGACTGTGGGGAACCAATTGCTCCTACGTGCCGAATATTTCTAAAGGCTTCAAAAGCACTCAAAGACGTGGGTTTTTTCTCATAACCCCTCTACGAGATCTGTCACCTCAACATCCAGTGTTCAAGCAGGGCAGTGTCTTGAAAAGTGACTTGGTTCCCAGGAGCACAGCACGGGCCTGACACGGCTTCTCTGCTCCGCATCAATGTGAAAGCTGCTGCAGAAACAGCCTCCAGGAGCCAGGGAGAGTGGCTTCCACCCCCTCAGGCAGCCAGTCTCAGGCCGACTCCCCTCTGTCCCCCACCCCGGGCCCCCTGTGCCTGGGAGCAGGATAAGGACTCACTGTATGTAGTTGGAACTGTGACTGGAACTCCACAGAGGCCAAAGAAAGCCTCTGAACGACAGATATGGGGGCAACCTTATTGACCGGCTAGTGCAACCCCTTCTCTCCGTAGATGAGGCAGCTGAGAAACAGACACAGCAGTGACTCCCCTGCGAGCCAGTGGGGGGTCTACTATTCGCTTTGGCTGCTCAGCACCTCAACTCCTTCCTCTGTTGGGGGAACTCAGGGCCGTAGGAGTCTTAGTGGGGGGTCGGAGCCCACCTGCCACTGTAGAAGCTGTGATCCCAGATAATTACTTCCCACGTTTCTTCTGGAGCCAAAGCAAAGACACCCGCCAACCAGACCCTCCTGCCCATATCACTGCAGCAAAGAGTGACTCAGTGGCAAGGAGAGAGGGGAAGATTTTACCACCTCCAAGGTCATGGTTTGGGATGTTGTTCCCAGCTCTACACTGCTGAGGCAGTGAACTACCCAACATTCTTTAATCCATCTCTTTTTTCTTCCTAACTTAGCCACTGTCTCTTTCTGTTGCTTGCAAATAAAATCCTTGGCTGATGCCAAAAAAAAAACCCAGATACGAAGAGCAGAAACAGACCCTCCAGAAACTGGCAGGAATCTGGGATGGCATATTTGGCAGACATGACTCTGCCTACACACATGGTGAACAGGAGCAACTGGGCGTTGACCTGTGTCACCTGCATGGCGAAGTCAAGGCTCACAGCACAAAAAGGACGAGACGAAGGGCATGGGGAATTCAAGGTCTGTCAGATAAAATGCTGGCTTCTAACCGTGCTGGATGGATTTTTAAAAAGTAAGAACGAGAAACACAAATTCTTAAGTTCTTAACTCAAGGCACAAAACGAAAACCAAGGATTTTCTGTGACTGTACCAGAACCATCTCTTTTATCTTATCGCCACAATGCTGAGCTAGACAAAAAACAGTCAAACACACAGTTTTCTCCTGCAGGCTGCTGAGTTACAAAATGAGTTGAATTTGCAGCCTTCCACTATCCCTCGGAGAAAATTAGAGCATTGATCAGGAAAGAGGTAGGCCTGGGAATAGAAACAGAGATTTATGGGCGGATTCAGATAAGTCAGAAAGCATTGAATTTCTAAACTTCCTTGATTCCTCTGTCTCTCATCAGCCAGATCGGCCCCTCCCTTCATTCTCCTGTGTCTATTCCCACCTTGCTTTAAAATCCCAGTGATGGAACCCGAGGGTGCTACTCAGCAAGGGGAGGCCAGCACCTACCCCCTCTACCCTTTATTGTCCCCCCACCTACAACTAGAGGTACACCTCAACCCGTGCCTGGTACAGGGCAGGGTGGGGAGGGGTGAAATTCAGAAGTCCATACCGAAGCTCTGAAGAGAAAACCTTATGCACAGAAGTGCATGACTTGAAGAACTAGCAGAGACCTGGGGAGCAGATTTGGAAATGCGAGGCCAACAAAGGAAAAAACCATCACTTTGGGTTAGCTGAGTTTATTGATGTGACAGCATCTGCCAGTGATACTGCATTTAATGTACTAGCTTGAGCATCTAGGAATCATTTTCATCATTTGCTGGGTGGGTTGACAGAAACCTGGACTCATTAATGTTCCACACTAAATGTAGTTGAGATGCCAGAAATTATAAATTATAATTCAGAGGAAGTAAATTCAAAGACCTAGGGAGATAGAAATGTTGGGGTGGATTTATCATAACCGCTTACCCATCTTCTAACTATGTCTCCCAAGAGGACCCAAAACACACGGCCTTTGGCAAGGCAATGGTAAATACATTAGAGCAGGGAGTGCCATCATCTTTATGAAAAGCTAGAGGGGCTGTTATTTGTCAGCCAAGGTTGCTGGCAGAGAAGAAAAAAACTGTAGTCGGAAATGAAATGCACTGTTTCAATTGGACTGGGAACATCACAAGGTAACACAGGCCTGGGACCCACACTAATGGCCAGAGGCACAGTGAGCTTGGCTAACAGGTGGCTGGCCTGCCTAAAAGTCAGCGTGGTCTGACCCATGGGGATCTTTGGGATGGCAGCTCATGGTGTCCAAAGAGGATACAAGAGGGACAAGTCAGGAAGGTCCTGATGATCTGACAGGCCTGATGCGCAGAGGCCTGGCTTACGCCATCATGATGGCGAGCTGCCGCCCAGAGCAGATCCTTGTCCTGTCCCACTTCACAACCATTCACGACCCCCCTTCCCCCTGTCTGATAACGGTCTGATGAGACTTCTGGGAGAGGATTCCTTACTAGAACAAAAAAGAGTCTAAGGAAGGAAGAGTCCCTCCTTTCTCTGGGATATTAGCTGCCTGCAGCAGGCTCAGCAGCCAGGGCACGAGCCGACCTGCACCCATGGAGGGAAGTGAACCAGCACACCAAGAAGGGCAGAGCGCAGAAATGGAAGGAGTCCAGGTCCTTGATGACACTTCTGAGCTATTGAATCGACCAACCCTGGTACTCCCCCGCCTTCAGACTTTTCATTATGAGATCCACTTTCTTCTTGTTTAAGCCAGGTAAGACTTTCTGTTATGGAACCTAAAACGTCCTGATGATACAGAGTCCCTCACTCAAGCCTCCAACCTGAGTCAGTTCACAGACTCAGTTTCCCCGTATGGAGGGGAAGCTGTGTGCCCTTAAGTAAGAGACCTGTCATTACATGGCAGCTATACCCTGAATCTTCCTCCCAGAAGTCTCCAAATTGCCCTGCAAACATTTACCACAGTATCTGTGTCCTAGGAAAAGGAATAAAACCTGAGGATTCTGAACATTATTGTGGTGTCAGAGCAGGTACCAACGGGAGACAGGCAATAAATGGAATTTTACCTAAGTCTACCCCATGGTAGGCCCAGCGGGCCCCCAAGCCCAATCTTCTGGTCATTTTCCCAGCATGGGGGGCACATGGCTGGAACAGACAGAGTTAGGGACTATAGCATCCTCACACAGGCTGTCTGGCTAGAGAGCAAGGGAATGAATTAAAGGCTGCTCGGTAGGAAGAGTCAAGTGGAAATGCCTGTAGTTCCCTCTCACTATCAAGATGGTAAATAAAATGCAAGCTTCTGCCATGAAAGAATCACAGAGATTCAGTATCACCCTTAAATACTTGAAAGAGGCAGAAGTAGTGACTTCTCCTACATTCCAATCTGACTGCCCGGTTCGGCCAATTCAGAAGACAGGTGGGCCTTCACACATGACCGTGGATAACGATAAACATAATCAAGTGGTAATTCCAGTTACGATCACCGCTTCTGATGTGGTCCTTTTTACTAGAACCAATCAACACAGCCCTTGGCTCCTGGAATGCATCCATCCAGCAAATGCAGTGAGTTGTCACTGAATGTCATCGGTAAGTTCTTGGAACTGCAGGGAGATGATGCGTAACTAAAACGGTGTCACCACAGGCTACTTGGTACAACAAAAGTCAAGTTTCTACAGCATCTCATCAATGTCGTAAAAAACAGCATGACGACCTGTTGCATGTCTCTCTCTCCCTACGCAGAGAATACCCAAAGCTTTCCCCTGGGGGAGACAAGGGTTCCCTCGTACTCTCTAGCTGTAGGGGGGTGTCTGCCCAGAGATATGGGCCCAAATTAGTTTTCTGAGACCTTGACCTTCTCATACATCTGCCAAGAATATGCTAGTTCACAAGGATGTCGATGTGATAGGATGTGGAGAGCAAGGAACAGTGGTTCATGGATGCCTTAATCAGATACTTACATGCCAGAAATGTGGGAGGGGTCCATAGTGGGGAATTTCTGGTCATTCCTTCCAAAATAAAAGATAATGTCCACACCTCGCACCTCTTACAAGGAAGAAAAATGGCATAACATTTGGAGGGTCTCTTTGGCTTTTAGGAGCAACATATACCACATTTTGGTTGCAGTCCATCTTCTAGGAGACCAAGAAGGCTGCCAACTTTGAATCTGAGCAGAGTTCAGAGAGAGAAGATTCTTTAACTAGCTCAGGTTGCAGGGTAAGCATCTCTTCACTTGGCCCTTGTGATCCCTAAAAATGCAATGCTATTTGAAGTGTCTTTGGCAGATCAGGGTGCTGTGTGTTGTCTGACACAAGGTTGGATAGGAGAATCATAGGACAGGTCCCTGAGGTTTTGAAGAAAGCCAGGTCCTCTTCATCAAGTTACTATTATTCTTTTAAGAAACAGCCCTTGGCTTGTTACTAGGCCCTGGCTGAATGCGTGACCATTGGACATCAGATAATCACACAACCTGAGCTACCGGCCCTGAACTGGATGTTATCTGATCCACCCAACTATAAATCAGGCCGGCCCGGAATACACCGTCAGCTATGGAAGTGACAGAAGCAAGAACCAAGCTCAAGAAAGCCCTGACGGTACAAGCGAGTTTCATGAGGCTATATCCCCAGCGTGATTACTCCTGAGGTGTCAGTGCCCCTCATTCAACTCTCTCCCATGGCTGAGGTGCCACGAAGGACACAGGATGAGTACATTCTTTGAAGCGTACATAATGCTGTTTCTTACACAGCTAGAAATCATGAGTCTGAAAACACTAAATATGTGAGCAGAGTCTGTGCTTCCAATCTCTACGGCTCTGGGCGCTGCAGACTTAGAAAGTCTAGCATCCGAGGAAGACTATGTCTTCCAGGAAACACAGCAATGAGCTCACTGAATTGAAAACTGAGGCTCTAACTTAGCCACTTGTGGCTCCTTTTCCCTGTGAATGAACAGGCAATAAGATGGGATTACTGTGCTGCCTAGAGTATTTGCTTTAGATCATCAAAGGGAAATAATATTTCTGCAACACATTGAGTCTGCGAAGAATATGAATACTACAAGGACGGCATAAAGTGACTTGCGACACTTCCATTTCCAGTGGTTATAGATCGATGGAAAACCCTCCCAGCCCTATGCAAATAAAACTACTAAAGGATAAAGTCCCTGAAAAGGGAATATTTGCATCACCTGCAGTTTTAAAAACCTAGACTGACTGGGTACTGAGAAGAAGAAAAAAGAAAAATGGGCAAGTTAATGAAAGAGGAAAATGTAATACCAACCATAGAGAAACTATATTTCAACTTTAGTGAAATTTAGGACAGAAGTACCTGTGGGAATTACCTTCCGTGTTATACATGTATCTAAACACACATATACAAACGTTAATCTGTGTTCCCCTCCCTTTCCCTCCCTTTCTCATGTACAGTGTGCTTGTTGTGATTCATAGCCACGGGGTTCACAATTTATAAATTACATCATGCCAGTTCATGCCAGATCTAGAGGGGCAACAGACATCAACCACAGACCTTTAACTTGAAGCTCGATGCAATATCTGAGGAGAATGCAGAGAGGAGTCAAGCTGTCTTTGGTTAAGTAAGAGACAGCAAATGATACCAGGCAGGGTCTTTTTCTTTCAGTGGCACGAATGTGGACAGAAGAGTGCACGCTGATGGCGACCTGGAAGAGGGGTGGGCTGTAAGGGACACTGGCCATTCTTTTTTGGACCACTTCGTACATTTGGAAAAATCCACCATTTTGTGAGTCTGCCTCCCATTTTAACAGCTTGAAATGGCAGGTACTTGGTTTGCAGACTCGCTGTAGTTAGGCTGCAGATACGTGACCTAACGTGGATCAACAGAAGCTAGTAATGCAAAGCAACCAGGGGTACTATGGGATTTTCTGTCTGGCACCATTGATGATCCTAGCCAAACTGAATTCCAGGCACAGCCCTGAGAGAACCCTGGTGGCAGCTAATTTAGAAGCATGTTTCTGGCTGAGTAGCTCTGATCATACTGCCTTGGCCTTCCTGAGGACCCAACATCTTTTGGATAAATTACTACACAGCTATTAGCTAAAGCTGATTTTGTTTTGCTTGAAATCAAGAACCATGATTGATATACAGGGTCACAGAATGAACTGGTGACTGTATTCTCATGAGGCAGACATCTATTTCTGCACAACACCTCCCCCCAAATGAGTAACTTAAAACAACAACAATTTATTGTTTCTCCTAACTCTGGGGGTTAGTTGGGTGACTCTTCTGCCACTCACTGTGGCTTCATTCACCTGGCAGGTTGGCTGGGCCTCTCTCCTCATGTGCCCTCCCCTCCTCAAGGGGACCACAGCATGGGGGTCTCAGGGTTCCAAGAGGATGACAGCTGCAGCTGCAGGGTCCTCTTGAGACCAAAGCTTAGACACCACACGTGTCATTCTGCCACACTCTATCAGTCCAATCCAAGGACAAGGCAGTCCAGATTGAAGGCGAGGGGAAATAGACTATTTGTCTCTAGGAGGAGATGGTCACAGTGCAAATGAGTGTGCACACAGGGACGGGGAGAGTTACCGGGGCCATCTTGGCAAACGGTCTGGTATCTGTCGGATCACATAACTGAAATGCGCAGAATGCAGCCCGGCAGGATCCAGGTGCTCCAGCATTGTCAGATTTCTGTCTCCTTCTCCCCACTTACCTGGGAAGACAGCAATCAGCAGCTCTGAACCACAGAGCCCTTATGCACAACGACCGTGGCACCAGCCCCATAAAAACCACTTAGATTGAGCTCCCACAGGAAAGAGGGCCTTGGTTAACCAGAAGAGAGAGAAAAGGGTGTAGGAGGGACAGTGGCAGAGGCCAACCTCAAATCCAGACAGCATGTCTCCTGGACTTGGGCTTTTTCCACTCCAGTAATTGCCTGCAACTGATTCACATTCCAGATGGAAGGGGAGGAAGTAGGGTCCTCTGCTAATACCTGGGGACCCTGCCAGGGCTTGGGAGGCACTGGGAGGATTTGTCCCAGCTGTTGAGAGGAATGTCCCATCTTAATGGAACCTGGAAGACAAGACCTTGGAAAGTAACTCATACCTGCAAGCAATTCATAGCCTCCTGATAGCCTGCTTTCCTCTGCATCGACTGGGCCATGGAGGGGAAGACATTATCACCTACCTTACTTGTATCAACATAGACTTAGCTTCCTTAAACACTGAGATTGGAACATCGAGCCGCCCCCACTGTTTATGCTTCTCCTCTCTGAACTCATGCTTCTGAGACAGGGAAATTAACCCAACCCTCCACCGACTTGGGTTTGGTGACTTTAGGCAAGTCACTCAATGTCTGAGAGCCTCAGTACACTGGTCTGTAAAGTCGGCTGACACTGCACCGTATAGGAGAGGTATGAGCGTTGGATGAGATAACATCCACACTAGCAGTTCCCCTCCCTGTCATCAAGGTGAAGCCTCTGAACCTTCCATCTTGCCTCCTCACATACACATTCCAAACTCCTCTCTACCCACGCACATCCCCCACTTCCTCTACAATAGTTCCACAGGGCTTGCCCTTCAGAAAGCTGCTCCTTAAGAGGTTCTTTCAACTCCACGACTCCTGTGCCCAGGACCCCCATCACGCTCACAGTCTCAGTTTATGCCTTTTCCTCTGGTATTTGATGTCCTTCCTCATTCCCTCAGTATGGGTTCTGTGTTGATTCCCCCCACTTTGGGACCCACTATAGCCTCCCGCACAGCCTGGAAGGTGGAAGTGAAGGAGGGGACTACCCTCTCTGTCTCCTTGGGGACAGCATCCCGGATGCAGGGTGAGCCCCCGGACCTCGGCTATAGCTGCAGATCAGCTATGGCTCAGAGTTCAATTGTCTCAAATGCCTCACAAAAACCCCTGTCAGTGAAAGGAGAGCATCGGCCCACCTCTCCACAAGGCCTTCCGTGCCTCCAGATGCTGCCTTTGATCTGAGCTGAGCCTTTCCCCAGCCTGTGGGGACTCGGGGCCGCCATTAAACTGCTCCTGATCCCTCCGGAGCTGTGTTCTTAAACTCCCAGTTGACGCTGACTTAACCCAGCCTCCTTCCCAGGCGCTGTGACCCAAGAGCCTTCCCCTGTGCCAACAAGCCTTGCCCTGGCCTACTTAGATCACTCTAACTGTGTGTAGCCAGGGCCCAGGCGAACACTACTCCTCTCCGTCCGGGGCAGAGACGGTCTCGCGATGCCCTTCGGCCATCACTCTATCGGGGAGGTTTGATGAAACGGTGAGCAAACACCCAACAATGTGCAAAGGAGTCATTCATTCTTTTCTTTCATCAACAAACGCTTTTTGAACTAGAGCTCCCATGTGCCAAGGACCTTTGTTGTTTCCTGGGAATGGAGCAGCGAACCAAAGAGACCAAGCCCCTGCTCTCATAAAAATTACATGCTAGCGCGGCTGTAGTTAAGAGGAGGGCTTTCAAACCCTGGCCGTACATCAGAAATACCCAGAGGATTTCTTATATCCTAACACCCAAGCACATACCAGACCAATTAAATAAGAACCTCTAGTATTTTTAAAAGGTCTCCAAATGATTCTTATGTGAAGCTACAATAGTTCTCTGATGTCTCGGGTGATCAATCATAAGCCCTTCAAGTAGTCGGGGATGAAGTTTGTCCAAAGTGACTTTCATCTTTTCATTAATAGACTCTCTGCAAGGAGGGAGGGGACTGTCCCGCTACGCTTTGTTCTGACCAGGCGAGGGATGCCCTAACAGGACTGTGGACAAGCCAGTCAGAGGCTAGGTTGGTCCAGAAAATGTCACAGGAGGAAGTAAGAACGTGTCATCTGTAGGTAAAGGCTTTCTCCAAACACTGAAAAGGTTGCCCTGTGGCTGAAGGCCCAGATCTGTCCTGCCAGCACAACAGGCTACAGGAAGGCATGTGTCAGCTCAGCTCACACCATAACTCTCAACAAGCACAATTACACAGAGATGCAAGGAGCCTCTCTGGGGGACAGCAGCGTCCCTGTCACTGAGGCTGTTCAACATGGCCTGGACTACTGCGAAGGAAATGGCACAGAGGGAAAGCAGCACTGAACTGGGGGCTGACCTGTCAGCCAGTGAGGACAGCCTGTGCTTTACGGACTTTGGGGGAGGCAGGCATGTGTCCAGCACTGGGGTCCTATCTCCCAGAAACCGCCCAGCTGCAAGACAGTTTGAGCGTGCACGTGGGGCAGTCTTCTCCCCGACACATCCAGCACCGGTGGGCAATGACTTAGATGTTCCTCAGGCTCCCTTGCCCCCGCACCTTTCCATTTCTGCAGCAGGAATGGCCAGAGCAGGCACTTGGGCATAGCTTTAGGAAGCGGTACCATGGACCATGGTGAAGAGCAAGGACCTGGAGCCAGACGGCCCAGGTTTGCTTCCCTGGCTCCACCTCTTTGCAACGCTATGACTCTGACAAGTGACTTATCCTCTCTGTGCCTTGGTTTCTTCATCTATAAATGAGGCATATAAAATCAAATGTATTTATCCTCGGTGTGTGAAGAACTTAAGAAGAGTGGCTAGCATAGCACATTTGCCCGGTAAGTATGAGCTATTACTATTTTCAGGAAAGATTGAGGAGAAAAGAAAATGATTGTGCTGTTTTTCCCTAGAGCATATCATTGTCCCTACAGTAAATCATTGTCAATTTTGCCCTACAGTAAAGAGGCACCCAGCCTGGCCCTCAAGTGGGGCTTATCACCAGGCCTAGGCACTCTATGTACCAAGAACCCAGATGCTACCAGAGAAGATGAAAGAAGGCGTATCTGTGAATAGTGGTTGTCATGAGCTGGCCTGGAGCAAGCACCCATGTGCACCTGCATGCACACACATGTGCACTCACACACATGTGCCCACATGCACACCCACGCACACAGACAAAATTCATCATCTAAAAAAGTCTCCAAACACATCTCTCTCCTTTTGGTTTTACTCCCTGTTCTCTGTCACTCTCCAACTCCCAACCCCCCCCCCCAAAAGAACAAAGAAAAGAAAAGGAAAATGTCGAAGTATATACCACTCTCTAACGAAAAGACAGAATCACTGTCCCCAAAGTGGTGAGGTTGAGATTTCAAGTCTGGAGAAGCTCTCCTCCAAAGGAAAGAGGGAAGTTAATAGGCTCAGATCCTCTTTCATCCGAAAGGCCTGGTGGCTCCAAGAGGCAGGGCCAGGGGCGGGCCTTGAACAGGTCACATCATCCCTGGATGACAGGGAGGTCTCCAGGAGTTTGCACCACTGCTGTCACCACTCTGCCCTTACAAAATTGCCCAGCGTACAAGTCCCCAAGCAGCCCAATGGTCTAACCTCATCGGTTCAGTTCTTCTTGCCCCTCTTCTGTAGTTCAGACATGATGAGGGGTCTTCTGCTAACAGAACCCTCGTCCTCACGACCAGCTGGGACCTGGGATTAGGAGACCCTTAAAGTGGAAATAAAGCTACTAAGTAAGTACAGCCTTAGAATCCGGTGACTCCTTCCTCAGCAAAGCCTGGGTCTGACTCTTGGACCCAACAGCTCCTCATCCAAGGACAAATGCCTCATGGCAGGGAAGGCGTTTCAAGAGTTGTTCCTCACTCCTGGATCTACCTTGAATGCACCTCTGACCCTTAGGGAAGGTTACAGCAAGAGGGAAAGCCATCCCAGCACAGGCAGTCCTTCCACAGGAAGTAAAGGTGGGAGAGACAACAGAGGTGACAGTTCGACTGTGCGCCAAGACGTCTTGGTTCTAGTGCCATTTCGGTCACCAGTTAGCTGAGTGACCTTGGGCAAGTCTCATCCCCCCGCACCGGCCATAATTTCCTTTTCTATAAAATTAAAGGATGCACTCGGGTAAAGAAAAATATCTGAGGAGCTTTCTAGACTTGATTGTCTGAGTCTAGAATTCTAAGAGGCTGAGAGCAATTGCCCACCCAACCAGCCAAGCACACCCAGGGGCATGAGGAAAGGGCCAGAGGGTGCCCTGCCCAAGTAGAGTAGCAGAGATGTTTATTCACAGCCAAACTCCTTCTCACTCTCCAGGTCAGGGGATATCAAACCCTTGCCTGGTAAGCAAGTGAAGAGGGGGAGTGGCTGAAGACTCATCTGCCCCTTTCATGTACCAGTGAAGACGTGGCACAGCAGCACTCCCAGCCTCTGGGAATTCTGCCTGAGGCCAGGAGCACCCGGGGAAGCAGTGAAGGACCCCACGGGCTCCAAGGCTGAGTTTGATTCCAATTTGAAGCTGTCAGAACTTCAGCTTCAATTCTGAGCAGCCCTGGTCTCCAGGGCTTACGGCTCCTCCTGGCTGCCTGAGGAATTATTCACTTGGATAAACCTAAATTAGACTTAGGAAAGGAGCCCATTTCTCCTCACCCCCCAGATGTCTAGAGAGTCTCAGCACTGCTCCCCACACTTCTACTCATACATTCCTCCCTCCCCTCCAGCCTTCCAGTCACAGCCTTGGAAAATTCCCAGGACTCAGACATTTCCAGAGTTTGTCAGAGACATTGGAGGACATACCAGAATCTGCCAGTGCTAGAGCTGGCTGAGAGAGTTCCATTCATGAGGTAGGAGGGCTGGCATGGGGGAAAAGATGGGCCTAGCAAATACATGCAGACTGTTCCCAGCCTATGAAGACTCCGTGGAGACACTGGGAAACCTTCCATAACTTCCTGCCGCCCCCTGCACCTGCTCTTAGTGAAGTACCCTTCCTGTTTGCACTCAACAACAACAACAAAAAAAAAACACAAAATAACAAAGCATGAAGCTGTTGGTAGATTTCAAAGGGATCTCTCATTGGCCACATCTATCCATACTTCTATTTCCTGCCCATGCCTGATTGGTCAAAGGGTGGAGACACCTGGCCTAACCTAGGCCAATCAGATTCTTCCTTCCATGAAGTTGAAGACTTGAGTGCACAGAGACCAGGCCGTTGGAGCTCATGGCAGTCACAGTCCTGGAGACAAGATCCAGGACAACCTATGTAAGGACCTGGAACTTCCCTGGTTGTTTGGGTTTCCCTTTGATTCTGTGAACAAACAGGATGGCCTTCATCTTGAGCTGCCTGGAGTCAACTCAGTGGTTTGCCTCTAAAGACACGGAACTGGGAAGAGCTCCTTTAAGCATCCCCTTCCCCCCACCTCAGTTTGTGCATGTTACTATAATGACCTTTGTCTCATCGCCAAATTCTTTCCCTAAAGCAGGAGCTCTTCAGTGTCTTGGCCATGGGTTGGTCTCACCTCCCCATCCAGACCTGCTTTTCAGCGGGCCAACTCCCACCCTTCCCTCTGGGCTCGGTGAGACGTCACCACCCCTGCACACCTTGTCCAAGTGAAGTGCCCCTGGAATGTGTTCCCACAGCACCAGGGACTTCCCCTGCAGGGCTGTCCAACCTGAGGCCCAGGATGGCTATGAACATGACCCAACACAAAATGGTTAATGTACTTAAAACATTGAGTTTCTCTGTGATTACGTGTCACAGTGTGTGTATTTAATGTGTGGCCCAAGACAACTCTTCTTCTTCCAGTGTGGCCCAGAGATGCCAAAAGGTTTGACACCCCTGTGTAAGACGGTAGCTCCTTGAGGCCCGCTCATGGTTCTATTTCCACACACAGCACAGTGCCTAGGACACAGTAAGCACCCAGTGAATACTTGTGGGATAAATAAATGAATATTACAATGAAGACCAACACTAGTCTTCTCTCCTCATTCGCACAGTAAACTAATAGAATTTATTACCTGGTTCAAATTATTATTCATCTCAGAATACAGTCAGTCAGTCAACAAATTAGTACTGACTGATGTGCCAAAAACTGAATTAGTCACTATGCAGCTGGGGTAAAGCTATGAAAATAGGCAAGTGAGAGGGGGCAGGGTTTCTTATGGGAAATGCAATCTGTAACAGGGGACTCTACGTTCCACTTTGCCTGGTCTGAGACGTTCTGCCTCCATTTTTGAATCTTGAAAATGGACATGTAAGAATTGCCATTAATGATTTACTTGGTTTGCAACAGTGTCCTGAATCAATGGGCAGAAACTTCTAGAACAGAGCTAGATCCAAATGAGGTAGAAACCGTTGGGCAGAACGCCACACCTCGGCTATCTCATTCTGGGGCCCTCATTGCTTCATCTCGGGTTCCTGAGAGGGGGTCTAGGCCTCTTCCTTATTGCTTTTTAAATTATTTTGTTAATCCTCACCCAAAGTTATGTTTATTGATTTTAGAGAGGAGGGGAGAGAGAAACATCAGTGTGAGAGAGAAGCATCAATTGGCTGCCTCCAATAAACCCCCTGAGGGGGAAGAGCAGTGGGAGGGGGGTGTTGAGCCCACAGCCTTTGGGTGCACAGGATGACTGAGCCACCCGGCCCGGGCTGGGCCTCTTTTTCAAAGGCCTGTTGCTGCCATCCCTGCTACTCTAGCAGATATTGAGAGGAGACAGGGGGGCCTCCCCCATGCCCCCAGGATAGCAATTACAAAACCCAAATCGTCTCCTGCAAGAGGCATTGTTGTCCCATTGTCATTTCAGCGAAAGAAAAATAAATCGCCCTGCCCATCAGCCTGCTGGAGGCCTGCACCTGCGGCTGCTCCCCCCAGCCCCGGAAAGAGCCTTCTCAGATGTGCAGACAAGTCAGCCAGCTACAGCCGGCACTGGGAGGGACCCTTCAGGCCCAGGGAGCGTGATGCCGTCAAGCAAAGAGCCAGTGCACGCCTGAGAGGGCACAGCTTCATCCTGGCACCAGCGACAGCCCTGCCACGCTGGTGTCCTATTTGTCAAGTCCCAGCCATGAGCAGGATAAACAATTCAAAGAGAAACAGGGCAACATGCCATCAGTGTGGAAGCTGTTGTTTTAGACTGTGGGTCCTGTGCATGTGTGTGCACATCTGCCCGTGCACACCTGACACCGTCTGGTCTAGTCCTGTCACCTCCTGCCTGGGCCGTTTCAATAGCCTCTGCCAGGTCTGTGACATATTCTCTCTCCTCAACCATCCTCTCCCATGCCACAAAACTGGTGTTTCAAAATCACAGATCTGATCGTGCTGAAACATGAGAAATACGGTCTAGTATTCATGTCCTCTTCCACCTAAACTGCCTTGTTAAAAAAACCTATATCCTTTCCTTCGGGCACCTGTACTCCAGTCCAGCCAAACTGGGTGTGCACCCCCACTTTCAATGTTCAGATACTGGAACTTTAGGGCCCAGATCCAACGTCCCCTCCTTCACAGCACTCTCCCTTCCACCCTCACTGTGCCACCCAGAAGCGGGAAGGTATCTCTCCTCCTTGGAAAAATAGAAAGCAGCCAGCGTTTCCTGATTGTCTGTTACCTGCTTTACACTTTACCTGCCCAGAACCCAATTCTGCTGTTATCCCCGCTTTACAGTTGAGAAAGCTGGGGGCTCGGTGCTTTGTCTGAGATCACAGAGCCCCTAAATCACAGAGCCAGAACATGAACCCAGAACACCCAACTCCACAATTTACCTCCACAATATACTGTGCAACACTCTCTCCAGCTCCAAGGGTTGAGCAGGAGGGACGTGTCGCTCCTGCCACTTCCGTCCCCATCCCAGGTCATCAAGGCAGAGATGGGTTTATTCTGAAGGCCGTGAAGCCTTATGCATCAAGACCCCTCCCTCCTCAGACCCCTTTGAGGTTCTGGGAGAGGCCCCAGCAATGTGTCCACGTGATCTTATATTTTTGTAAAACTTTCAAAAATAATATAGTTAAAGCAGATACCGCTTTCCACCCCAGCCTCCCTCCATGGCATGCACCCTTCAGGTCAGAGGTGCCAGAGTGGCCACGGGCGTTTAGGAGCCCAGTTCAGAGAAGGCTGCATTGGGAAAGCTGTTAACGGGTCAGTGTGCAGTTGCATTGACTTTTTGCTTAGAAGTGGCTCTGGCTGTGCACTTCCCACCGCTGGGTCAAATCGCCGGCCACCGTGATGTGAAGGTGAGGGCCAGAGGTCAGCATGCCATGGCTTCTCACACTGAATTCATTACAATTCCAAGCTCTCAGGGCACAAGTGTGTGGCACTATCACAAAAACAAGTACGTCTGTGTGTGGAGTCCCGTGTTTTATGAATCCCAACTATCAATAATAAGAACCAATTTTGATCAAGTGTGTCAGAAGAAAGACAGAATTATCTACTCTCTCTTTAGAAGATGACATTTCAAAGCTGTTGTCATACGAAGAAACATCAAAGACCAAGCAGCCAAACAACACAGGGAGACAGCACCACAGAGGCGTGCCCCTCAGCTAATTCCTGTTTTCATTCCATTATTTTTCTGTATTTTACAGTGTTTGTGGTGTTGTCGGCTTTTATAATGTATAATTTATTGTGATCTGTTTTCTTACTTGAAATAAATATTTAACTTTATACCTAATTCTATATTCACAAGTTCGTTTTTTCTTCAGTAACCCCCTTCTCAATCAATAAGCTTCAGGCCCCTCCGAACCCGGATCTGCCCCTGAATCTCAGGAAACACAGCACTCCTGCTTTGCAAACCCCACTTCAAGTGCCCTTGACCCTCCTTCCGTCCAGCGACAGCCCCCGATGCTGTCCCATGCGGACATTCTGCAGCCACGGCTGCAGCTTCACACACCCCCCTTGGGGCTCCCATCACTGTGCTTATGTTTATCTCTCTCCAGCCTCCACCTCAGGGCCTTACATGGAACGAGGCAGAGGGGCCGGCGGGAGCCCTTTGATCCTGGGTCTGCGCTGGTGATGGCAGAAGGTCTCTGATCTTAGATACAGAGATACACTCACATCGCGTGGGCGAAAGACTTCTTTCTCTCCTTCCCTGGGTCTCAACCCCTGACTCTTTTTGCCTCTTTGATTCTCTCTATTTCTTTATCTTTCTCTCTGTCTGCTCCTGATGGCAACTGGACTCACAAGGCAGTCTTGGGAAGGAGCCGGCATGGAGAACAATCACAGCCTCAAACCCACCCCCTGGGCAGAAATTCAGGGAGAGGGACCTGCAGATCGGCAGCATGCCAGGGAGGGAAGAAACCCAACTCAGCCGTCCTCCATCCACAGGGCTTGAGGCAGGAATAATCCAATAGCTGATGTTTCCTGAAGTCAAGGACCAACCTCCTCAGTGACAGGTGAAGAGGGAGGTCTTCTGTGTCGGGCAGCTGAGCAGCAGAACCCGTTTCAAATATCACAGGGTTTGGACCCTGCCCAGGAAAGGAGTCTCCCAGCCAGTTTGATGGGAATGAAAAAGAAGAGTATTCAAATCACACAATTACTGTCTGGCTAAATTAATTGTTGAATTCATTTAAATGAATTAGACATTTTAATTAGCCAGGTCTGGTTGGCTGCCGAAATTGAGTTTTTTGGCACATGGGTGTTGTGGGCACACGTGTGTTTGTCCTAGCGGAGCCCCGGCTGGAGCAAACCCACAATGACTGCTTTCTCTGTGGACGGAAGGGTCCGGCAGCCTGGAAGGCACCAGCGCTCTCCCCACAGGTTCCCATCCCTGAGCTGGAAGGACAGCCGCGCCGTCCTCACCTGGCCTCCGCATGGGGCTGGCGCACATGCAAAACCATCTGTGGGCTTCAAGGGAGCTGGAGAGGAACACGGATGTGGAGAGAAGGAGAGGGCTGTGAGATGGAAGAATGTGACTTCGAAGCTTTTCTTGGGTTTGTACAGTTTGTGGAAACGTCTCCCAGACTGGCCTGCAGGACGTGTGCCCCCAGGGGGCAGCAGAGCACCGACCCTTGGGAAGCCATGCCCGCCAACCAGCCGGAGAGGTGCTCTGGATAAGCAGGGTCCTTCGTGGCAGGAAAAAGAGCCCGCTGACTAGCAGAACGAAGGTTTGAACCGCCCTGAGGCCTTGGGAGGCCAATGCCAAGTGGGTGAAAGACGAGTCAGGTGGGTGAGGGGAGAGGAGAGCTGGAACAAATGGGGGCTAGAAACAGGATGGCACCCATCTCAGGAGAGAAAGCGGGAGTCAGGGCCGAGCAGGCAAGCACAAGGCTTCCCAAGCAGAGGCAAAAAGGGGCAGAGCCTGTAGTCAGAACAGAATCGAGGGCACGTGCATCAGGCCGACCCCCAGATGCCACCTATAACTAAAATATCCCTGGAGACGCAAGACGTACAGAGGAGGCGTTGGCCCAAGCTCCACCCTGGGGGGGACTGTAGAGGTGGGTGGGGCACTTTGCTGGGGTTGGGACTGGTGGGTAGGGGATAAGAAGAGAACTCAGAGACAAAGGAAGCCCAAGGTAGGGCTTGTCCTACTTACAGATCCTCTAACCCTAGACTGTCCTCCTTACCTGAAGGGCTTTTTTTTAAACCAGGTAGAGTAGGCAAGTTCAAAGCCAGCACTGAACTGATGGTGACAGCAGGGGAAAGGTGAGACCTGCCGCCAGCAGTCACCACCAAGCTCTCAGCCTTGCCTATAAATATTGGAGCCAACTGGAAGGGGCCCAGATGCCCCCATCTGGTCTGCCCTGTCCCTCCACAGTCGCCCAGTTGCCCCATTGACGTCCTCAGGGCCTGCAGTCACAGAGGCCATAGTGGGACCTGAGCCTCTCTTCAAAATGGGGAAGTGAACTGTTTTTTGGTCTCCCCTACACTGGGCGGGGGAAAGAGCCTCCAACCTGGGGGCAGAAAAGAAGATTTGATGCTGGGATTCATTCCACTGTGACATCTGCTGGTGAGTTTGAACAGCAGCCCTCCACTTTCTCACAAGGTTTGTCTCGCACCTGCTAGGAGAGAGGCAGCCACGCGGCTCGTGGAGATGCAGGTGATGGAGCTGGGGTGATGGAGCCGAGATGATGAGGTTGTCTCTGGGCAGGGAGGAGATAACCACGTTTGCTTTGTCTTTGTGATCATGGTAACGGGAAGGAAAATGAAATTCCATGCAGTTTACTCCTTTATGCTGCAACTAATGATAACGGTTATTTAACATTCCCTGAGCGCCCGAAAGCTGCTAGGCACCCAGGAAACTCTCCTCAGCTTAGAAACTGGATTCAGCAGGCAGGCACAAAACAGTTCCAGGGAAAGGCAAAGTCCCAAGACCATTTTATCCAGGCTTCATGCATAGAATATTCTAGAAAGGGAGGAGTATGGCCGTGTCTTACATTTCTCCCACTGGTCATGTTGGAACATGGCCTGCACTCGGTGAATTTTCTCTCCGCACCCCCCGGCACACACAAACCCTCACTTTCAGGCCACTTCTTGATACTTGGCTAACGCCATCAGACCTGGCCTGGCAGATGAGAAGAGGCTAAAACCCCTCTGCCACCACCTCCCCCTACCCCTCCCACCAAGACCCTCCTGCTAAAATGAGGGTGGCTGACAAAGCAAGTGAGCATGAATAAATAAACTCTCTCTTCCCCAGTCTCAGTTTCCTCATCTGTAAAATGACAAGCTTGGACCCAGTCACGGCCACGATCTCTTACAGCTCGGACATCAGATCAACTATCGAAGGGTCACAATCCAATCAGAAGATGCAGGTTAGCCCGGACTCCTGGCTGTGGCCGCGCTGTGGGGAGACCAGTACCGCTGGCCCAAGGGCTACAGAGAGCAAGGAAGGGGAGGAGGGAGAGAGAAGGCTGCAAGGAACGATGTTAAAGGGTCTTTACGGTGCGTGAGTTTATTTCCTCCAGGGCTGCATCAGAAAGTGACTTAAAACGGAAAGTCTGAACATCTTGGGTGGGGAAACCCATGTGATGGGACCTGCCCAGCTGGGGGCCGGGGTCTCTGGGGAGACAGTGGCCCTCCATGAGGTCCCAGCAGAGCCCCTGCCCCACCGAGATGGCAAAAGTCCACTCAGGGAGCCTTGGCAGGCCCATTCCATCAAGCCCCAGGTTCAGTTCAAACCGCCACCATCCAGTCCACTCTGGAGCCCACAGTGAGGCACGGAGACTGCGGAGGCGGAAGCCCTTCCTCTCCGGTGCCAGGAGACTGCCAGGAGACGGAAGGTAATGTGTCAGACTCTAAAAGCACTAAACCTGGACGACAGCCTCCGGAGGGAGACGGCAGATGGGAGAGGTCTGTGGAGTGATGGTAATGACCCTCTGCCCACACAGAGCTTTCTAGTTTATAAAAGCCCTCTCACACCCACTGCCTCACGCAAGCCCCTTTGCAGCTCTGAGGGGCAGTCAGGATAGCTGTCACCTCCTTCCATTTTACAGGTAAAGAAGGTGCAGTGTCGATGCGTTCAGTGACCTGTTCAAGGTCACACAGGCAGCTCCCGAGAGAGCTGGACAATTCCAGCCCCTCTGGAGGGGGTGCCAAGCAGCCTGGCAGGCAGACAGACCCAGGTCCCACCCCGCTCTGCCCCAGAGCAAGCCCCCTCCTCTGAGCTTCACTGCTGTTAAGTGCAAAGCTGGGTAATGACAATGGGGCAGTTAAGGCAGACGTGTGCGCGCAGCGTCCAGGCCCAAGCAGACAAATCAACTCATCCCCTCTTTCCTTCTGCTCGTATTGAAGACGCTCCTTCCCTGGGAGTAGACGGGAATGAGGTGGGGTCAGCACACACGGTTTCAAACCTTGCTCACCACTTCTCACTGTGTGCTCCTCGTGCGTTACTAGAGTTTCTAGCACTTCCTTCTCTAGAAAGGAGGGACCATAACACCCAACTCACAGGGCGTTTGAAAGGTAAGTGAGAAAGACTGTGACCCCCCAACACCGGGTCTGCCTTGGTAAGTGCAGTTTCCCTTTTCTTTCCATCCATCACAGCACAAGGCAGCCACCTCCGCGGGGCCCGCCTCCCGCCTTGAGCACGATCGATCGGTGTTGTTCTCCTTAGCAAGGGCTACCGCTGGCTCAGACACCGCGTTCCGTGCTTCTCCTGTGTCATCTCATCTCCTCTCATCTTTACACAGTTCAGAACCATTAGCCCCATTTTTGTGGACGAGATAACCGAGTCTCAACGAACTCAAAAACCTGCGCAAGGATTTACAGTTCCTGGCAGAGCTGGCCAAGCTCTAAACCCAGGGAGCCTCACCTAACTAACCTCAGACTCCCCCGTGCCCATGGCCCACGGGCTTAGGGGCAAAAACCCACTCTTCCTTGGGCTGCAGTGCCTGCCCCCATGACGAGGGGCTCACTGAGCAAGTGGGGAAGGCACCCTGGCCCGATTTAAAAGCCGAGATGTAATCATTTATGCAAAGGCCAGGATTCTATTTGCCAAAGAAAGCGCAGGCTGTTTCATTTTGGAAGCTGGAGAGGAGGGATGATCCCGGAAAGCCAACAAGCACACAAAGGGATTTTATCCCCTGCCCTAAAGCCAGGCAGGCACTATAGGCATGAAGGTAACTTACTCTGTGTGCCAACTATCCAATTAGAGGACCAGCCAGTGGGATGGGGAGCAGGGACGTCCACGAGGAGTGGGACCCTCCCTTCAGTCAGACCTTCTCCCCCGGCGACTGGAGGGGACAGGACAGGCTGTGTCTCCCAAAGGCCCAGACGTCCAGGGCCCAGCACTGAGCTCTGTCCCTGGTAAACACACAAGGATAGCTGAATGAATGAATGAATGAATGAATGAATGAATGAATGAGTGAATGACTCAGTCAACTCTCTTACCAAGAGATAGTAAAGAATCTGGAAAGTTTCCCAACACCCATAATCACAAGAAACAGGGAGAACTCCATTCCTTAGGAGAGACCTGAAAGAACTTCCTGATGGTGGAAAATAAGAAGCAGATGATGAAGAATGAGGAAGGGCAGGCCAACTCCAAGGAAGGGGTTCCTAAATATCAGGCCAGGGCGGAAGACCACAGGGAGGTGGATAGAATGACTCCCGCCATCTGAGTTCTAAAACAGTAAGAGAAATTAAGCAAGGGTCAATCCAAGTGGAATAAAAAATGCTGGCACTTGATTTTTAGCAAATTTTTCTAGATGGTGGGGTGCTGGGAACATCAGGATGGCCAACCCCTCTCCTGCTTCTGCCCCTGCCCCTGATGCCACCCGAAGGCTCGGGTGCTTCCCACCAAGTGATGGTTCTACGGGACCTGGCCTGGGGCACAGTCCACCCTGGCCTCGCCAGTAAGATGACTCTCATGGGGTGTGTGCCAGCTCCTGGCCTGTGTTTTTAAAGCCCTTCGCTTCTCAGAGCTGATAGTCATTCTAATGAAACTGATAGCTACAATTCACAAAGTGTTTACTGTACGCCTGGAGCTGGGAGGCAGGCCCACAGGAACTACTCTTTGCTATCCTCAGAATAACCCACAGGACTGGTCTGTAAGTTTCCCATTTGACTTACTTGACCCAGGTCACATGTCTAATAAGTGAAGGATCCAAAATGTAAAAGCCCAAGGCCCAGAAAAGATTATGACGTGCTCTTGAAATATAATGCAAAAGAAAAGCAAAACCAGCCCAAAAAAATGGATGTAAAGAAATCCATGGTTGTTTTCTTGCGATTTTTTAAAATATAAATTACAAAATAATAATATTTGATTCACTATTGAGTCGTCTACCAGGATGGCAGCCATTCTGTCCACTCTAGGCCTGAATTCTTACCCACAACCCTCCACTATGAGGTGGACTTTGTTTTCTCCCATCATCCCGAGCTCTCAGAGTCCCCGGAGGCTCCAGGAGGCCCAAACATTTGTTTCTTCTCAGGAGAGATCACGAAGTAGATACTGTAAGGGGTGGGGGTGGTTGAGGCTGTTTGAGCTCCAATCTTAGGAGAGAGATTACAGGAAATCTGCTGGTTCACTAGCCCTTGGGCTCCTTATCGGAGCCAAAGTAATCACTCCAAGAAGGGCAGACCCATCCATCGCTGCAGCCAGTGTGGGAAGATGCTTCTCTTTATCTTCCGCCAGGAGCGGAAGACCTCTGCCTTTGTAATCAGCTTCTGGGATGAAGCTGCCACTCAGGCTTAGCCAGGGTTTATGAATCTCCCTGCCTGAGGGCAGACAGGAAATGAGGTGGGGTCAGACAGAGAGGGCCTGGACCTAAAGGGTGCTGCAGGGCAAAGAAGCTAGGTGCTTTCTTCTCCTGCTGCCTTCCCCACACTGGACAGACTGAGCTCCGCACCAATTCAGGGACTGGACTTTGCGGAGTGATCCTTGACTGCAGCCATTTCTAACCTGTGCGTCTCAGGGCTCGCATAAACCAATCACTAAAATTCTGTAGCACAACAAAAACATGTTACATTTTTTGCCAATATGACAAGAAATAGGTATGATTTTGATTCATACATACCAGACAGCTATTGTTGTCTTGGCTGTTGCCGTTCTTTTTATCTGACTGTCTAAGGGAAAAGAGGCCAGTGCCCCGCTCTAAGCAGTGATCAGGCATGGTGTGTTCTAAATATTCTTGCGGCACGCCAGTTGAAAATCGCTGCCCACCTGGAATGCACAAGCCCAGGGTGATTGGACAAGAGGTTCAAGTTCCCTGGCCTGGGTCTAGCAGGCCTACGGGCTCCACTCTTGCCACTGTACTTGGTGCCAGGGGCACATTCCATGGTGTCTTCCCCGTTGCCACACCACCATTTTCAGAACTGCTCCGGTCACTCTGCAGGGGGCCACTGCTGTGCCTGTGTTTGTGGAACCTGTTCCTGAAGACACTTAGCTTCAACTGGGCCCATCACATTTCTGTTCTGGAAATATCACCTGAAGAACCAGAACCCCAGTTGGTAGCACTGGGGCTTTGAGAGGTGACTGACACAGGGGCAGGGCGGCCACATCCTGCCACGCACCCAGCGGAGCGGAGGAAACGTGTCCACCGAGGAAGAGGAGAGCAAAGCCATTGCGTGGGGAACGAGATGAGACCGCGGCCGGGCAGTCGTTGGCCCAGGCCCTGACAACCTCCCAGCTCCTGGCCCGCAATTCTAACGAAGCCCAAATTTACGTCCTGCCCTTCAGTCCAGCCTCCTCGAGGTCCCCTCTTCCGTAAGCTCCTCTGAGTCAGTTTCCATCATTTGCAATCAAAGCAGTCTTGAAAGGGACTTAACATTATCATTCAGATTAAGAGTCTGCTAATGATTATTGAAAACCTATTACGTGCCAGGCACAGCTCCAAAAACACTGCTGTGATTCATCTCACTTACTGTCCTCTTCATGAGCGACATCATGAACATCAGTATCAAAAAATGTTTATGAAGCGCCCACTCGGCTAGACTGAATGACAGTGACACCAGCCAGGTCCACTCCCCTGACAGTTTTCTAGACGGGCGTTCTGACATGAAGACAAATGTGCAGGACTTTAAATGAAGACACGGAGAGACAGTGAGATATTTGCCTCATTATCGGTTTAAGAGGAAGGCGGGAGAGACAAGAGGCAGGCAGGGCAGAGAGGAGACAGCCGAGGACCTTCTAGATCAGGGGTGGGAAAGCTTCAGGTTTGCTGGATTTGCACAACGAAAGGCATGGAAAGGAACAGAAGAGAGGCTGAAGGGTTGCCAGGTCCGGGGCCTGCCTCACTAATCTGCAGACATTGGTTTGCTCTCTGAATTCCAGGAGAAAGGAGAACGGAGGGAGACTGAGGCCAGTAGAGGGTGGAACCAAAAGAAATCTTCTGTGTTCATCCTGCTCCACCTGACCGGTCTCCGTAGCATCCAGGACACCAGACACCTGGCAGGAAACAGAGGCCGGAAAGGATCACCAGTCAAGGGGGGAAGCACTGAGCAGAGAGGAGACTCAAGACCAGGAGAGGGCGGACAAAGGGCTGCGAAGGGAGAGAGAGTGGCAGAGGGAGAGAAGCCAGACCGGAATAGAAGGTGTGGAGTGGGGTCTCGGGCAGGGAGGGCCAACGACTGAAAAATGTGAAGAGAAACAAAGAAAGGCCCAAACCGAGACGGACAGTGCATCAGAGGGAGCCCGGAAGGGGAGGACAGACAGGCACATGGTGCCAGAGCTTGGGAGAGGGAGAGAGGGAGGCCAGCAGAGCCCTCGAGAGAGAGCGTGCTCGCCCAGCCGCCTCGTCATTGCCCTGCTCTTCTCCGTTCTGCCTGGAAACCTGAAGGGCTTCTCCTCCTCCCGGTCATTCTGTTTGCGGACAGAGGGGCACTGCGCTTTGTTGATGCTTCTTTCAAGCATCTGACGTTCCCACCCTCCCCACACCTGGATGATGGACACCGGAGCTGGTCCCTGCTGCCAGACTCGTGCCTGGTCTTCATCCAGGTCCCAATAAGCACAATCTCTCCCATTTACCCGACGGCTGCTCCACCAAGAGCGTGTGGCAAGGCCTCCGATCCTCCCAACGGCTCTCAGTGAATATGGTTGTACCTACTCAGCACATCCATTCTTCGTGAAAGCAATATTTCTTGAGAGTCCCTGCTCAGTGACAGATTCGGTGCCTGTTCTCCTGGACCCACAGACCCTAGACAACTAGTTACACCTGGGACAGCTGCCCCAAGGGAGCCATCGGGGCGCCCAGATGTGTGACGGAGAACCTGCCTGAACTGGAATATTAGAGAAGCAACGTTTCCTGAGCGCGGACGCAGCGGAAAAGCTGCATTTGTGAGAGGTTATCAGGCTCATTACAGATCCGCCATCTTCCGACTCTTGGTGCAGGGTTCTGTCCTCTATGCCACTGTGCCCTTGAGGAGGTCATGTCGCCAACTCTCTTGCCTTCAGGGGAGATGCGCCTGCCCTATAACCTCAGTGCCTCTCCCCAGGCCTCTCACATGGGCCCAGCATCCTCTGCCTGGTGCCCAGGCCTCCATAAGCCAGCCACACCCCCTGCTCCCTCACTGTTATGCAGAACACGCCCTGTGTTAGCGAAGCCTTTCTGTAGCCCCAGGATTGTGGTAATACATTTCCATTTAGCCATGACAAATGACTCACTGCTCCTCTCTCCATCCCGGGACACGGCACATTCTTGAATTCATTTGTGTATTTATTCATTCATCCAAAACTCTTCATCCTCTACTCCGTGCCAAGCATACAACCTGCTCATTGATTTCTCCTACTGGAATTTTCACCTACCTTCCTTTGCACTAGTCTAAATCCTGCTTGCCTGGAACTTGTCTCTCCCCAAAACCACCTCCCCCCAGCCCTTTAGTTCCTGGACACAGTATAAGGAGAGGCATAGAGGACCCAAAGTAAGAACACTGGTGTTCGAGTCAACCTACTCCATCTATTTTCCCAGCCTCGGTTGTCCCATCTTTAAAACGGTGGCAATGATATCCCACAACAGAAATGCTGGGATAACATAAGCATCAAACCACCAGGACAGGGTAAGTCTGTCTACGCACGCATTTTGTAAACTGCCATACAAATGTCAGGGATGACTGAAGGACCGACTCCCAGCTCACCTGGAGCTCTCTCCTCCAGTCTCCTGCTGTGCTCACTCAGCGTCAAGCCTTGGCTTCTCTCCACTCGGCCCACTGTTAGCTTCCTCCCCTCCCCTGGAGTGCAGCGGTCTGAGGGGCGGAGATATATTGTATGTTTTTCCTTCCCCCACAGCGCCTAGGGAAGTGCTGGGCACTCGGTCCCTGTTATCCATGTGTGGTGACAGAGCGCTCCTGAAGTGTAAGCACAGGGTCAGGGCGTGTTTGCCCAGCCTCACAGGAAGGAGGGGAGGCAGCAGAACTCACACTCAGACCCCTGGCCAGCAACTGCCCAGAGCTGAGACCTACAGGGCTGTCAAAGAAATGAGCAGCCCAGTTCTTCATGCCGCCTGACCTCAGGCTACCCATGGCCCAGGACTCCCAGGGCGCCGGTCCAGTGCCACCACACCTTCAAAATAAGGACCAGCAGCCAGTAGATTGATTTGGGGGGTAGCTTATTTTTTTAGCAATTGCTGGAGTTACTGTAGCCTTTGCCAGCCTAGCTACAGCTTTTCTCTAGTCCTGGGATTATAGCAATAAATTTCCATTCAGCCATGACAAATGACTGCTGCTTCCCTCTCGCTGCCCAGCCCCACCTCCTTGTTCTGAACTGTCCCTCTCAGAAGCAGCTTGCGTGCCTTTCCTTATGTGATGCGGGCAGATTCTGGTATTTCTGGTCCCAGAAAGCTGGTGTCACTCCCCCTCCCACAGGCTGACTGAGCCCCGGGGGGATCAAGAAAGATGAGAAGGGAAAGAGAAAATGTCGGGCAGCCTTGCCCAGGTAAAGTCATCAGAGGGAATTTGAATAACAAGAGGCTGATGGGAGAGAGGGAGGGCAGAGGGGAAAGGAGAGAAGAGGCAAAAGATGTTCATTAGTTGCCTTGATTCAAGGGGAGAGACAAGTGGTTAAGTAATTCACCCCCAAGGAAGAGACTCCTGCTCCCGCCTTCCTTCCGTGGCAGGAAGCAGAAATAATCTCTCAGCCAAGTGGCTCTGCCTTGCCGCATCAGAGGTGGAGTTCATATGGGGAGGGGCTGCTGAGGAATGGGGACCCGCTGTCAAGGCTCAGCAGTGCATACTCACGGAGGGGACCAGAAGGGTGGGCAATGTCCCAGCGTGGATGATCCCCCTATTGTCTCTCTCGACTTTGGAATTGATACGCTCGACTCAGTTAGGACTAACAGCCAAATGTGGCCTCTACTTCCGGAGAACAAGCCACGAGACTAGGGGGCTAGGAGGGCAGAAAAGTGGAGAAACAGGTCAAAGCTGGCACAGGCTGGAAAGGTGTACACCTTCAAAGGGAGCAACCTCCATGCTCAGTGAAAAGCCAACAGGAACCACATTCAGAAGCGAGGAAGCCAGCCCAGGTGTGGGCCTGTTCTGTGCCGGTGCTCCCCATCTGACTGACTACCCAGCACCTACTGCTCCCCCATCCCTGCCAGGCACAGACCTTCTGGACAAGGAAGGCGCCGTCCCGAAAGGACCTCTCCATCCAGACAGGGGACAGTGTCAACACATCATTTCCACACGATACATAAGGGCTGAGACTGTACAAGGGGGACGTACAAGGAAGCGGCAGGGGATGATGGGGCTGTGAGCTCTGGACAGTCTCCTGGAGGAAGTGGGGGCTGGAGCCTAATAATGGATCTGCTCCACTAGTCCTTTTGGTTCAGAAGGTGCCCCCAGGTCTGTGGCTCCAGACTCTCCAGCCTATGCTTCCTCTGCCAGTTCACGGATTTCCCGGGTGGTGCCATTTTCCCTCCTACTTCTGTTTGCAGATCCGTGCAGCAGGGGAGGGAGCCTCAGGCCCCAGGTCCCACCTGCCGGAAGGTGTGGCCCTGGCACTTGACAGGCATCCTGATGGGAGCCCTGGCTCACACAGACCTCCACTACAGGACTGCCGTGACCACTCATTACCGGGTTCTCAGCAGGAACGAGGCCCCTCTTAAAGCATTCTCTTTCAATGCACTCTTTAGGATGTATAGTCTTAGAATAAGGAACAAACCCAGGCCTGGCCAGTGGCTCAGTTGGTTGGGGCATTGTCCCATAAACTGAAAGGTTGCAGGTTCAATTCCCAGTCAGGACACACATCTAGGTTGTGGTTCAATCCCTGGTTGAGGCGTATGTGGGAGGCAGCCAACTGATGTTTCTCTCTCACATCCCCTTCTCTGTCTCTCTCTCAAAGCAATGAAAAAATGTCCTTGGGTGAGGATTTTTTTTAAAAAAGAGAACCCAGCTGTCCCTGGGCTGCACCTGCCCTCAAGAGAAGTAGGAGGGCTCCTCCATGGCCTTCTCTCATTCTTGGCCAGGTACATCCACTTCCTTCCTAACCAAGGATTTAGTAGCAGCTAATTCAAAGAGTAAGAGCAGATCTTTTCTCTGTAAGAAGTATCTCAGAGACAAGTAAAAATCAGAAATGCCAGAGGAGCTGGAGAAATTAGGAGGTCACAACTGAGCCTGCGTTTCCAAGAAAGAATGCATGCTGTCCCTTTTCCCGTCATGTGACCCCAACTCCTGCTTCCCAGGTGAGCGTGGCGCCTGTACAGTCTCACGACAATTCCGGGACAGCTCTGCCTTGGCTCTGCTTCCTCTCTCCTTGGTGACATACCTGAAGGAAAGCTCCGATGGTCTAGGACGGAGGGACCCCTTCTTCCCTCTCCCTTCAGCAACACCCCTTTCTGCCCGGATCTCCCCCCGAAATTCCAGGACTGAGGCAGGCTGCATTTCTCCATTTTCCCAGACAAAGCAGGTGCTTTGACTGCTCCCTCCACCACCCCTCCTCCAACACACACACCAGGGACCCCGGAAGGCAGCCTGCTTCACGTAGCAGTGGTGAGGGTCAATCCGATCTTGCCCAGCGGAGCCCAGCCGCTCACTATCCTCACTGGGTGACGCACCCACGCCGTATCACCCATGCTGGCTTCCCAAGAGAGCCCCGTGTGGGGTGAGCCCACACTCACATGAAACCAGACAGGAACACTGCCTCCCCCCTCATTGTGAGACCCGCCCCACGGGGCTGTTGTGGGGACAGACGGGCTTCGTACACAAGCCCACTCAGAAGGGAGCTCAGCACAAAGTGTGTGCTTAGCAAATGTTAGCTATTATCACGGTCATTGTCACCAGAGCATCGCTATTACAACTGGTTGTAGAAATTTAGTACACCTGGACTTCGGAGAACTGGGCTGGCATGTTGAAGAAAGCTTCATGGGGAGGGGCCCGGGTTGGGGGGCACAGGCTGGGCCGTGAGGGGCACTGAGAAGAGACTGAACTGCCAATTCCCAGGAGCCAGAGAAGCAGGGAGCCAGCCTCCCAAGGGGCAGCAGCCTTGAAGAACGCGCACTGCTTCCCCTCAAACTGTAGGCAGTGGAATAGGAACAGTCTTCCTCGGTGGCCTGGGCTTGGGACCAGCAGCCCTAGGAGGTGTCTGGCTCTCCCGAGAAGTGATTAGATCAGCTGAGAACTAAGAAAGCTGCTTTCTCTCTCTCCCCCCCACCTCCCCTGAGCCTCAGCCAAGCCGGCTACGATCGCTGGTTGGATGTGGGATTTGTGTGCTGTTTACAGAGCTGCCTTATTATTCCTGAACCTGAAAGCTTCACCGGGTATTAAATTCCAGCATCGGGCCGCCGTCTGCGCTCCCGAGTGAGGGAGAGAGAGAGCTTTATAATGCTCTGCAGAGCGCGGGGCTTGAATCATTTATGAGTGGGCAGCACAGGAAGCCCAGAGCCAGTGCCTGGACAAGGGCTACATCCAGAGGGAAAACGCCTTTTGCGGAAGGTCCGGCTGTGCCCTCACCCCAGCAATCGCAGGGTCCCATGAACTGTGCCCTTTACCGTCAAAGGGCATCATGGAGGTGGCTGCTTGCTATGTTAGCACGGAGCCAGGACAGGCGATTATCTCTCTGTGTACAGAGGGAAGTGCTGTCCTGGCTGCCAGGGCTTACCCAGCTTCAGCTTTGCTCTCCTTGGGATGTTTTCACAGCTACCTGTGGCTCTCTGGGGACGGCTGACCCAGCCTTGCAGGGGGCGGGGGGAGGGGGTCTGCTGGCAGGTGCGCTGCTTCAGCAGAACAAACCTGAGTGCATTCAGGATTCCAGCCACTTTCTCCAGCCCCGCCTTCAGCTGGGGAACGTGCGGATGCAGAGTCAAACAGCTCCACTGACTTATTTTTTTCTTGGGAGGCACCAGCTCAGCCCCTTGGTTAGCAGGGTTAGAATCAGATGACAGTCATGTCATCGTAGAGTCATGGAATCACAATGCTCAAGGGAACAGGAGGAAAAGGGAACAAGGCTGAGTATCCTGCATATCTGGGGGCCGGTCCTTCCCTTTCCAATCTTTGTCCCCACGCAACTTCAGAGGTGTGCAAAATACAATGCCACTTCCGGTTCTTTTTCAGGACCGAGAGGACTTGGTAATATTCAGGCACCCTGGACAAATCACCACTTCTTGTGCATGCCCTTGAGGTGGCTGAGACCCTGAAGCACAGGAAGGGACAGAGCCACTCCCCTTGCTGGTCTGGACCCGGGTGGATGTCTGCCCCGTCCCGCAGCTCCCGTCCAAGCAACACTGCCACCCGAGTAGGACCAAGAAGTCTGGTGTTAGAGCTCTGGACAGGGCTCGTCCCACAGCTGGGAAAGCAGGGTGGGATCCCTGACCTCTGACCTCAGAGAGCTGTTGGGGAGCTCGTGGAGCTGATGTTGGTCACAACTCTTGACATCCTGGAAAGCAGGAGTGGTCACGCATGCTTTAGCGATGTCACTGTCAAACTGCGGGACTTGGAGTCATCTCATTGCACACCTAGCAGTTTCCTCATCCTGGACATGAGGAGTTACGCCTCCCGAGAACTCCCCAGTGCTGTGATTCTGGGCTGGCCCCAGCCCCGTGCCCTAAGACTCCTAGGCCCGGGTGTCCTTCGGAGGGACAGGAAGGAGTGGGGAGGGGGGAGCATCAGGGATCTCTGTCCAGCCTGCCCCAAGGGAGACATCCCCACCCTCAGTAGGAGCCTGGTACCAGCAGCTGGGCCAGAGGACAGTTCAGGCCCAGGCAGTCTCTCCAGCTGGGACTGGAATGTTCCAGCAAGAAGAATGTCCACGGCTTTCCCTTGGGCTTAGGGGTCAGGCTCAAGGGATACTCAGGTAGACCAGAGTGCCATCCTCACCTGGTAGGGTGGTTTCCCCCGGAGGAGAATACCCTCCCCTTCTCCCTGCTTGTTTAGACTCCGCAGTCCCTCTTGAAATCATCAACTGAAAGCCGCATCCAAAGGCATCTGGAGTCCTGGTGAAGCTGAGTGGTGTCTCAGGCAGGCAAAGTGAGTGGAGGGAGAGGGGTGAGTGTCCCCAGGGTAGGGAGGGGCAGGAGAACAGAGCCCTCTGTCTGGGGTAAGTCCTACAGGCTGTGCCCTGGGACGGCCTGAGAAATGAGGCTGAGAGGACTCTCAGCAAGCACAAGAAGCTGATGCACAGGCAAGAAAATGAAGCTTCAACCAGATGATTTTTTACCACAAAGCTAAGTGATACACAACAAACTGTCCCAGGACCTGGAGATGAATGGCCACCAGCCAGCTCGCCCCACCTGGGGACCTCAGCTGTCATCGGAGCATAGCAAAGCAGGGGACTGACTCCTCAGGATGCCAGGCCCCAGGCAGCAAGTCCGGAGTGCTCTGAGACTGCACAGCCTAGGTTCTTGGCAAATGGAGGGAGGGGCGGGGAAGAGAGGCGGAAGCTGTTGCTTTGAAGCTTTGGGGAAAACATCTATTAACTTCCCCGTTCGGGGCCTGAGCGCCCTCCCCTGTGAAAGAAGGGATAGAACACGGTGGTTCCTGTGGCCTCTCACAGTTCGGACACTGTGGAATTTTACAGTCACCTTGCAGCTGAGCTGTGCGGACTGGAACAGTAGCCGTGGAGCTGGTGCCTTTGTTGTGCTAAGAATTAATGAGTCAAGGCCTAGAACTTCTCTGCAACCCCTCAGCCCAGTCAGGGAGGCCCACGTCAGCTGGAGCCCTTTGCCTTTCAACTCAGAGACTGCTCTGAAGGCCCTGGGCAGACGCAGGCCCCTGCCCGGGAGACCCCGACTCTAGGAGCAGAGGGCCCTCCACCTCTGATTGCACTGTCCACGCAAGGGAAGGAAGGCTGAGAGGCTCCTGGGCCCGCGGCCACAGCCGGAGCCTGCTGCTCACAGCTGAGTGGGGCAGGGCCAGCCCAGGCGGGAGGATTAATGACAGTGATTGAATATTTTATAAGTGTAATATTGTGTATTTTCCAAAACCAAATGGAATGTCATTTTTTTTTTTTCCAAGAGAGATGGGGGACGTCACTGTCTTCGTTTCCCATTCAAACCACATACTCCCTGGCGAGCAAGATTAATGGGACTGGGAGTTTCCCGGGAAGAGAAAGGGAGAAACAAGATCCGTCCTCACTTTCTCCTCTCCCTGCCAGCCTGGCCCCACATCGCTGCCTCCCCCATCACCCAGGACGCGAACCCCCTGTCCCCTGGTCTGCGTCCCCTTCCCTGACCCCTGTGTCTACACAGAGATCACATCACAGAGCCACCTAATCCATCCCACTATTGCCAAGAAACCCAGAGTACCGGACATGAAAACTTCTCCCAGATCTTCCTTCCTATTCTTAGTCCAAGCTCCTACTTTCTTTAGGAATGCCTTCCTTTGGTCTAACTGAAGTCCAACCTGTCGTAGATGAAGGTCATGTCCTCTAAGTGTTGACTTTTGGGGAGAGTAAACTACATACAACTGGTCTCCCTCCTTAGGGTGGAAGCTCTGCCTGGTGTTGACATGAAAGTCTTTGGGAATGAAGCGCTTCCAAAACGCTGGACCTAGCATGGCCTCCTAACGCGCCCTCTCCATGCATTACTGGCCGGTGCAAGTGGAATTGTTTGGCACTAGAATGGAGAGAGGCGCCTTCCTTTCTCAGTACCCCGGTCCATGCTCCAAGGCCACCCACCGTTCCGCTCCTCTGCATCAGCCCTGCAATCTTTCATGCCAGTTGACTTTTCATCTCCAAATCCCTGTTCAAATTAAACACAAACCCACACACTCTGTCCCATTTTCTTTTGAAATAAATCATAAGCCCATGCCAGAAACGACTCAGGGTGTTCTCTGGAATTTGTAAACAGCATTCAAGTCTTGTGGGAAATGTCACAGAGCGTTGGTCTGAATTTATTAAGTAATTTCTCAGCTTAAAATATATCTTTCCAGCCTGCTGTCGGACAGCATTTACCTCTAATGGAATTTTATCCACTCTTGATCACTCAGCACACTCCCATCCCAGAGTGCCCATCCCCAAGCCTGCCCCGTTCACTTCTCCAGGCGGGTAGGTTTCAGACGCGTGGGCCATGCCCTCGGAAGAGAAGCTCCAGAAATCTGGAGTCCAGGGCCACCTGACGGGTCTACATTTCTGAGGCGCAAGCTCACCAATACACTGCACACAGGGGAGGTAGCTGACCTTATAAACACATCAATAACAGCCACGTCCAGCTCACACCGGCAGCAGACCACGGAATGGCTCCAGGAAGGCACTCTGTCCGCCCAGACCTCCATCTGCTCCTAGGGTACCCCAAATGAGCATGCTCCTAACAGTAAAACCAGGACTGACTGTACAAAACAGCCTCAAGACAAGTCCCCTAGCCTGCCGCCTGCTCCTCTTCCACCAGGTCTTTCTCAAGCACCTCCTTTACAGACGTGTCTGCACTGAATTCAGGACTTTGGACTCTGGTTTGCACCCAACTACACATCTGTAAAGAACAGCTGTTCCATACAAAGGAAATGAAAAGGCTCTCAGCCTGTGTCCTTCCTAGGCCTGTCCCAGGCACTGTTGTCCTCTACCTGTGGCATTGGGCCTGCTGGGTTCCAGGACCTATCCTGACCAGGGCTGGGAGCGTTTCAGCAGCATCAGCCCAGCAGCGTTTGGGGCCATGGTGGGACGTGATAGTCTGAGCCCACTGTCCAGGGTGGTCAATCCCCAGGCCTGTTACAACCCTGAATGCCAGCTCTTCTCTACTCCATACTACACAGGGGACAGTAAGACACACTGATGAACAATCTGGACCCTGGAATCAGACAGAGTTGGGACTCCAGTTCTACCCCTCACCAGCTGTGCGATCTTACACAACTTGTTAACCTCTCTGGGCTTCAGCCTCCCTGGCCGTATAATGGGATGGCCTCAGTGCCTATCTCCCAGGTGTGTCCTGAGAATTGAAGTAACGTGTATAAAATGCCTAAGACAAGGTGTGGCTATTACTCTTCAGTGACATGCTTTGCCTCCCTTTTTCTAATTAGGGGCACAGGTCCCTCAGCCTCTACTGTCTGGTGACTGGGAAAAGAATCAGCAGGTGGCTGTCCATGCCCAGGTGTGGCCAACACCTGCTTCCAAATGGGCTCTCCTCCCTGTATCCCCTGCTTTGAGGACGCAAGGACACATTCAGTCCTCAAGAGGCTTGCATTTCTGGAACTGCAGGGAGAAGCTGCCCACGCTGCCTTCCCCAGAGGCTCTGGGAGCCCCTCCTCCACAAGCTTGGCCACCAGCTCCCATGTGGGGAGTGAGGAACTGGGCAATGGGAGCCGAAGGCCTTTGGAGATACTGAAGCTGTATTTCCAGGGCGCAAGCGCCAGTGAGGTACAATGAACAAGTAAAGTGGTAATGTATGTCGAGTGTACACGGGATGGTTTGCTGTATGTATGCGTTGTAAAAGGGTTCCCACCATCAGGTTAATTAACACACCCATCACTTCACCTAGTCACCTCGTTCTTTTTTTGCTGAGAACGCTGAAGGTCTACTGTCAGCAAATTGCGAGCACACGCTCCAGTGCCGTTGGCTGCGGGCACCACGCTGTGCGTTAGACCCTCAGGACTCCTCACCTTACACATAGACGTCTGTGCCCTGTGACCAACGTCCCCTGGTTTCCCCCCGCCCCTGGCAACCCCCGTGCTACTCTCTGGTTCTTTCTTCTAAGTCGAAGCTAGTTTTCAAGACCAATCTTAGAAGTTAAAGCAAGGGTTAATCAGAACAATTGCACAAGTGTAGAAACATCGGTAAGGAACGAGAAATCTGAGACAAAATAGAAACGAATTAAAACCTACGGGGCCAGGTGAAGAAGCCAAAGATAGAATCTGGGGTTTTTTAATAGAAATTTTGTCCTGTTCTGGGACATGTGTTCTATTTGAGCATATCCTGTCTCCATTCTAAGAATATACCTCAAAGCCCTGGCTGATGTGGCTCAGTGGACTGAGTGCTGGCCTATGAATCAGATGGTTGCTGGTTCGATTCCCAGTCAGGGCACGTGCCTCGGCTGCAGGTCAAGAGGCAACCCACCAGTGTTTCTCTCACACATTAATGTTTCTCTCCCTCTCTTTCTTTCTCCCTTCCACTCTCTCTAAAAATAAATAAATATTTTTTTAAAAAAAGAATGTACCTGAAAAAGAGACGGAACTGCAGGTGTGTGTGCTGAAGAAGGTTTTACTTGGGGTCCCTTTTTAGCTGGACCCATGACAGCACCCAACCTTCTGCTTGCTAACACCCCCTTTAATGTGTTGCAGGTCACTACTCGACTTTTCTCCACGTCACACTTCCAGTCGGGGAGGCGTGGGGGATGTCCCCGTCCTGGAGATCTGCGAACTGGTCTACACTCACTGGAAATACACCGACAGGCTCCCCGTGGGCTAGCTGTGTGTAGCCTACACTCCTTTTTGAGCTTCAGAAGACGGTTTCCTCATCTTTTCTTCAATATCTAAAGGATATTTGGAGTCAGTAGGGAGAGGGAATAAGCCATACATTTACCTGTATTTATACTTTGGATTTTTAAATAAGTCTAAGGAATCATATGACTGCTTAAGATGTTTAATTCTGCCTCTTAAGCCCTGATTAAAGCCATCAAGTGAGAGGACAGTCCTGTGTGTCAAGACAAGTGCTGGAGGGGCAGGCAAAAGGCAGGTGAGTCCGGAGCAGCCAGAGTGAGGAAGCCCGGCTGGGAAGCCAAAGTGTCTCTCCCACGGCCATGAAATCCCACAGTTAACAAACAGAACTACGGAGAGCAGGAAGACAGGCAGGAAGCTCAAATGCAAACAGGCCAGAGCTGAAAACAAACCCAGGATGAATTATAAATGAATTAAACCTACCAGCTCAAATTAAACAGCCGATTTTGCATTTGACATTTACGATTCTTTTTGCCAGTTACTGTTCTTATTTGTGCTGTGTGTTTGTGTCTCTGTGTTTTCAGAACATGCTCCATTTGTATTTTCTCAACATTCCCTAGGAAACTTCTTTTTCAAAAAAAACCCACGTGATACTTTCTATCTGTAGAACTGGTCTGGCGAGTCATGCCCCCGGAAAGTTGTGCTCAGGTCTTGGTCTCCAGCTGAATCCCTGGGAGACTCGGAGTCGGCGTGGCAGGGCTCCGGCACCTTCTACAGGCCTCTCGGTGAGTCTGAGGGCCACGGAAGCTGCAGAACCGTCACCCCAGAGAACGGCTCCCTCCGCACACGCAAGTGATGTGGGTGTACCGGATGTTTGGTGCGATAACTCCCTCACTTCTCTCCTTCGTTCATAACTGGGGACCCATTAAAATATAAGGAAAGGCACGTGACTAATAAGAACTCCTTGGGAAGGTTTTCCTACCCTTGAGTTACTTATCTGGGGAACCTAGTGGGAAGACAGAGCATGTCCAGGGAGAGCTCATCACTAACACAAGGCGACTTGGGCTGGGGGGGAGGCTGGGAGAGGTCCTATCTGGGCACATCACTAGGAGGTCGGACAATTAAGAGCCAGAGCTATGACGGCCAGGGCCGGCTTCAAAATAAAATGAGCCTGGAAGGGGGCTCTAAGACATGGATAGGACATGCCCAGACATGTACTTGGAGGCACGTTACAGGTGACAGAGGCTGCGATTTGAGGTTGCCAGGCAATGGTCAGGGTTCCTCCCTTTGCGGTAACAAGACGCTAATTAAAAGTTGCCTCAGGCACCATCTAGTTAAAGCTCAAAGAAGAGAAAAGTTTTTTAAGAGTCCATAAAATTTAGGAGCAACTTAATTTTTATTCACTGTGAATCACTGCAGAAACCAGAATAGACCTAACACATTGTTGCTGGGCGTGTTTCGGACTCACGACACATTCTTAGCTGCAATCGGAAAGGTGATAAAACTAAAGAAGGTCTCAGGTCCCAGCCCCACTTGTGGTTGCAGTTCTGCCCTCCCCAGCTCACGACAGGAACATCTCCAGGAACAGGAAGTCAGCAGAACCCAGAGGACTGGGTGCACCCCTGAACCTGGGCAACCAGGGCCTCTGCCTTGGCTCCACAGTTTAGAGACCCTTAGTACCTCTCCCTCCTCCTGGTTACGCCTAGCCCCACAGGGTGGGGGGGTCCCCAGAGCTAGGAGACATGCCCCCAGGAGTCTGTGACCTCCCTTCCAGATAGCACTCTGGGTCTGAGACACTGGAATTCCTTGCCCTTCACAGGCCTCCTCCCCATGTTCATATGCCCGAGGGTACATGGTACCACGAATGGGGACACACTGACCCAAGGGGTGGCCAAGGGGATACTGTTGGGAGAGGGTGTGGGCAGAGCTTGGGCATTTGGGCCGAAAGCACGAGGCCCCTAGAGTGAGAGAAGGAGGGCAAGAGAAAGAAGGTAGGTTAGGAGGACCTCGATTTCTACTCTCGCCTGAATCTTGAAAATATTAGGGGAAGACACCAAAGATTCCCAGCCTCCTGGTGACTGTGACATGCCATCACGATCACCTTCTTCACGTCCCCTTTCACTCCCTGTCCAACAACCAAAGGTTGGGCGACACCTCACATTTCCATGGAGAGAAAGGCATTTCACTTTATCCCCTGGGAAGGAACCCCAAAACTCTCTCCATTCTCTCTCTGCTTCCTCCGGGTTCTTCAGAAAGACTTGTCTCATGGACAATCTTGGAGAAACATCTACGAAAGCACAGTCAGCCCTTCCTGGGCTTTCTTAGAGACTCTACCAACCTGCCGCTGTCACTCTGTCTCCACCCTGGCATGTTTGTAGCTTCAATTTGGGGCAGAAGGAGAGGAAAGCCTGCATTTGGTCACAGACCTGGCTGCGCTCTCCATTCCAGCAGCAACCGTGGACCTCCGTGGTGGCCAACTCAAAGCCATCTTATGCACGCGGTGACACATCGCCATCTCCAGCACTGCCGATTCCGCAATGGACCACTGATGGGTAATAGACAACAGGAAGTGCAAAAGAAAACGTCTTCCCAGTTTAAGAGAGAAAATACCTGGAACAAGGAATAACGAACAGACAGCCATGGACAACCAGGAAGGTAACAGTTGAAGGAAATCACTGTGGAAAGAAAGGCTGAAAAGAGAAGTGGGTACTAGTGGAATTCGGTGTAGGTCACAAACATAAGGAACAAGTGTGAGAACCCAAAAGACTCCAGGGGGCAGATAACCTGCTGAGGAACAAGGACCTAGAATTCGAAAGAAGGGCCCCCTGATTCCAAGGACCCAGGTGGGCCACAGGGTGTAGAAGTCCATCCTGGTCAAGCTGCAGGGAACGCCCCGGCTGTGCACCCGTAATTCACCTCCTGCCTGGGTGTGCCTTGAAAGCTGGCCCTCCTCGCTCCGGAAGTAAAGGAACTTCTGTGTGAGGAGCAGCTGGTTGGGCAGGGCTGTGTTTGGACCGTGCAGGGACCGCAGTGCAGAGGTGGGCAGCTGGGCCACAGCCCAGAGTTCGCATCTAAATCCGAGGACAGCTCTCCCAGGGCCCGCAGGTGGAGGCAAGGGAAGTGGCCAGAGGGGGCCACCCGTTCGTTCCTGCCAGACACCCCATGATTTTATGCATGCTTTTGCTCATCTACATTACATGATGGTTTGGGGGAGAAGGGTTGGTTCACTGGGTTTTAGAATTCGCTGCCCCCACCTTGGAAGACAACTTGGATATCATAAAACTAACACTGGAATTCATGAAACGACACATCTGGGATGGTGTGCACCCAAAGCAGGAGAGAGGAATTGATACACAAAAGCATGGAAGAGGTGAAAAATCAGGAACAAAGAGAAAGAGTAAAAGAGTGTCCTTGGGGAGAATACAGCTTCAATGGAAAAAAGACAAGAGGAACAGAAGCAGGGAGACTGTCTTCAGTGAAAGGAAGGACAGAAGGGCAGGAGGGAGGGAGGGGAATGATTAGGTAGGTAAATAGGGAACCAATGAAAAGAGAAAACAAATGTTCTCTAAGTGAAAATATCCTCAGCCACATAGAAACAAGGTGTCCTCTGCATTTCATTCAACCCCTTTGTTGGTTGTTTTGTTCTAAAGAGCAGCAGGGAACGTCAAACAGCTGTTTTTACAGGCTCGGTCACTGTGTCCAGGCCGCCTGTGCGGTCTGCCTGCCGGCTCGGCAGACAGCAGCGCGGGTGGCCGGGCTCCCTGCGTAGATGGGCCGAGTCTGCAGGCCGCCTGGCGGGAGCCGAAGCCTGGCCCCTGTCCTGCTCCTGGGAGCCAGGCCCCGGGCCCCCTGGGATGCTGCCGGAGAGAGAGAAGCAAACACTTGAGGCAGCATTTCTCTTTTTTGATTTGAAATATGAAAAAAAAAAAATCCAGTTCCTGACTGGGTAGGGGGAGAAAAAGCACCTAGGGATAAGCTTCCCTGAGTGGCAAGAGCACAAAAACACAAAGCTCAAAGTCGGATGACATGACTTAGGCCCCGAGTCTCCCACCGCTGAGCTATGGGACCTTAGGCTGATTGCCCCACCTCTTGAAAGCCTCAGTTTGCCCGCTTATGAAATGGGGATAATTCGTCACTGGGTTCTCATGAGGATTAAACGAGGTAATAATAGGGCACACGGCCTAGAACATAGTAGGCACTCAGTGAACATGCTAAAACCCCATATTTGGTTAAAAAAGAAGAAAAGGAAGGAAGGGAGGGGGAGAGGGAGGAAGGGAGGGAAAGAAGAGAAAAAGAGAGAGATAACAGAGAGGTCTAGGGAGATGCCGAGATCAAGATCAAGATCCAGGGAAGTCCTATAGATGGACCATGGGTTTCCCACGCCTGTAAGGAGGGACTTGCATGCTCCCTCCTCTCCTCCCACTCCCAGCCAATAGTGTAGCCATGTGGCAGTCACAAAGGTGGACCCTCCTTTCTGTCTCCCCTCCCAAGTCCAAGTCCAGTAGAGGGCTTCATCACAGCAGGGGCCCGAGGAAGGCCCTTTTCCGCAGAGTTACTGTACAACTTCATGTGTGCCTGGGGGTGCGGGGGAGTGAGGACACACTGGGGATAACAGCTAGGATGGGGAAGAGAAGAAAGTGCCAGATTATAAAGGGAGACAGCAGCAGGGCAAAGGTGTGGTCAAGGTCATGGTCAAAGATCAAGGATTAGGGCCCTTTCCTCACAAGCCCAGAGGCTCCTGCCACCTCATCAGTGCCTGGTCTTCATCATGCTTATCCCAGAAGACAAATGAGCATTTCCCCGGGGCCTGGGAAGTTACCCAGATGTGTCCCTTGCTCAGAGCCTGTGCTCGGAGGGCCAAAAGCGTGGGGCTGGTCCCGCCTGCATCGGGGAGCCTTGGAGCCTGCTCTCACCACCACCTTCACTTGGGCCCACCCAGAACACTTTCAGGGCCAAGAGCAAGCAAGTTCAAGGTTATAAATCAAGCTAACTGTGAGCTAAAATACACTCTCCCCTTGACAAATGTATCTTCAGAGCCTGGAACGTGTAAACTTGGAAATCTCAGGCTCCTTGGAGCCTGCTCTGACACGGGGGAGGGGGGAGCCATGGGGAGAAAAGACTTCCAGCCTGGCCTGCCCCCCACGTCTTCTCACCCTCAAGGGACCTCACACACACACACACACGCATGGACATTCAGCCCACGTGGCCAAGCTCCATCCACATCCCCCCATGACAAAGTCTATCTACTGTTAAAAGATGCACCGGGGGAGAAGCTTGCGCAGACACAAGAAGCCAGTTTGGGGCCGTGTGGGCACGAAATTGCCGGTTCCCAAGTAGCTGAAGCATGGTATAGAGAGGGGGTCATAGGCTTTGGATGGGCATATCCTCTCGGCCCCCATGGGGAGGGTCACGGCTGGAAGAGGGCCAGGTGGGACCCTCGAAATAGCAGGGTCCAGAGCAGGGTCCCTCTTGCCCAGCAGGGTCCCTTCCTGTACAGCCACACCAGCATCACACCCGCAGTGAACAGCATGCCACTCCCCCGCAGGTAGCACAGAAGACATTTCCCTTGGATTTGTTCTGGCCCTCCCCTTCCAGACACAATCTTAGCAGCTCCAGGCAGAGACTCGGAGTCACTCAGGCCCCAAGCTGCTTTGGGAAGGACTGCAGGGGCTGGGAGAGGGACAGCCAGGCTGGAGACTGAGGCAGGGCCGGGCAGAGCCAGGACTGCTGAGGCAGATCCCATTGTTAAGCAGCAGCCCCCGCAACCCCGGATTTAATGGAGCGTTTCTGCTGTGCTTTTCAGTGTTGTGACTCTTGATAGGCTCCCCTGGCAGGCCACTAAGGGCCCACACTGCCTCCGAGCAGCTGCCATGCTGAGCGAGGGAGTGAGGAAGCCAGCAGCTCGTTTGCAGACCACGTGCCTGTCGCCTTCTCGGGAAGCCATCAAGGCACATCCTGGAACAGGCTCCCAAGGAGGCATCACAGTTTAGTATAATTCATCACCTTCACAGCTGCTGCTTGGGAGGGAGGGGGCCTGAGGGAGGCCAGCATCAGAGAGTGAGCCCTGACGGGAGTAGGCAGGCTCCAGCGTGCCTCTGGCATTGCCTCCAGCCTGTCAAAGGCCTGGCCGGCTGGCCTGCCACTTGCCCAGACTTCTGCTGGCCCTGAGGGTGCTGGGAGACTGGGAACTTGGGGAGAGCACCGGGTCTTTGGGGTCAGGCAGATGGGATTCACACCGCTGCACCACCCACTGGGTGTGTGATCTACAGTGAGTTACTTCCACTCTCTAAGCCTCTATGCGCCCACCTGTAAAGTGGAGGCAAAAGTAATTCTGACTCCTAAGCCTGATGTTCAACTGGAGCTGGGCCAGTTTTGAAGATATTGAAACAGTTGGTAACAAACAGCAGTTCTTGTGGCGTGGTTTTCCAGACCAGCAGCAGCGTCACCTGGGAACTTGTCAGACACCAGACACGCACATTCCGGGCTCCGCCCCAGACCTCCAGGTGTGGGGCCCAGGGACCTCCGGTTTTCAACAAGCCTTCCAAGTGATTCCAAAGCAGACTGGAGTTTACGTGCCCCAGGTCAGGCCTCCCCCCACCCCCACCCCAGTGGGCCCCCAACCTGTCTTCCAAAACGACTGGACCATTTTGCATTCCCACCAGCAATGGTGTTGGCTTGGCAGTGTTCTGAACTGCAGCCGCTCTAACAGGTGTGCAGTGGCATCTCATAGTTTGCATTTCCCTGATGACACATGATGTGGAGCATCTTCTCATCTGCTTATTTGCCACCTACATCTTTGCTGAGGTGTCTATTCAGAACTTCTACCCATTTTTCAAAATCAGGTGATTTTCGCCCTGGTCAGTGTGGCTCAGGTGGTTGGAATGCCGTCCCATAGACCGAAAGGTCGCAGGTTCAATTCCCAGTCAGGGCACATAGCCAGGTTGTGGGTTCAATCCCTGGTCAGGGCACGTACAAGGAGGCAAACAGTTAATGGTTCCCTCACGTCAATGTCTCTCTCTCTCAATCTCTCTCCCCACCCCCTCTCTTCCTCTCTCTCGAAAAGCAATGAAATGAAAAAATGCCCTCAGGTGAAGATTAAAAAAAAAACCTAAAATCATGTGATTTTCGATTTGCTAAGTTTTTCGAGTTCTTTGAATGTTTTTGAACAGCGGTCCTTTTTCAGATGTGTCTCTGCAAACACTTCTCTCTCAGTCTGTGGCTGGTCTCGTTCTCTTGAGGTTGGCTGGTTTTTGTTGAGTCTTGGGTTGTTTTGGTAATAGAGAGAAAAGGGATAAAATAATAACTACTTCGGGAAAGGTAAGTACCACCAGCACTCTCCCATGTCCCGCAGTGGAAGTTCCCTGGAGGTCCGGGCGTAGGCCCCGCAGCTCTAACCGGTCCGCTGGCTCCTGCCCCTCACTCCCACTCACCTCCGAAGACAAAGCTCTGTCCTTAGATAAGGAACTCTCTAGCCAAACATCCCCAGAACAATTTTCTGCTTCAATACACATACACACACACACACACACAAAATCAGTTTATTAACCCTTTTGGGACCACGGACCTCTTTGAGAAGCTGAACAGGAGACTGCACCTACACACACAAGCACACACTTTACATGCCCACTCAGGTGGCCACATACTCCAAGGCCCAAACAAAGTTCAGTGACCCCACAGAAAGGCTCCACTGAAGAGGGAAGAAAAAAAAACCTGAGATGCTATCAGAGCACCACGGAGCAAAGTGCCAGCCATTTTCTTTCCAGAGTAAAACCCAAACTCACAGTTCCTACCCTCAAAGCCCCCTGGGCCCTCCCCTTGCCAGTGCCTTGCTTTGCTGAAATTGTGGGAGGACATGAGTAGGTACCAGTGGCCAGTGCCTAGAGAGGTCACCCAGGCCTTGTCACACTGACTTCACAAGAACCAGAACCAAAGCAAACGAACCGTCCACCTCACTGCCACCCCGGGTGGGGTCGTCCTCCAGCTGAAGCAGGTCTACCCCCGAGATGGTACCTCCCTCCGCCCCACCAGGCCCGCTAGCTGCCTGGCTAGTGCTCTTGATGCAGAGAACTGGTGCAGTTCACAGAGGAAGGCTGGGCCGGGGGTGAGGTGAGGGAGGCACCGACGGTACACACTTCTAGGACACCCTGGCTCTTAGGACTGTGAGAGACGTCCATTCGGCCAATAGTCTCCCCCGGACTCACAAACAGTTGGCTATTCAAACAGGAGAATGAAAAGCTTTGGCCCAGCTCCCTGGCTTTCACCAGTTTTAAGCCCTCCTCTAAGAGAGAGGGAGGGTCAGCTCCCACCAGGAAACAAGAGCAGGGACCTTGCTCACACACAGAGCAGCTTAGAGGTGCTAGGAAAGCTCTCTCGGTGCCCCACTTGGGGTGAGCACGCAGTCAGCCTGCAGGGACAGAGGGAGGGAGCGGGCCTAGTGAGACCTCAAGGTGGGGGCACTTGGGTGGGCTCCTGCTTGCAGAGGCCTCCTCTCCAGGAGGGTCACTTCCAGCGCCCCCCACAGGCCGCCTCCGTGAGCCCCTGCAGGTCCTCCCCAGCGCCCCTGAGCACTCACACACCTTTCCCCGGAGAAAGAGCCCACTGCCCTGTGTTCTTGTCGTTCCCTGCCCACCCCCTAGTTTTGAGCTGCCTGAAGCCTGGGCAAGGCCAGTACACAGAGGGGGCAGGGCCACCCGCCTCACCCTGTGCCCTCTGGCTGTGGCAGCTGAGGACAGGGCGGGAGTGTGGAGCAGACGGTCACTGAGAATGGCAGGGAGAAGGGAGCGCCAGCAGCTACTCAAGTGCGAAGCTGGTGAGCCCCAAGAGCTAAGTAGGGTGAGAAAGGCACCCTAAGCCACTTTCCAGAAGTGGAAATTCTCACTGCTGGGTCCCCCAGTCCGGGGAATCTGGGAGGCAGAAGAGGTGAGGCAGCAAGCCCTCAGCTGGGAGGGGGGCTCCCCTGTCCCCCACCATGCACCTCGTCTCACCGTCACCCCACGACCAGACCTCACCCCGCTCCCCTGTCACTGCCACCAAGTCAGACCTGGGAAGGACAATGCAGAGGCCCCTGAAGGAGGTAGGGGACACGCGTGCGTGCACACACACACACACACACACACACATACACACAGGACACTCTAGAAGACTGTCCTAATTGTCATCCCTTGGGGAAGATGGGTTCCAGGGCTGGGAGAATGAAGGCAATGAACCTTTTGAAAAGTTGTCCTATAGAGAATGATGAGATTGTAAATAATTTAAATAATGTGAAGTCTTTATAACAAAAACTTGGCGTGCCACTGAAAGCTTCCGGATGACAGGACAGAAACCTGGAAGTCAGCCATGTGGCTTCGGGATGTAGCGCCTCCCCCACCTCACTCTGACATTACACAGATGTTTCCGCCTCCCTGGCCCTCAGGTGCGTGACATACATGATTTTTGAGCTTCTTGGTTGTGCCCGGCCCTCTGTTAAGAACTACAGATCAAACTGACAAAGGCTAACATTGATTACCTGCTTCTGATATGGGGACACCGTTCCAAGGACTCGGCATCTGTCAGAGACGCTGTGTAGGGTGGGCACTGGGGCCCCGAGAGACTGAGTGAGTTGCTCGTGGACACCCAGCGAGGAGGTGGTGGAGCAGGGTCTGAACCCAGGCTGTCTGATCCCGGACATGCTCTTCTATTTAAAGATTTTACTCATGTGCTTTTAGAGAGGAGGGAAGGAAAGACAGGGTAAGAAACACCAATCTGCTGCCTCTCGTACGCACCCTGACCGGGAACCGAACCCGCAACCCAGGCACGTGCCCTGACCAGGAATCGAACCGGCGACCTTCCACTTTGCAGGAGACGCCCAGCCCACCAGATGAGCCGCACCAGTCAGGGCGCTGACCATGCTCTCAACCACTGCTGTGCACTCCCTCTCAAGACAAAAACAGACACACTCCCTGCTTCACGAACCACATCGTCTAATGTACAATATGGCCCGTGGGCCGAATCCGGCCCACTGACCGGTTTTATTAGAAGCCAACCACGTTCCTTTGTCTACCTACTGTGTCCATTTTAACACAACAATGGCAGGATTGAGTGGTGTGACAAGCTGTGGCCCTCAAAACTTACAGTATTTGTTAAAGGTCCTTCAAAGAGAAAGTTTGCCACCGCCTAGTCTTCAGAACGCCTTGCCCTTCCCAGGGCCATTAGGAGGACACGTGAGGTCACAGCAGGGACAGTCCTCTGAGCTCTCTGGTCTAAGAAGTTACCAACACACCACAGCCAGAGCATACCCAGCCCACCCTCCAGCTGCTGCTCCATCGCCAGGATGAGCAGCGGGATGACATGGGAGCAGCCTGCTCCCAATGGTCCTACTGTCACCCCATGTCCTAGGCCCAGGGGCGGGGGAGGGGGCACTGACTAGCAAGAGTCGTAGCTCATTAAAGGCAGAGGACCGGTGTCACCAGAAGGAACAGACACATTCGCTGGGCCCAGGCACTGCTTGGGCGGTGGGGAGCGCTGCCTCCCCCAGAGGGGGTTGTTCACTGACCCACCCACAGGCCCCGGGTGGGTGCTGTGCTCCTATGGAGTCCCACAATGAGTGCAGTTCAGACAAAACCACACAGTGGACAAGGGTTAGAGCCAAAACACCATGATTCTGACCTGCTGCGCTTTAACGCTCTCTCCTGGCTCTGTGCACCTGCAGGGAAGGAAGGCCCCAGCCCGGTCTCAGGCAGCAAGCACACCGGCAAGGGTCAAATTCACAGAAAGCTGCCCTCAGCTCTTCCCAGTTCTGCCCCACTTGACTGCGGAGCAGCTTGCTCAGCAAATAGCACTCGATATGGAAATATATACGTATAAAATAAGCCCCGGGTTCTTTCATTCAGCCTTGATTAAATGGCACCTGATAAAAAAAAAAAAACATTAAGTAAAGAAGCTGTTGACACAAGTGCTTTGAGGATGCAAAACCCTGGGTTCGCTTGAGCCTTGGCAGAGGCAGATGAAAAAGGTCAGAAAATATTTACAGATCAGATACAAAATTTAGGTTAAATCCATATTTTTTCTGGATCTTATCGTCATAAAGTTGAGTTTCCATCTAAGTGTAGTCGTGAAAAGAGGGAAGAGTTTAAGGACCGTCGACGTGTAACCCTGAGACCACTGAAGTTTGCTGCGGAAACGCCGAAATGCCTGCTGTAGAAAACTGCTCACTCGAAGCAGCTACGCTGTGTTGATCAAAGGATGCTGCATTTTCTCGCCAGCCTCGCTGTAATTAATACGCCAACGATGACCTCCCTGGGCTTGTTCTAATTCGACCAATGCGAAAAACTCAGCAGAGCCTCTTAAAATTAGGAACGTGACTAACGGCATTCCTCCCCTCAAAAAAAGAAAAGAAAAATAAACAAGTTGTTCCAACAGATTAACTTCAAAATACCATGTAGAATCTCGATTTTCCACAACGGGAGAATACGCAAGTAAGGAGGGTTCATGAGACTCTGTCTGAAGACCTTTGTCCCTTTCTCGTGCCAGCCCGTGGGTACAGCATCAAGTCACTAGGGCCTATTCCTAGAGGCTCAGCCACTGCTCATTTCTCCTGCTTCACTCCAAGTCTGTAGAAAATACAAAAGGCCTCTTCTCCACAAGCCACTTCCTTCCCCAGAGCTCAGCCCCGGGGCGAGGCTCTGGGAAAGCTGGCAGGGAGGCTGCAGGGTCCAGCAGCCACGGGAGGACCCAGCTGTTCTCCAGCCCAGCTCGGGGCCAGCCTCCCTGAGCCACGGTGGCCTGCTGCTGGAAAAGCAATTTGCTTCTTAATGCATATTCTCCTCCCACTCAGGATCAGAGAAGTGGCGCTGGCTGCTGTTGAAAGCTTTTTGGGCTAGACACAAATATTAATAGAATGACAATTGGAAAATAACAAATATAGCGTTATTATGCCAAGTGTCTCTCGGGGGAGCTGGCGAGCTGGCCCCCGCGAAACTGCCAGGAACCCGTGCGGCGGTGTCCATCCCGGCCTCCCAGGCCAGGCGCATCCGACTGGGAGGGGTGCTTCACCCCCGACCCATCCTGCACACATCCCAAGAAGCAGGTTTGTGCCGAAGGGATGGCTTGTGTGGCTCCAGGAGGAGACTCAGAGCAGAGCTACATCATGAAAGATCAATCGCTCAACTGAAACCAGCTGAAACTGTCCTCAGTTTCTAGGCTCGGCTAAACTGAGAGCCAGCTAGATACCCAAGAGGCACCAAATCCTCATAGACTCTCAGGTGCTGAAGGCCACCCAGACACCCGAGGCCATCTGCCACCCTCCCTCCCCGCAGAGAACACCCCGCTCAAGATAAAAGCTCCAGGGAGGCAACTTCTACCTCCCTCCCCTTTCCCTCTGTTTGACCTTCTCAGCTTCTTCCTCCCCCTCTTCTTCCTCTCCTCTCCCTCTTCCCCCTTCTGTCTCCCAGTGCCCACCCTGCCCACTTCCCTTCCTGGTCACCTCTACCTATTGACCTGAGCCTTCGAATGTTCACCAAAGGCGTCTCTCCTAGGAGACAGACCTGCTGGTGAGAGGAGCCAACGCCATGAAGAGAGCCAGGACAGAGCCAGGGGGTCACTTTCCTCGGCCTCCCTGGGGGAGGGGGCTGTATCTCTCCTCTGTTGGGAAGGCTGCAAGATACAGGGTGGAAGACATAGGCTCTAAGTCATAACCCCAGCTCCAGCAGTTACTAGCTGCGTGACCCTGAGCAATCACTCTACCTCCCTGGGCCTCGGTCTCTTCATCTGGAAGAACGGGGAGAGTAACACCTATCTCAGAGTTGCTGTAAGATCCAGAGAGTATCTGGCCCCTGACTGGCAATCAGTAGAGTGCGGCCATCCCTTTTCCTCCCCTCTCCTTTCTGTAAGTCAGGAGTGGGGCTCCCTGATGATTCGTGGCTTCCTCGGAGAAACAGCCCCGGCCACTGGTATCAGGATCCACCCATGCGACACCTCACTCCCTGCCCAGATCTCAGAACAAGTCAACACCTGAAGGGGCTTCTGTGTCTGCTCCCAGGCCTCTGCAGGGCCAGGCCAGAAGACCATGGTTAAGAGTCAAGTGGGATCAGACTCTGGGAGTAGCCGCGGGTCAAAGGAACAGAATTCTGGGTGGCTCCCATGGTCACCAATGTCTCCCAGAACCTGTTGACAACTGGTTCGATCTCACCTCCCTTTTCAGCTCTAGAGCACTCCGCCCTGAAGCCGCTGATGTGCACACAGCTGGCCCCGGGCCCCCATGCTCCACCTGCACTGGATGCTGCCACCCAGACTCTACCCCAAGACGGGTCTGCTCCTCCAAGCAGGAGAGCCAATCAGGCTCCGCTTCCTGGAAGGATCACACCTGGGCACCCAGGCATGCACGCCTCCAAGCAGTCAGACCGCTGGATATTTTTCAAAGGGCTCCCCTCGACCCCCCACCCATCCTTGAGAAAATGCAGGGACTATATAGAGCCCGGAAAATAGCTTTTGAAAAAAAAATCTAAAGTGCCTTCAAACGGTTCTCTGGAATAAAAGCCATGATAATGATCGGTAACATTAACATAACACTTTGAAGTTTCTACAAAACTTTTATCCATTTAAACCCTGTCAAAGTAAGTTAACTACTATAATAAATGACCCCGAAATCTCAGGGCCTTGCCATGATGAGAGAATTTCTTCTCCTCATCACATTTCAGTGCAGATGGGTAAAGACGAGGAGAAGTCTATCCCATGCAGACACAGGGGACCCAAGCTCTTTTCTTTTTGTGGCATTGCCACCCCGAGAACCTCCAAGTCCCTCCCTTCCAGAGCCCAGCAGGGAACAATGGAGTGCGGAAGGTCCTGTGGAAGGTTTCTGCGGGCCAGGCCGGAAAGTGGGGAACATCAGCTGCACCCACGTTCATGGGCCAGAACTCAGTCACACGGCCCACCTGATTCCAAGGGAGGCTGGGCACGCAGGAGGAAAGGAGACAGGAATTGGTGAACAGCACACTGTCTGTGCCACAAAACCATGAGACAAGTATTTTTTCCCCAAAGCAGGAAAAGGCGGCTCAACATGGCTGACAGGCCCAATACCACTGTTGGTAGACGGGCAGATGCAAGGCTTGAACCCGGGTCTTCCGGCTCCAGCCCACCCTTTCTCCATGGTGAATCTCTCCCTCCTACGGGTACGTGTCGCCAAGCACATTAGTGAGGCAGGTTTTCCCATTTGCTTTTGTTTGTTTCCTTGTAAATACCAAGAGCCCTCTGCTCCCGCACACTATCTTTGGACCCCCTGCATCCGCTGCCACGCCTCATAGGGAACCACCAAATGCTTGTTGAGTGCTGTATCCATGAGCTGGGAGACGAGCAGTTGTGCCCACCAGAAAACCAATGTCTCTGAATTTACTCAGAAAACCAGTGTTCTGAAATTTTTCTTGGCTCCTTAATTTCAAAGTAAAACTTCTTTTCTAAAGGATCCCGTATCTCTTGGTTGAATGGCAGCGAGAGGGGTGTGTCCACGCCTAACGCAGCGGTAGCAGTGAAAGCAAGATCAAGGTCAAGGCCCGTGGAAAGGAGAGCTGAAGACTCTCCATGAGAAAAGTGCCGAGACTCACGCAAACACTCGTTACCGAAACCGAATTAAGAGTCTGCAACCAAGCCTCAGGCTGCAGCAGTTCCTCAGGCTGCAGAAACTCAGGCTGTAGCAGTTCCTCAGGCTGCAGAAACTCAGGCTGTAGCAGTTCCTCAGGCTGCAGCAGTTCCTCAGGCTGCCATCAACACAAAGGAACCCAGAAACCCGCCTGAGAGTGGAAGTCAGTCAAAAGAGCAGACGGCTGATCTTCATGCTGGTGCCCTAAAGGACAGCTCTTCACATGTTTGTCCCCTGCTAAACCCGCAGAGAGAGAGACCCACGGGCTTTGAGAGTTTGATGACCTTCGGAAGTTAAGGAGGACAGGAGCATTCTCTGGGCAAACAAGGGGATGCACTGGCCCCCTGGGGTTAGTTAATGCCATGCTGTTGCTGTTCTGTTTGCAGGAATAAACAGACCTCCCCCACCAGGGAACCCACCAACACATTCATCCAGCACTTTCTATGCAGCAGACACAGTGGATACAGCCACATGCTAATGAACTAGGATACGATGTGGTGACAAATCCCCGGTGTTCAGTGATTGAAAACACAAAACACTGAACAGTCAGGTCCTCCACCGCTGTTCAGGGACCCAGGCTGCCAGCTTCCAGGGCAGCCTAAAGGCCACCAGGGTGTCACCATGCCTTTGGGTCTTGTCATCACCTGCAGCAGCAGGCAAAGGGAAAAAAGAGGCATGGAAGTGGCAGTCCCCTCTCCAGCCCTGGGGTGGCACATCCCAGCAGCAAGGAGACGGCCTCTCCTGCCTGTCAGACAGGTTGGGAGAAGCAGGGAGCCTAGAAGCCCTTCCCAGGCTTCCTCGCTGTTCATCAACGCTGCTGACGAAGCACCCATAGCCACCATCCTTTGGGGATAAGGTGTAGGCCAGCTTCCTGGGGCAAAACCTCTCCACGCTGGTTCCTGGGCTCAGCCCTCCCCCTCGCTGCAGTTCCCAATGCTCCTGCAAAGCTGGGGTTTATTGCCCACCCCCCAACCCCTCCCCCACTCATTGAGTCAGCAGAGAGTCATTGATTTCATAGTCTGCCAAGCATGGGGCAGGGTGCTAGGGACCCAGCAATGGCCAAGCCACACGTGGCCAGCAGCTCCCTGGAACCTACATTCTTGTGCACGGGAAACAAAGGTCAACCAGTGATTAAACATACGATCTCTTAAAGCCGTAAGAATTTTAAAGGAAGTAAAACAGAGTCTAGTGAAGGAAAGGTCAAGGGTCAGAGGGCTACTTTGGACTGAGAGGTCAGAGAAGCCCTCTCTGAGAGCTAAGAGGAGAGAAGGAGCAGCCACGCGGACAGCGGGGGAGGCGTGCACCAGACAGCAGGCCCCACGGGATGGGATCAGAGAGGTCAACAGAGTCGGGCGCAGCAAAGCGTCATTCAATCACTCAGCAAATGTTTACTGAGCACCAACCGTGATCCCCAGAGCCTGAGGACACCGCAGTGAAGATGTAAATCCCTGTCCTTGTTTGTGCCCGGGGCGGAGGACACACAGCCAACAAATAAATGACTAAACTACCGCACATCAGGTTGTGGTCAGCGCTCTGAAGGAGATGCTACAAGTGAGGGGCTGCTGTTGTAGATGGGGCAGAGAGGCAAGGCCACTGCTGAGGAAAGCAGAGACCTGGAGGAAGTGAGGGGACAAGCCATGTGGGGGCCTGAGGAGCAGAGTACAGAGAGCCTTTAGGGTTGTCAGATCAAGTGCAGGATAGCCGGATACATCTGAAATGCAGATAAACAAATACTGCATGGGCATACTTACAGTAAAAATGATTCATTATTTATCTGAAGTTCAGGGTTAACGGGGCACCCTGCATTTTTATTTGCTCAATCTGGCAACCATAAGAGAGAGAGAACGGAAGGTATCAACATGCTTGGCGAGGTCCAGGTGCAGCGTGGAGTCGTCTGGGGGGGGCGGGTATGTGGTGAGAGGGGTGGCCAGAGAGGGCAGAGGCCAGGGCGGGCAGGCCACGCGAGCCCAGTGAGCATGCTGGGCTCTGATCTAAGTGGAATGGGAGACCCGGGAGGATTCTGAGCAGCCATGGGAAGGACAGAAAGAGAAGGTACAGTGTTGCTACCCTGAGCATCCCCCCTCCAGAAGGGTCAAATGGAGGAGATCAAAGATCAAACTTATTCTAGGGCCTGCTATACTAACCTGACACCATGTAGCCATAGAGAGGGGAACTAGGGAGTTTGGGGACCACCAACTCGGATGAGATCATCCCTCCACAGGCAAGGACCAGACGCACGCTCCCTGACTCCCCATTCTGTCGTTCTCTGCAGGGCTCTCTCCAATCGGGGGTCCGCAGGTTAATCAGGGCGCCCAGAGCGCAGGCCGCCACTGTGTCCTGATTCTCCAGGGAGGGGTCTACATTAGACAGTTCCCCTGCTCTTCTCTTGACCTGACTACTCTTCTGTCAAGTTTGGGGTCATGACAGTGAGAAGGAAGGAGCTGGGATTATTTGGGATCCAGCCTCTACGATCGACTCTTTCTTCATCGTCAGCAGGGCCGTGCCTACAGTCTGGGCCCCTGGTGCTCCAGCTGTCGGCTTTTATCAACAGCAAGAGTAAACACAGGCAGATGCTGGCTGCTCCCAGGATGCTTCCTAAAGCTTCTCGCACTCAGTTTGAAAAGGAACATTTTCTGGGATTGCTTCAGGACGAGATTCTGAAAGAATCCAGATTCCCACTGGGAGGGGACAAGGAAAGAGCTGGGACAAGGGGTCTGTCCCTTGAAGATACAAAGGAAGGAAGTTTCTTTAGGACCTCACAAGAAGCTCCGGACCTGTTTCCGATAGAGCGTTCGATTCCACTTTTGCGGATGAAGAATCTTCTATAAAGAGCATTGATTCAGGAATTGATGTGAGAGGCATAGATCTATCTAGAAGGCATTCTCCAGTGATTTGTCTGTCTTTGGCTTTGTCCTATAAAGCATCTACTTCAACAGCTTGATGAAAAGCATGCCATTTAGGTTTACAGATGACCGCAAACAAAGGGGTAGCGTGATGTGTGTATGTGGGGAAGAAAATGCGGAGCCAGCTGGGCGACCTTGGGCAACCTGCTTAACCACTCTGGGCTGCAGTTTCTGCATCTCTACAATAAATAATAAATCCTGCCTCTTCAGACTGTTCTGGAGACGTACTGAAGCACCTATCCCAATGTCTGGCACAGAGGACACCCTCATTACGGAGTAGTTCCCTTCTATTTTGTCATCTGTAAAATGGGGACGCTAAACGAATAAACATAAACCTGAAACCCAATGGACTGGATAACTACCATGAACTACAATAATAGACCAGAATCAAGAAAATACACATTAATTACTCACAGCAGCCAAGACATGGAAACCACTGGTGCCCGAAAGACGGGAGGTGGCCCTATGTACAGCGGAACACTGCTCAGCCGTAAGTTCAGAGGCTGCCATCTGTGACAACATGGAAGGCTCTCGAGAATATCATGCTTAGCGAAGTAAGTCAGGAACCACATGACTTCACTCACACACGGAATACAAGACTGAAAGCGACGAACCCACAAGACAAACAAACAAGCAGCAGTAAGGTGCTTACCAGAGGGAAGGGGGTGGGGGCAGGTAGGAAAGGGTGAAGGGGGTCAAATATTCAGTGACAGAAGGAGACTTGACTTTGGTGGTGAACATACAATGCAATAACAGATGTCACCCCAATAAATTAAACAATTTTTTTAAAGAAACTGCACATTAATAAGCCATGCAATTAAAAATTAATGACAGCACAGAGAGTGCACGCCTGATACCAATTCCAGCGAAAAAGACCCAGGAGTTTTAATTAGCCACAAGCTCAGCTTGAACCAAGAGTGGGGCTCATTTACCACGAGAAGCTTATGCAATCACAGATTACATAATAATAATTAACATACATTGAGTAGTTAGTACATCCCAAGTGATATTCTACGTAGCATACTTTGCCCATTTAATGCCCCCAGTGACCCTACAGGCTGCTGCTTTTACCACTGGCTTCCTGATGACAAAAGGAACAGAGAGGCTAAGTGGACTGACGGTGGTCACAGCTCACTAACAGTAGAGCCGGGCCCCGCTCAGGCTGTATCTGGAGCTCCCGGGTCGGTCCTGAGCGCCGGGTCAGCCACAGCCAGGTCGTCCCCATGCTGAGGGCACCCCAGCCTGCAACTGTCCCGGCCCATGGGAGGAGGGTGAAGGGAGCATGGCTTAGAATTAAGCCACTCACTCAGGCCCAGGCTCTAGAGGCCCAGCCAGGACACCAAGATGTCCACATCGTCCTCCAGGACATCCGACTGTCTGCGGGAGGGCCTTGGTTGCCCTATTGTCCTTGGATTGTCACATCTCTTCCCTCTTTCCTCTCCCACAGCCCATTCAATGGATCCCCCCCCTAAGTGAATGCCACCCGCCATTTAAAACGACGGCACAGAAGAGTGCAGCAAGCTGGGCACTTCTTTGAAGTCTCTTATCTTCTCTGAAAAACTCATGCAAATTTTGGACTTTCCTCCAGACTCTATCTGGGTGTGTTTTAATATAAAAATAATATTTTAAGTGACTTACCACCGAGTAAAACTGATACTCTAGAGTGATCAACCATGGACTTCCTGCCACTTCCGACCTCTTGGCACATAGCTACACGTCCCCGGTTTGAAAACGCAGGCCTGCAGATGCGTTTTTCCCAATATGCAGAGATGGCCGGAGCCCATCGGCAGGTGATAAAGGCAGATTCCCGAACAGTATGCACAGTAGGATTCTCTTTTTAGATACCGTCCGGAAGGTTCCGCATACACCAAAATGTTAACAGAGGTTATCCCTGGCCTGTCGGAAAGTTTTCTTTTGCTCTTTTTGCTTCTTATATATCACACAATTTTTCTACAATGAGCATGTGCACCACTTGTGGGGTGGAGCGTGGGGTGGAGTAAGGGATTTTGTTGGGGTAGGGTTTTTTGGGTGGGGTAGATTGGCTTTGTAAGATTTACATGTTCACGGCTGCCTGAGGTTTTCCGGACCCTTGCTTCAGCGGCTGGGCCTTTCAGACCCTGGAGCGGGGTGGCCAAGCCACCAGAGCGCACCGCCCCGGCACCCCACCTGGTCGCTTGGTTAACTCCGCCAGTTGTGACCTTTAACATCCGGCTGCTGCCACACACCCATCTCACCTCAAGGTTTGCTGTGGGGCACCCTAAAGGCCAATCCTCTACTCTGTTTCATCTTAAGGCAAAAGGCTTCCGTTCCTGCCCTCCCAGCAACCAACCCCGGATGTGACCCAGGTCCCGCCGCCTCACCTCCAGTCTTTGCACTGCCAGCTCACACGCACCACGCAGCGAGGCAAAGGCCTCCCCACCGGGACTGGCCTCCTCACACCGACGCTGCCAGAATCTTGTCACAGCTCACTGCACGTCTGGAACCCTGGCTCAACTCTCAGCTTCTTGCATGGAGGTGGCCCCACTGCACGTTCAGTTGCCCAACTTTCTGTCTCTTCCTGGTTCTGAGGTCTCGGTCCAGGCCCCATCCCTGTCCCACTCATGATGTCACTGACCTTAATTATTATACTTGTTGCACAACTATGACTGGTACCTACACTGAGCACACGCTAAGAACTCTATTTCCACTGCCTTTTGATTCTCTAAATAATCCTCTAAGTAGATTTCCTAGTCCCCATTTCACAGATAAAGAAACAGGCTCAGGGAGGCTGAGTGAAGTCTAGGATCGCTGGTCTGATTATTGCTGTACAGGAATCACCCCTAACTTCGGGTCTTAAAACAAGTCTTATTCTGGCATTGACTGGGCTCAGCTGGCTGATTCTTGCTTGTGGTCACCCAGGAGGTCTCTGTCAGAGGGTGGCTAGGAATGGAGTCAACTTAGAGATGCCTCACCATGTCCGTGTGTGTATGTCTGATGCTGGCTACAGGCCAGAACACCCGTGGTGGCCTCTCCATACGGTCTCTTCACTGGGGTCAGTTTGAGCTTCTTCACAAGATGTAACTGACTCCCAAAGACAGCAAGACGGAAAAAGGCATGGCATTTTTCTGTGCAGTCTCCAAAGACACACAGTATCACTGCTGCCATCTTTTATCGGTCATGGCTGTCACAGAGATCTGCCCAGGTTCAAGGGGAGGAGAAGAGACCCCAGCGTTTCATGGGAAGAGCATGGTCACGTTGCAAGAAGAGCATGTGGGACGGGATGTAGTGTGGCAGCCATCCTGGGAAACGGCCGTCCACCACAGTCACACAGGGAGGAAATCGGGCAGAGACAGTCCTTGAACCCAGGTGAGTCTAACTGCAAAGCCTGTGCTCTGAAACCAGTACGCGGTCACGGACACTCGCCATCCTCCAGCTCTGCGTCAGGAAAGCAGAATGTAACACATCATGGAGACACTGACCGACACACAGGTCCAGAAGGAGGAGGCCAGAAGTTCAAGCGCTCAGCAACACTATCACATGATTCAACAAACAGGTAAGGTCTCCAGCCTGGGGAAGACAACGCTGAAAAGCGACGTGACAGCTTCCTCAAGCCGATTAAAGGCAAACACGGGGAAGAGGGAAGGCAGACTGGGGGTGCCTCCTCCCGCGACAGACGGAGCAGACAGGGAGGCAGGTTCCAGCCCGGCACGACGCAAGCAAACTGGGTTCGCCTCTTGGCTGCACCTCTTCGCAAACACATCATCCTCCCTGGGCTCCTTTTCTGCATCTGTAAAATGGAGATGATGAAACCTGTCTTCCAGGGTTGCTGCAAAAATTGGAGATGACATGTGGATAGCCACCTGGCGTCCAGTGAGTGCTTAACAGATGACAACTGCTCTCATTGTCGTTGTTGTTGGTTGGAGCTGCTTAGCAATGAGAGGTCCCCAGAAAGGACCTGTCCTTCGCAATGAGAAGGATCTGGATGGAATGTTGGACTAAAAGTCAGGGAGCTCTGAGCCCCTGCCCACCTTAGGCCCATAAGAGATGAAATCCAACCCAACAAGACCCCCATATCCCTCAGGTAGACTTGGCCTTGGGGCCTTGCTGGGATGCCAGCCTCACTGGGTACGAGAGGTCAAAGGGAAAGCAGAAAACATGGGGCTGAGAAGGTAGCACCAGACCCCTGAGAGAGGGGTGGATAGAGGCGGCAGAGCCAGTGATTAGGGTCATAAAGACAGTTCTGGAATCATCCATCTGGATGGGATCCATCTAGGTAGGGTTCCTGGGGGCAGTCTGCCCTCCCCCAGGGGAGTGAGACTCAGTTAGGGTCTAGGGCCCCAGATAAGATCGGCGACCTCAAGAAGCACCGGTTACAAATCAGGACACCAAGACCCGAATCAGGTTTTATATAGCCTGGCAAACAGCACAGGGGCAAGAGGGAAGGAAGGAAGGAAAAGAGGGGAAGGGGAAACGATAAAAAAAAAAAGCAGAAAACAATCTGTGTCGCACTCAGTACGTGCCAGGCGTGGTTTTAAACCTTTTAAGAATGTGAACTCATTTAAGTCGCCACAACGGTTCCATAAAGTATGTATCATCACTGTCCCCGTGGTCCTCTGGGGACATCAAGGCACAGAGAGGCTACGTTACTTGCCCAGGTTCCCACAGCTGCAAAGTTGTCGGAGTCGCACTGGAACCCAGGAAATGTGGAGGCAGAGGTGTGACCTTTACCACTTCCCTCTCCTGCCTCTCTCGGTGGCAAGAAGAGTGCTAGCCAGGTGCACATACCACTGAATTTAATTTGATTTTTAGAAGTAGTTATCCTGGCCCTAATTTCAGAGCAGGAAAACAGAGGCTGACGAACAGAGAGGCAGCCCCGATGTCAGACAGCCGGTGGAGGACCGTGGTGGGACAGGGACACAGGGCTGTCAGCCCTTCCATCTACACCGAGCCCTCTATCTAACAGGCACAAGGACTTAGGACACACCCGAGGAGGTTGGGCACCAGAGGACGCAGAGCGGCAGGACCAGCTGACTCCATCCATCTGCTCTCTCCAGAAGCTGTGAGCCACAGGCACCCTGGCCTGTCTTGGACTGAGTGGGCCAAAAGAGATGGATGTTTGGTCAAATCCCGGGGTCATGGCAGGGTCTCAGTGCTCTGACAGGGACAATGTCCCCAAGACAGCAGTTTCCTCCCCCGCACCGGCCACTTCTCCCCCACAAATGCAGCCATGCCTGGGCTTGGTGTCATAATGATAAATTCCTGTCTGATGGCAAAACTCTCAGGCCCCATCCCTGTCTGCCTATTAAAGCTGCAAGACCTTTCCCTGGCTCACCAGGGAAAACCTCTGAGAAAAAGGAAAAAGACTGGGTTTCCAGAACATTAAACTTCCATTGCCACTACCGCCTGCCAATCTCCCTGCTAATCACCTGAAGAAAAGAAAGCCAACAGCCCTGGAGGGAGCCGGGCCGGGGGCTGGGCACCGCAGCACTGCCTGCTGGCCGGCCTTGTCTTTTCAGCAGGAAGGGACCTTACATCAATTCATCCCTTGTCCCGCCCTGGCCGGGACTCACTTCACGCAGAGAAAGAAACCTGGCCCAGCCAAAGGGACAGCTCTCCCTCCATATTTGGTGACAAAAATATCAAGTAGAGTTTATTCAAGAGCCAGCCAATATTTAGTGAGCGCATTCCATGTACCAGACACTCCAACCCTCTGTCTCCAAAGTTTATAATCAGGGGCTTGAGCAACAAGGACCAAGGAAGGGAGGGGTGCTCAGAGTTGAGGACATAAATGCTAAAAGCCTTTCTCCCGGACCCCGACTCCATTGCCTCCACCAGCACCCCACAGAGCACACATCCCTTCTGCCTCCTTTTCTGGCTGGACCACACTGGGAAAGGCTCATGTGCGGCAGCAGGCTGACCTGACACAGGTTCAGTGGGACTCACCTGGCCGTGAGAAGCAGTGAGCTCACTGAGCTGACCACGCGTTTACGAGACTGGGTCACAGTGTGACCCGGGACACGTCACTCAGCCTCAGTGGTTCTCAGTGTCATTACCTGTGAAATGAGGTTAATAATACCACCTAGCCCTGGCAGGTGTGGCTCAGTTGGGTTGGGTGTCAGCCCGCAAACCGAAAGGGTGCCGGTTGGATATCCTGTCAGGGCACAGGCCAGGGTTACAGTTCAGGTCCCCAGATGGGGGTGTGCAAGAGGCAGCCAACTGAGGTTTCTCTCACACACTGATGTTTTTCTCCCTCCCTTTTGCTACAAGTGAATAAATAAATAAATAAAATATTTTACAAAAATAAGACCACCTACTTCCTAAATTGCTCATTCCATTCCAGCCTCTGTAAATAAGCGGCCACCATGCTGCCCTGTGTGAGTATATTCTAGAAAAGGCACACCAGAAGGAGTGGCCCTAGAGTACGGGGAAATACACCCTTCTGTGCACCTGCTGGTAGACGTATAAGTTGCAACACCCTTTGGGGAGGTAGAGGGAGGCCAGCAATAAGTTTCAAAGAAAACTCATTGTATTCACCCTTTTCCTCAAAATCTTCCTTCCAGAAATTTACCTTAGGTGTGTAAGAAGATGCATGTTATAACACTGGTCATCACAATGTCATTTACGATCATTCCATTTTTATTATACCATACATACGGAAGGTATATATGTATAATACACATCTGCATTCTTAAATTGCCATAATAAAAAATTAAACAGCCAAATATCCAATATCTATCTTAAGAAACAGAATATTCACAATACCTTCAAAGCCCCCTACATGCCCTAACACCTTTCCCACTCTCCCACTCACCCGTTTCCCCCTCGCCAGGAACCCACTACCCCCAATTTTGTGCTAAATGTTCCATTTTTTCCTTTATAATTTTTTTAAATTTTTATTTATTTATCTTTAGAGAGATGAGGAGGGAGAGAAACATCAATATGTCAGAGAAACGTCAATCATTAGCCTCTCTTACTCATCCAACCAAGGACCTGGCCCGCAACCCAGGCACGTGCCCTGACTGGGAATCGAACCACTGACCTTTCAGTTTGTGGGATGATGCCCAACCCACTGAGCCACATCGGTCTGGGCTCCTTTATTGTTTGAACCCACACTATGTATCTTTTTCAAAAGGAAATTTTCACTTATTCTATTTTTTCTATCTAAATATGCTCAATTTGTGTATTTTTGCCCATAATTTTAGTTCTAACTTGATTTTAACTCCACAAGTTAATTATTACTTTATACAATGAACATTTACTTATAGAGTTGCCATTTTCTTTCTTCACCACTCATTCTTATGCTTCTGGGATTTTTCTTCTTCCTGGGATATATCTGAATAACTTCCTTCAGAAAGTGTCTCTTGGTAATCAACTGCATCACTTTTGTTTTTTAAAATATTTTAAAATTGTCTTTATTTTGCCTTCATGTTTAACAGATCATTTTGGCTGGAATAGAATCCTAGCGTAGTATTTTCACTTAGGACTTCAAAGCTACCCTTCCACAGTTTTCTGGCTCCCAAGGTGCTGCTGAGAAATGAGTCACAGGTGGAGTTATCACTTTGTGGGTCATTTATCTTTTCACTCTGGCTACTTTTAGGGTCCCTCTCTTTGTCTTTCGTGTTCTTCCGTTTTCTACAAAATGTGAGTTTCTTTTCCTTTATCCTGTTTTGGATTCACTGGGCTTGTTAAAGTTAAGGACTGGTATTTTTCATCACAACTGAAAATTTTTTAGTCATTATCTTTATTAAAACTTCTCTCCCATTCTGTCATTTTTTGACATTCCAATTCCATGTATGTTCTGTCTCCTCGCTCTGTCTTCTATTTCTCCTAATTCTGCCCTATCTTTGCTTTCTATTGTATTCTAGCTGATTCTTCAGAAAAACTTCCAGATCACCAATTCTCTCTTCATCTGTGTCTAATTTATTATCACATCCATTGAGTCATTAATTTCCATGATTATACTTTTCATTTTCTAAAAGTTGTTGCATTTGTTTCCTTTCTATCTTACTAGGTTATGTGATAGTCTTTTGTTCCATCAGTATATATCCAATATTCTCTTTTGGTTCATAAACAAATTAAATACATTTATTTTGTATTCTATTTGGATAGGGAAGGGTAATTTATTTCCACATGTGTTTGTTAAAGTTTGACTGAAGTCCATAGCCCTTGAACTTTGTGATAATTCTCTGAGGCCAAAGTTTAACATATTTTTTTCATGGAGGATTTATTTTTGTTTTCAAGCACTGTTGGGGCGGGTCTCACCAGTCTAGGACATTTTAAATTTTCAGAATGCAGTTTTGGGTAAATTCAAGTTTAGGTTTAGGAATTCTCCAACAAAACAATTTTCTTCATGTTTTTTCTTTTATTCCACCAAAAGTCAAGGATGACTAGCCAAGTATCTTCACCAACTTTCCCTTTATATGGAGTGTGGTTTTTCTACTCCCCCTACCAGGAGGTATCCCCTTCAGGTGTCCCAGCTTTGAGTGAGAATTCAGCTGGCTCGAGCCCTGGGCTGTATCTGCCATCTGTCATGTATACAGTTGTATTACCTATTAAACCCCATTCAAGCTCCAAGACAAACACTAGCTCTACAGCTCACTTATTCTTTTAAATTCATATTTCCTTGTTTTGTTTTGCTTTCTTGCCTCTAAGAAATTCCCTTTCTGTTGTGCCAACTCAACCATGCACTCATGCATGTCATAAAAGGGGCAGGAACACATATATAGTCCATCATTTAGAAGCACACTGTCCCTAGAGGAGTTTCATGGAACATCTAGTTCACTATATTTGATGAAATGATAGGTGTAGTGTTTATTGGCAAGGGAAAATGTCAACACAAGGAGTGAATATAAAAAATTAAGTTATATAACAGCGTTCTCTCTGGATCACGGGCTGTTGGATGATGCTTGCTTCGCCTTCTGTGCTTTTGCCATATTGTCTTAATTTACTTGCAATGGGAATTTATTATTTTAACAAAAACAGTTGTCTCGATCCTACTCACCCTATTAAGCAGGTATGGAAAACATTTGTGGCGTCTTTATTTCTTGATAACATGCTTAGCTGTGATTCTGGAGACTCCATCATAGCAGGAAGTGCAGGGCCAGGGAAGAGGAGCCTAGGGGGCTGGATGCAGTCTGTGGGTCTCCCCAGGTTTGCGTGCCTCTCCCTCCACCCCATGTTCCCACCACTGCCTCATCTCCTGATCGTTGCTACGTGGCTCCACCTACTCCAAAGTGAGAGCTTCAGTTCCTTCATTCTCCCTGCCATGGCAGGGGCTGCAGCAGCTTTCGTGTTCAGGTCGGACTCAGCAGGCAGGACCCACGAACGTTCTGGTTCCTTTACCACGTCCAGACTCAGATAAAGGGTGTGTTTTTACTCATTGCTTTGTAACAAATTATTTCAACACCTGGGGCTTAAAGCAACAAACATCAGAGGCAAATGTGGACCACTGAAAGGCAGGAAAGAGTTGCAAACAGTAAATAAACCCAAACCATCCACAGGCTACTGTGAGGTGCGGTGGTTTCCCATGATGCATCTGGGAGGAGTCTCCTGTGTCCAAACAGCCTAGTGGGTTTTCTCCTGAAGCAGTGGCCAGCTCGGCAATGCCCTCTCCCCGTCCTTGCCTCACTTTTCTTTCTTCCCTCATTTTTGCCGTTAGGACTGCGCTATTCGGTGAAGCTTCAGCATATACATTTTGTTTGAAGTTCTGTGTTCCTGAAACTTGAGTCAAGACAAGGAGTTAACCTTGGAAATCAGTTATATTGACAGACACATCTCTTTGGATGGCTCGGTCTCTTCAGAATAAATGTTCAGACGTCCCGATCTCCTCCCCAACACACCACTACCATCCTGACTCTTCTTCCTGAACGGCAGCGACAATGGCGGAGGTTACTGGATCTTGTCATAATGGGGAGAGAGAGCTAACCCCTCCCCTGATCAAAGCTGAGCCCTGCCACGGGGTTATTCATCCAGTGTGACTCCCAGACTTGTCCGCAGCTGATCCCAGCTGACCTGTCGGGATGACACACTAACCCTCAACTAAAGACCGTAATTCTGGTCCATTCTCTCCACTTGCAGAGCCCCCTGCTCTGGGAACTCTTTGTTCCAAGCTCACTCCTCTGCTCAACCACAGATTCTCTCAGTGTCTCAACCAGGGCAAAGAAGAACGTCTAAGTTCTCCTGCACAACACGCCCGGGCCACGGAGACAGAAGTACTGCTCCAGCCTCACCTGCTCACCCACCGCCTCCACTTAAACTTCTGTGGCCCTCTGAGGGGACTATAAGATGGGAGATGTTAAGCCCCACGTTCTTGGGTTCCTTCACATCATCTGAATGCTTTTACAATGTCCAGGAATTGGGCCCATGCGAGTGGAAAACAAGGAAACCGGACTCTGACTCCGCGGTCCCTCTCGCACCTTTCTGTTCTCCCTCCACAGCCCTCAGGTGAGAAGGGGCAAGCCTCCAGGTGACACCCATCACCCCACAGTCCGCATTATCTCTGCCCTACTGTTTACAAGGAAATTCTATGATCACGCTACGGAAAAGGTAAGAAATCCAGAAAACTTTTTTCTTTCTTTAGAAAACTTTACTCCAAGGGCTGTTTTGTCCTAATGGACTCAAAAACAGGAGGTTGCCTTTGACATTTAAAGCTCAACAATGACCTCTTTGTTCCAGGTGGTTCCTGCCTTTCCTGAAGCACCAAAACCACTGCTTTCATGGGTGGAGGCCTCCAATAAAACAAAATTTACAGGATATGGATACACATCCAAAGTACATTGTAAATGCGTTATCTATCTCCTTTAGGCATTTAAAGCATTTCCTCAAAAATAGCATCCTTGGGGGTGGGGGCAACTCTTGGTGAAAAAGGTGAGGGACTGAGAAGCACAAATTGGGAGTTAGTTACAGAGTAGTCACAGGGGTGCAAAGTGCAGATTAGGGAAACGCACTCAACATTATTGTGATAACTATGTACGGTGCCAGGCGGGCACTGGAAATGGCAGGGGACACTCTGGAAAGCCTGTGCTGTATACCTGGAACTAATGTACAATGATATTGAAGGTAAACTGTAACAGAAAAAATGTTTTTAACTAAAAACAATGCCATCACGGCCACTGAGCCGTTACTGAGCCCGCCGCCAGCTTGCCGATTAAGAATACCTCCCTTTCTTCCCCCAGGTCTCAGTCCCAAACACTCCATCTTCCCTGTTTGTGGACTGCTCAGTTTAAGCCCGTTTTCTGGTGTTGAACTCAGCAGTCCTTCCCGGGTGTGACTTCCTATACTTCCCCTCTTGACGGCGGGTGAGAAGAGCTCTCTCCAGCCGCATTCCCTCACCCCACGGTCAGCACGGAGCCATCAAACACAGGGATGTCGTCAGACATAAAAAGATGTGAAGTCACTTTGGAAACTGTAAAGCGCTGTACAAATATCAGGTATTATCTCATGAAAACAGCCTTCTCAAACAGCTGAGAGGGGTACTTCTTAACGCTGCCTCTCTGGGTACTTGTCCCAGGCGCCAGGAAGGACCAAGTCCACGTCAGGGGGTAGGCTTCTTTAGTCATTAAAGAAAAAGGATGGAGCGAGAGGGCCACCTGTACAGAGTCCTTTCAGATGCATCTCATCTGCCTAGACAACCGCTGGCTTCAGGCACCTGCTGGTAGGGCAGAGTCAGAGAGCTCAGGCAATGCTTCCAGAAAAGTCTGAGTCGCGATGTGGAGATGGTCGCAAACCAGAACCCCAGAACGTTTAGGCAGCACACTTCTGTGGCTGAGGGCAGAGATCCACCCAGGCCACTGTCCAAATTCACTCTGCTGAGCAGAAGAGGAGTTGATTTATGTCTCCAGCAGGTATGCCAGAGAAAATTCAAATTGATCAAAAATTAAATATTCATAGGACATTAGTCATTAAGATTCATCTCACCGAGTGGGTGAAATGAGGCAAGGGAAGAAATTAGCTTGCTTGAGAGTGTCAAAGTGATTATGTGATTAAATTGCAATTTATAATTTCTCCTTCAAAAAAAGCATTACTTCTTGATTTCTCCCCCTCACTGCACCTCCTTGTTGTCCAGGCCTGAGCCAGGAGCACTCGGGGTTCGTGGGAGAAGGGGAGGCTCCAAGCAGCCCCTGACCTCCCGCTCTCCCTCCTGCCCGCCATCACCCACCACTGACTCCCAGAAAGGCCCTTCCGCCAGCCTCTGGGCTCTGCCCTCAATGCTGAAAACAAGGCTTCCAGAAGCAGTGGCAGCCTCCTTGGAGGAAGCCAGTCAAACCCTCACAGTGCCAACCCACTGGATGGTTTCTAGCCTCAGGCCGCCGCCTCACCATCCCCTAGAGAAAAAAAGAGCAGACCAAGTACAATTTCCCTACAGGGCGCTCCTGGAGGGTCTCCAGGGAAGTCCCCTCTGGCCACCATTTAGTCTTCCAGAGAAGAGAGGTGTCCTCCTCCTACTGTTGGTCCCCCTTCTGAACTTGATGTGCACTATGCAAAGCAAAGTCTGAGTCAGCTGAGGACTCTCGGAGCTCACCCACTGAGACGATGTCAGTGAAGGTCAGCAAGCCCAGCAACCGCACCCCGTCCCCCCACCCCATTCCCACCCCATTCCTTCCAGAAAAGGTCCCAGGAAGGGTAAGCATCCGAGTTCCAGAGCCCAACAGGTTCTGGGAGGAGAGAAGAGGCGTCCCCTAAGGTAACCCACATCTTTCACCAGCATGTGGGGCCTCTCTAGCACCCTCCCCCTTTGGAGACTCCCAAAGGACTGCTGAGTTCAAATAGGCAAAGCCTGAATCCGGTGAGAACCAGGGACCCTCCCAAAGCCCTGCCACACAGAGGCCAGGCAACCCTGGTTTTCCAAGTGTGCTCCCCCAGGCCCCGAGGACCCTGGGGACACAGTGGTTCTGTGGGGAGAAGGGACAGCCCATGAGAAGCCGCGCTCTGCTTTTATCTGCCTTGTACATGGTGCTTCTGCTTGCAATTTCATATCAAGAAGGTGTTTTGCTGCTAAAAATAATTTTAAAACCACTGAATTAGATGACCTCTTATAAGCCCCTCTCAGTCCAGAAGCTTCTGACTCTCTGACTTCAGTGGTATAGAAACAAAATATACTCTGAGCTAGACAGAGGCTCTATTTTCTCCTCTTACCTCTTTACAAAGAAATGCGATCTGTCTGTCTGTCTGTCTTTCTAGGATCCAGAGTCTAGCTAGGATGATATAGGTGCATGTGGGGACAGATGGATAACTGTATTTCTCTTGCTCTGTGTGTCCCTTTCCACCCTGGCCTCTCACTGTCTCTATAACTCTCCGTGGGTCTCTCTCGCTGCCGCCCAGTGAAGATTTAGAGGCCGGCTCCAGCAGCCGAGAAGGGCGGTATTAATCCAAGCTTGTTTCCCAACACGGCGGAGGCCTGCCCAGGTTAATTAGTTGTGCAGGCTTGCCTTCAAGTGAGCGAGGCGGCAGGGTTTTTACAGCTCTGTCACCACAGCTATTTGTTTTCTGTTCTATTTGGAAATGCATTTATCTGACTATAAATAGCATCCACTGTGTGACTAGGGCCAAGACGGGCAGTGAACAGCCCCTCCAGGGGTTTGGGGCCAGAAAGCTTCAAGGCCCAGTCCTCCTACCCGGAGAGGCACTTCCAGGCCTTGGGAGAGGCCAGACGGGCCAGAGGGAGAGAAAGGACTGAGGAGCGTGGGCACGGATGAAAGTGGAGAAAGGCAACACCCACTAGCATGCAGAGCCCACAGCAAGGGGGCAGGAGCCTGAGGGAGTCGGGGGGAAGGGCACTGAGGAGGAGCCTTCGGCAGGATAGAGAAGAGGCAGAAATCTGGTTCCAGGTCCTAGTTCCAATGCACGTGAGCCACGTGACCTCAGGCATGTCTCCAACCTCATGTCCTGGTGTCCTCACCTGCAAACTGAGAATAACATGTCTCCACCCAGGCTGGCTACAGACGTCTAGGAGACAATGGAAGGACGGGCACCACACAAAGGACAGAGTTCTCATTTTGAACACAATTGCTCAGGTGCACCATCCTGGAGTACGCGGCCAGGACTCCAGGCCTTCGGGGTCGAGGAACCTACACGCGTTAGAGGAGGGATTTGATGAGGGAGCTTCAGCCTTCTGTCCAAAGGGTCTGTGCCATGACCGCCACACGGTCACAGGATCGGGCCGTGGACGACTTGTTGACCACAGGCCCACATGGCTAGTTCAGCTCCCGCACAAGCCCCAACCAGGCAGATTCTGTTAGTGCCAACAAAAATTACTATGGGAAGTAATTCACACCCATCTACAAGCACTTACTCAGGGGATAAAGGGGGACAGAGGCGGACAGACAAAAGGCTGAGGGACGACTATGTAAAACGGAGTAGGAAGAATGGGATGCTGGTAGAGGGTGCGCCTTTGGGACTCAGACGGCCTGTTTCTATCACTTTCTAGTTACAAACCTTGGAGAAGCTATTTAGCATTTTTACCTCCATTTAGTTTCACATCTGTTAAATGGACGTAACAACGGCACAGAGCTCCCTGGACTGGGTGTGAGGATTAAACGAGACAAAGTACGTCACGCACGTAGATGTCAGTAGACGGCTCGTGGCTAGAGTTCCAGAGACACTGGCTCTGCTGATAACACATAGAAACCAGTCAGCACACATTCAAAAAACATTCACACACGCACGAACTCACTACCAACGGAGAGCCTGCGTGCTGAGGGAGTGCACGGCAATACAGAATTCGGTCTGAGGGGATTTACATCGAGGAATCCTTCCAGGAGGAAGAGCAACTTCAACACAGTTTAAGTGAGAAGAGATAGGACACTCTGGGGCAGTGCTGGCAAATTCTCACGTGTTTTCGCATTATGCCAGAACTACAGCCAGGGCCTCGAGAGCGGGACAAGAGGATCCAAGTAACCCCAGAGAGCACGCCACCAGCAGATGGAGCCAGCACCCCCACACAGGGCCAGTGAGGCACCAGGATCCCTCATGAAACCAGGCACCCTGCCCACCTGAGTCAGGATAGGTAAGAAACAGAGCAGAGAGGAGAGTCGGCAGGCCTGTGGGGAGAGGCTAGGCCTTCCTCTCCCCTGTGGAGAAGAGACGGAGCTTTCCTGCCCCAGGCAAAGAGAAAGAGGGGTGCCCAAACCCCACCACAGAGCATTGTCAAAGAGCCCTTTGATCCGGGAGCCTAGGGCTGCAGCCCGAGCCCTTTCTATTCCGCTCCCCACCGTGGGAAAGAAAAGCAGAGCCCTTGCTTTCCCTGCCCTGAGGGCTAGGCTTACACTGGAATGTAGCAGGAGCCCACCCAGCAGGGCCTGAAGGGACCTGGTGCAGCATGAGTGGGAAGACGATGGGGGCAGCTCTCCTTCCCAGGTCTGTGTGGCCTTTGGAGGCCACAGTCATCCCAGCAGGCTCTGGAAAGGCACAGAAGTCAGCTCAAGGGCAGGGACCAAAGGCTTGCTCAGGTTGCTGCTGAACTAAGAGACAGATACCCAAGCCAGAGACTGGAGTCATTGGGAGCCGGTAGCACTGGTGCAGCCCCAGGGAGGTGCGGCTGGGGGTGGGGCCAGGAGGGGAAAGGGCGATGGAGGAGCCTGGGGTAGAATCTCTAGCATCTGAGAGAATCAGGAAGGGGTCAAGGACACGGACACCCCCTCTGTTCTCACAAGTCTTTTACAGAGGCCCCTTCCTCCTCCCTCCCCCACCCTCAAATGGAGATGGTGAGGCCTTGAAGAGGGGGATAATGGGCCATCAAGCCACCAGCCACTGCCCCAAATGGTCAAGGCCAAGCAAGCTCTAGCCTGTGCTGAGGGAAAGGGAAAAAGCTCTGGATCAAGCTCGCAATGGAAGTTTTAAAAATGTGGAAGACGGAGCCCTAATTACTGGAATGAGACTGTTCCAGTAACCGAAAGTGGCTGCAGGGTTGTGGAAGCGGACCAAGACGTCATTAAGGGAGCTGCTCCCCGGCAGGAAAGAGCCCTGGCGGGACAGAGATGGGCCAGGCCGTTACTGGAAGAAATAAAACCGGCTGGTGTTTATGCTCCGAGCGGAGACCCCCCAGTAAGTGGGGCCCTCTCACATGCACACGGGGAGGAGCTGGCCCTTGGGGACCTGTGTCCCTCAGGTCAGGGCACCCAGAGGGAAGACAAAGCCTCCTTCCCATTCAGATGCTGTCGACCCTCCCAGGATAGAGACAGACCCTACATGGAGGAGGGGACTCTGTCCTCAGGCTTTTAAGGAGGCACTTAGAAAGGAACGCGGGTGTCTTCTTACAGGAGTCAGCGCTGACATGCACTGGCAGACAGCTGACGGAGACGGTGCACTCCGCTTGCTTCTGGTCTGTTCCAGGAAGCGTCCCTCCACCTCTTCCTCACACCAGCCAGCGGTCTCTGCCAGGAGGGCCGACAGCCACAGAGGTCTGACAGCCACAGAGGTCTCCGAGTCTGGCCAGGAAAGGCAGGAGAGGAACAAGTCGGGGACACTCCAGGCTGGGACACTGAGGCAGCACGTCCTAGGGGACAGGAAGCTGCCACAGGGGCTCGGACCCCTAGAGCAGCAATTTTCTACCTGCTTGACACAGGAATTTTTAAAGCACTCAGCACCTGACTAACTTAGGGGCGCTGACCTCTGTTCCCTGAGATTGTCAAATTTAAAAAAATGACAAAAGCCATCACAACAATAGCTGTCCAGTGTGAATCAAAATTATACCTATTTTGTGTCAGAGCAGCAAAAAATGTATTTTCTGGCATGCCATGGCATGTTAATGTTTAGTTTCCGTGTCCCGTGAGATGGAAGAGGTGGAAGCCACTGCCCTAGCGGAAAGCAAAGGGAAAGGGAGTTCACAGAGAGCGGGGCAAGAGCTGCTTCTTGGAACAGGATGTTCCCTTGGCGGACGTCCATCTGGGGGAAAGGGAGGAATGCGATCCCACGCCTGTACTATATCAGGCCCGTGTTCACCCTCGTCTTATTTAATCTTCCCACAGCCGTGCCAGAGAGGCCTTCTCCCATTCCACAGAGCAGAAAGCCGGGTCAGGGCAGTCGGCCTAAGGTCACACACTGCTGGGACTTGAACCTCACGTCTGTCTGGGCTGCATCAGTGGAGATGTACTGTTCATACCGCTCCTTCAACAAAGGGTCTGCTGCCCAGCTACTAAGAACGTCAATTCCTGTGGCCCCTAGCAGTTAGCCCCTTCTGGTACCCACCCGCTGCCTTTTGAGCCACAGTTATGCTTTTCTCTGGGGTGGCCTCCGGCCAATGGCCAACAGGATGGTGGTCCACGTGCCTCCCCTTTTCCTATCAACCCAGACCCCTCTAACGAGCGATTTCGCCCGAGGGGGCCACCTAGACTGGCACGGGCTTTGTGAGGTCTGTATCCAGGCTGGGACCTCCTCCAGGTCAGGCCCACCCCCACCCTTTTCCTTTCACAGGTGTTGCTCCCACTTTGTGCTCCCAACTCCCTCTCGGCATCTGGTTCCCCAAGAACCCACTGAGGGCTCCAACAGTCTGCCGCAGGAGCTCTGGCTCCTTCTGGCACGTTAGCCTGGCTCTGGTTCACCCCTGAGGTCGCATTTCTGCAGCCCGGAGAGTGACTTCCCATTGGCAGCTGTGGCTCACCCCTTCCGGAGGAAGCTACTAAAGGTTGGAGGATTAGAGCTTCCTGGAACAATTCGTTATCCTTGACTGCCAGGTGCTCCGTGCTCAAAGGCAGTGAGCGGCTAACATTGAACGGCCCTGTGAGGTTTAAACCCAAGTAAATGGTCCCCCTCGCTTTCCCCTTTTCCCGGTGCCAATCCCAGCCCTTCAACTGCCATAACGTAGGACTGAGATACTGAGTGTTACTATATATTGTGCTTAACGGGCATGCTTTATGACTCCTGTGTTCAATTCAAAAGGCAGAGAGCACGCGCAAAAAAAAAGAAATATAGATGATGCAGGTATTTAAATCTGTAAATCGAAATAAGAAATATATACCATATATAAGTGGACTTCATCAAAATTAAAAACTTCAAAGCAGAAAGAATACTTCTGAATTCAGTCCATGAGATGAGCGTTACCCCAATACCAAAACTAGACCACGGTATTAGAGAAAAAACTGCAGAACAGCATCTCTTACAAAGGTAGATGGGAAAATCCTCAACAGAATATTAGCAAACTGAATCCACAATGTGGAAAAAGAACTATATACCATGACAAACTGGGATTTGTCCCAGGCATGCAAAGTTGGCTCAGCATTTGAAAATCAATGGACTGCATCACATCAACGGGCTAAAAAAAAAGAAAAAAAATCACGTGACTGTAATCGATAGATGCTGCGAAAACGTGCACCATCATTAGTCATTAAGAAAATGCAAATCAAAACCACAATGATGCACTCCTTCACACCCACTAGGAGGGCTATAAATATTTTTAAAAGGATCATAACAAATGTTGGAGAGGATGTGGAGAAACTGAAACACTCATGCACTGCCGGTGAGAATATAAAGTAGCGCAGGCCCTTCAGAAAACAGTGTGGCAAAATCACCGTACGACCCAGCATTTCCACTCCCAGGTACAACACACCCAAGAGAACTGAAAACGTGTGTCTATACAAAAACTCATACACAAACGTTCACAACAGCCAAAACATGGGAACAACCCAAATGTCCACCAATTTATGACTGGATAAACCAGATGCAGTACATCTATACAATGGAGTATCATTTGGCCATAAAAATTACTGGAGTACAGACATATGCTACGGAATGGATGAACCTTGAAAACGTCAGGCTAAGTAAAGTAGTCATAGCCAGAAGGCCACATATGGTATTAACTTTGTTTATATTAAATGTCCACAACAGGCCAATCCAGAGACAGAAAGTAGATCAGTGGTTGCCAGGGGTTGGGAGGGGGCAGAAATGGGGAGTGACACCTTAATGGGTATAGGGTTTCTTTTTGAAGTAAGGAGAATGTTCTGGAATTAGTGGTGAGGGTTGCATAACTTTGTGAGTATATTTTAAAACAACTGAAATGGATACTTTTAAGAATAAGTTTTATGGTGTGTGAATTGTATCTCAGTGAAAAACAACTAAATCTATAAAACCTCTAGAAGAAAACTTTTGTGAACTTGGTTAGGCAAAGATTTCTTAGATAAGGCGTCAAAAACACAATCCATAAAAAAGTGATAAATTGGACTTCATCAAAATTAACATTTTTGCTCTGTGAAAAATACTGCTAGGAGAATGGAATAAGATGCCATATACTGGGAGAAATTCTTCATAGAACACATATCTGATGAAAGATTTGTGTCCAAGGGACTCATCTAAGAAAAAGAAGATCAACACTTTGAACAGCAAAATGACCACAAATTCACAGCTATCAACAACTGAACCAAGGAAAAAAAGCAAACAACTAGAACAGGAACAAAATCACAGAAATGGAGATCACATGGAGGGCTATCAGCGGGGAGGGGAAGCGGGGAGAATGGGGGAAAAGGTGCAGGGAATAAGAAGCATGAGTGGTGGGTACAAAATACACAGGGGGAGGTTAAGAATAGTATAGGAAAGGGAGAAGCCAAAGAACTTATATGAACGAACCATGGACATAAACTAAGCGGGGGGCAGGGGGAGAGTGCTGGTGGGAAAGGGGTGCAGAACAGAGGGGAATGAAGGGGAGGAAAAAAATGGGACAACTGTAATAGCATAATCAATAAAATATACTAAAAAAAAAAAAAGATTTGTGTCCAGAATATAAAACAAACTCCAAAATCTCAACAATAAAAAAGCAAACAACCAATTGTTTAAATGGGCTGGAGATTTGAACAGACACTTCAAAAAAGATAATAGAGAAATGAAAAATGAAGAGATACTCAACGTAATCAGTCATTAGGGAAATGCGATTTAAACTCATAATGAGATGCTACTATTAGGAGCGGCTACAGTTAGAAAGATGGCCGTGCAAGTGTTGCCAAAGATGTGCAATGAGTAAAACTTTCATGGTTCAACCATTTTGGAAATGTCTGGTATTCTTTAAAAAAAAAAAAATTAAAGCCCTGGCTGGTGTGGCTCAGTGGATTGAGTACCAGCCTGCAAACCAAAGGGTCATGGGTTTGATTCCCAGTCAGGGCACATGTCTGGGTTGCAGGCCAGGTCCCCAGTAGGAGGCGAGTGAGAGGTTACTACACGTTGATGTTTATCATCCTCTCTTCCTCCCTTCCTCTCTCTAAAAATAAATAAATAAAATATTTTTAAAAATTAAAAATTAGCCCTGGCTGATGTAGCTCAGTGGATTGAGTGCAGGCCTGCAAATCAAAGCTTCACTGGTTCAATTCCCAGTCAGGGCACATGCCTGGGTTGTGGGCCAGGTCCCCAGTGGGGGGACGCTAGAGGCAACCACATACTGATGTTTCTCTCCCCCTCTTTCTCCCTCCCTTCCCCTCTCTCTAAAAATAAATAAATAAGACCTTTTCAAAAAGGGCATGAACTATTGATACACACAACAACATGGCTGAATCTCAAAATAAACATGCTAGGTGAAAGAAGCCAGACAAAAAGGAACACGTATTGTGTAACTGCATTTATATAAAATTTTGGAAAGTGCGAACTAGCCTATAGTGACAGAAAGCAGATTGGTGGCTGCCCGAGGACAGGAGAGGAGGAACAGGAGAGGGAGGGAAAGAGGGAACCCAAAGGGGGCAGGACACTTCTGGGAGGGGTGGATGTGTTCACTGCCTTGACCATGGTGGTGGTGTCATGGGTATGTCTGAAACTTATGAAAGCTGTAAACTTTAAATATGTGCAGTTTATTGCAAGTCAGTTACACCCCAATAAAGCTAGAGAGGGAGAACACTTGGGAGTGAAGACACAGTGATTACTGCAGCACCCTATAAGGCAGAGGAAGCCCACCTCGATTCCACCCCAAGATTTTTAGCGTTTTAGGGCAGAATGATCCCAGATGACCCAGAAGGCTTCCCCAGATCCTTGACACAAACTTTTCCTTTACCAGAACCCCTTTCCCTCACCTTTGAACCTAGTGAGTGTCACCACATCTTTCAAGCCCAGCTCAAATCTCATCTTCTCCTTGAACCTTTCCCTGTCTTCTCCAGGTGGAGTTAGGGGCCTCAGTCTGACCTGTCCTGGCACCTAGAAATCCAGCGTCTAACTCCTTGGCATTCTAGAATGTCAGATTTGCGGTTTCTCCTGTTCCCGAAGGGTCCTAAAGGTCCACAACTTGCACTGACTTGTCATTTTACTGAGGCAGATTTGAGTCTTACAGAGGAGACCTGAGATAATGAGGGAGCCGAGCCCCCACCCACCTCCAGACCTTCACAGCCCAGCCCAGCCTGTTGGCCTCTACTTGATATAAAAGCTGGGTTTGTTTGGGTATTTGGGTTTTTTGGGGGGTTTTGCCTTTATGAAGAATAGACTACCTAAAAAGAAGCTGTCAGCGTGTGATGGAAATGATGAGTGGGTGAAGCTGTCCAAGAAAGGGATGGCTCTTAGCCAGAAAATAGCTTTGTGAATTACTTTAATCTTTTATTAAGAATCTGGAAGAACCACTTAAAAATCTTAGTTGTACTTTATAGCATTTTATTGGGGAAAGTTATATACTTGGGTGACATTAACAGGATTGCAAATTTGAAAAGGCTTTGGGCCGTGCCCCTCAAGAACTCCCGGGAGCTCTAGCAAGTACTTGTCTCGTTGCTTTACCATGTGCTCAGCAACCGCCCCTCCAGTCTGAGGAGCACAGCAGTCTAGACTCCGAAGCTAGACTGTCTGGGCGTAAATCTCAATTCGCCTGATAGCTGTGTGACCTTGCACAGGCTACTTAACCTCTGAGTGCCTCGATTTCCTCACCTTTAAAATGGCGAGTAAAACAGTACCTGCCTAATAGCTTTAACTTACGTGATTGAATATGGCAATACATCAAAAGCACTTAAATCAGTGTCTAATCCATCAGAAGTGCTTGATAAATGTTAGTAATTAGTTTGAGAGTTGCCTCTAGGGCAGGGTTTAGGTATGAGGGGCTTTATTAAAATTTTCTAGTTCTCGTGCCTCAGGCGGTGCTTGGCCCAGGGTACGTACTCAACAAGAGTTAAAAGAACGAGCAGGTAAGTCGGTGAGTAATGAGTTGTGGCCCTGCCACTTTGCTCCTAAAGTCAAAACTGCTTTACTTCTGAGGAATGAGGGCACCTTGGCTCTGCTGATCTGGCACCTAGACACCCCTGATGTGGCTGGCCTCCCTACCGCTGGGACAGCCACCTCCACTATCAATTTCACACAGATGATCATGGAGCTATGACTAGGAGGGAGCAGGAGACGCAGCGAAGACGATGGAGGACACTAGCCTGGCCTGTGTCCCCCATCTGGACATCATGGTAGAGACATGAGGGCTAAAATGAGACAGAGCTATTCAAGAGACATGGTCCCCTGCCTTGGGATCCAGCTAGCACCCTTGACCCTCAAAGTTTATTCTCAACCCAACACCCAGAGGGATCCTCTTAAAACCTGAAGTGAATCATGTCACTCCCCTGTACAAAACCTTCCGATGGCATCTTACCTCACTTGGAAAAAACCCCAAATTCTCACCCTGCGTGCTCCAACCTGTGCTGCCCCTCCCATCTCATCTCCTACCTCGCTCCTGTCTGCACACGCCACCCCAGGCTTCTCGTCGGACACCTGTGTCTTGCACACCCGAGAGCCCTGCTTAGTGTTTGCACTCGCTGTTCCCTCTGCATGGGGTGCTTTTCCCCGGCAACTCGTGGTTCACTCCACTGCTTTACTGGGGTCTCTGCTCAGACACCACCTCATCAGAGAGGCCTTCTCAGTCCACTGAATAAAGTTCCCAGAGAGCTTTATACATGGCTCCATCCCCAACACCTCGCCCAGTGCCTCAGTAACTACTTATTGACAGAGGCGGTAACTAAAACCCCCAGAATCCACCTGTTTTCTGCTTCTGTTTCTGTTTCCCTCCCCAGGCCGGGTCCTCCCCAAGTGGAGGCTTCTTCCCGGTCGGTCGTGAACTGTCTCTATCCAAATACGGTTCCTGCAGAATAAGGAGGGTAAAGGCGTAACCCTTTCAGAACAACAGGGTGCTGCTAATTGTACAGAACTCTGTTGGCGAAACTCAGGGGTCCCTGGCTTCGCGAGATGAATTTGCATTTGCCGGTGTTTTCCAGACAGGTTTAAGGCATAATGTGTTTAGGAGACAGCGTACTGATCACTGTCACCCCATGAACTAAAGGAACAGAGGGGGAATGTAGAAGGAAAAGAAAGAACAACCCTGACGACATTCTCCCCGGGGTAGGGCTAGGAAGATGCATCTCAACAATTTCCCTGAGGGATTCTTAAGTAACCAGCTTAAGACGGCTCCTTAGAAAGGCTTCTGGAGGTTTCGTAAAGTATGTACAAGGCCACATATTACAGTGAGAAAGGCGTGGGCCATTACAGCCCAACGGGCCTGGGTTCGAGTCCGGCCATCAGTAGTTGTTACCTGTGCAACCCTCTGCTACCCCTGGGCCTCTCCGATTCTAAGGTCCCATTTCTAGTTATAGTAGATAATTACGTCTATCCTATTGGGCTACTGTGGTGATTAAATTAAGTAGCACGTGTAGTGCACCTGCAACATAGTAGATGCTTGATAGATGGTAGTTTGTTACCATTATTTTTATGGCCTCTGTTTTCTGAGTGCTTACAAGCTCCCCATGGCGTTCTGGGACAAACTGGCATGCTTACCTTTCCCCCCTATGACCTCACAGAGGTGAACACAGTCCAAAGGGCCAGCCTGCAAATAAGAAAATCTTCAGCCCATACCTTCCCTAGATAGAGTTCCCCTTCCCTCCTCTGGAACAGATCAAGGAACATATTTTTGCTCTTAACCAGCCATTAATCATTAATAGTAAGTCCTTACACTTTCAGCATCTGTACTCTACCAAGGCTTTCCGGTGTATTTCAGGGAGAAAGCTTGAGAACAGGGAGGTCAAGCACGCCCCATCGCCACTCCCTGGGAGAGGTCTGGCGGCGGCCGGCGTGCGTGGCCGGAGCGTGGGTGCGCTGGCACATAGAGCCCACAAACCCTGAGCACCTCCATCAGGCCACCCTCCCCGTTGCCCAGGACTCAGCGCCTGAGGGCGAAGAGGGAACAGAGGCAGTGCACATCCATCCTCTCTTGCTTCCTGCCCCTCCTACCAGGCAGGCAGCAGGGCTCTGGAGGGATGGATGGAGAATGAGAAGGCAGGCGACCACCAACTCGGCTGCACCACTCCAAGGACAATCTCACGCCTCAGAAGAGCCTCTCCCATCCAAGTAAGAGGGTGGCAGGGGCACAGCGGCTCTGCTTCCAGTCCAACCGGCTGCCAGCCTTCTGTGACTCCACACCGCCCCCTGCTGGAGGCCGGCTTGCACAGAGCCTGTCTGGCCACAGCCCGCGCTGGACCACTTTCTGAGAGTCCCCCACGTTGCCCCTCCGGGGCTGCTTTCGGGGCCACAGAACAGGCTGCAATGGAGAGTGACACCCCTACTACTTTCTTGGTCTTACTGTAGATCTGAATTTATCATATTGCGTGATCTCTTTGGTCTCTCTGAACTTCAGTTTTTCCCAAGTTGTAAACTAGAAGACTCAGCCCTGACTTTCCCTGCCCTCCTACGGTGAAATGAGACAAAATAACAAGATGCTCACTCTGCCAAATAAAAAGAATTGGGACTTTTCAGAGGACACTACTATAAACTTCAGAACTAGGGGGACAGGAGCAGCAGCATTCCCAGTAAACAAATGGAGACACGAAGGCCCAGAGAATCAAAGCAAGCAGCTGCAGGGAGCAGACGTTACGTATTTATGTTCTCAATGGCTCACATATATTATTTAAGCCCCTACTATGTGCCCGGTACTGTGATGCCTGGATGAGACTCAGTTCCTGCACTTTTAAGTCCCTCTGCTGGGCCACTTGGCGATTGTCCTCTCCACCTTCCTGTCACTGCTTTCCTCCTGCATATCTTCCCCTGCGCCCTTGGTGGTCCTCACTCCACTAAAAACTAATTCTACACCCACAGCAGCCGCTGGGACTTTCACTGCAGCCACCTCCTCACTGAAGCTAAAACCTGGCCTGGCCCAAGGACACTGGCCGCCCTGCAGCCCTCTGCACAGAGGAGGCTCTTCCTCCCACGCGAGTCCCCCTTCCAGCCAGCCAAGGTGCCCTCGGGGTCAGCAGTCTCCCAGCTTCCTCCGCCACTTCCACACCATGACTTTTCTAGCCTCCTTTACAGGCCTCCTCACACTAAATGGCTCATTGCCCTCTGCCTCTTATTGCTGTCATTGACCTTGGCCCACACCAGCTGACAATTCGTCCCTGCTTCCCCATTAGCCAACCCATCGGACACCCCGGGCTGTCTCTGACTTTGTCCTCACCCCTTCAAACCACCTTCCACTCTGCTTTCAGCCACGCTTTCCAAGGCCACACCTGGACCATTACTGGCATGGCTCTGCCTCTCAAAAAATAACCATCAGCATCCCGCTGGGACGATGTCTCCAGCTCTGTTCTAGTCCCCTCACTTCACCACTCCTTGACCTCACTGAGGTCCAGCACTTAACCCTTTAATTGCCTCACAGTTTAACCTCCTTTCCCCCTCAACCTTGGGCCTCAGTCCTTTGAGACCCTAGCTAGATCTCTGGTCAACAGCTTGGATGATTTCTCACCAGCCTTCGCCAACACCTTTGCCTTTCATTCACAAGTCCTGAGACACTGGGGGACCCAGAGCCGGCTTCACAACTGCCTGATCTGCTCTTGAGCCTGCACTTCCGAGTCTTAATATAGAAAACTGCCCACTCCGGCACACACAGGTCTTTTGTGAGGTTCACCAAGGCCATCACACACCCACCTCACTCTCCCCAAGCCCTCGGCAGGTAGCCTGCCCTCCTGCGCCAGGAGAAGATTGAAGCCCAGAACGCCCTCAGCTCCTCACCCTCCTTCCCTCACAGCTATATTCGGATTACCTGCCACACAGCCTTCCTAACGGTCTCCGGGCTCAAAGGGTGTTCCTCTCCTGTAAAGAGCCTGCCTTTCCACCTGTGCTGAAATTCTTGTCTTCAATGCCCTCCACATCTCTGAAATTTCTATTCCCTTCTTTTATCCGCGTGTCAGTCAGCCTCAACTCAGGAGACAGAAACCACACCTCAATTTAAGCAGGGAAATATCAATATAAATTATGAACGATAACGGGGATCGCCTTGTAAAGGGAAAGAAAGAACTCAATGAAATGCACAATACTCAACACAAGGAGCAGCCTCTGCCTCTGGGGCTGAGACAGAGCAGCCAAAGAGGAAAGAAGCCTGGGAGAGACCCCACTCCCCAGGCAGAACAACAGAAACTATGCAGAATGAAACACAGAAGGAAAGTGAACAGAGCATTCGTGAGCTGTGAGACAAACTGGACACTGAAGGAAAAGAGAGAGGGGAAGTTAGAAAAATTTGAAGAAATAATGACCAAACTTTTTTCCAAATTTTAGGAAAATCATAAGTCTACAGAATGAACCCTAGCATATGAAATATGAACTATTAAGGCACATTATAAAATTGCATCAAAACAGAAAGTGCTTAGGAATAAATTTGACAACATTTGTGCAAAACTCATACACGGAGAACTAGAAAACACTGCCGAGAGAAATTAAAGAATCCCCAAAATAAATGGGTGGGAAGACACAATACTGTTAAGATGTCAACTATTCCCAAAATTGATTGATAGATTCAACATGGTTCCAATAAAAATCCCAGCAGGCTTTATTTTTGCAGAAATTGACAGGTTGATTTTAAAATTTATGTGGAAGTTCAAAGGACCTAGACTAGTCAAACAGTTTTGAAAAAAGAATTACAAAGGCAGAGGACTTATGTAACTTGACTGGAAGATTTATTAGAAGTACAATAATCAATATAAGGTATTGATAATATATGCCGTAGAATAGGCAATACATGCAAAGAGATCCACAGAATGGTCAATAAGACATGACAAGATATTCAACCAGTCCTCAGATAACTGCAAATTAAATCCACAATCAGGTCTTCCTACACACCTTCGAGAATGACTGGACAACTAAAAATAATAAAATACCAAGTAAGGTGAAAACAGAGCATGAGAAACCTCACGCACTACTGACGAGAGTATAAAATGGCGTAACCACTTTGGAAAGAAGTTAGGCGATTTCTCTTAAACGTGCACTCACACTTGACCACGCAATTCCACTGCTGGGCGTTTAACAAACATGAAAAAATATGTGTACAAAAAATGACCCAGACACAAACTTTTCTAGCCACTTCATCCACAATAGCCCCAAACTAGAAATAAGTGTCCATCAACAAGTAAGTGGATAAACAACTGTGGGATAGTCATACAGTGAAATTTTACCCCCAAATAAAAAGGGAACACGTTACTGACCCACGCAATAACATTGATGAAGCAAGATGCAAGGTATATACCGGGCGGTTCCATTGACAGGAAATTCTAGACTAAGCGAGACCCATCTGTGGTAACAGAAATCAGATCGCTGGCCTCCAGAGCGGGCATGGCAGGGGAACGCAACTTGGGGAGGGCACAAGGGAGCCTCTAATACGATAGGAATGCCCTCCCCCTTGCCTGGAGTGGAGGCTACATGTGCGCACACCTTTGTTGTAACTGCACCAGGACTGCCTGTCGGCTGCCGAGATGGCAGCACCCGACGGTGGTGTCTCTCTGGAAACTGTACACTGTATGGGTGCACTGGTTGTACCTAAGTTACACCCTAACAGGCTGATTATTTAAAAGGAAATAGAAAAAATGTAACTCAATTGATCTGTCTCCTGCTTCTCTGCCTACCTCTCTGGACAATCTTTAGTCTCCTGTATGAACACTCCACTTTGTTTCCCCTTTGAAACACAGGGATTACCATCCATCCTCACTGCTCTTCCCCCTCACATAACCTTCACGATCTCACTCACTGCTAACGGTGCGACCGCCACCGACTGGAAGACCAGTCTGCAACCCACATTTCTTGCACAGACTTCCCCCAGAGCTCCAGACAGGTGTATACATCCAAATGCCTAATGAAAAACCTGTATCTCAAGTTCAGCATGTCTAAAACTGAGCTCAGTTACTACATGTAACTTCAAGCCCATCTTTTCCACTATATTCCTCATATAAATTCATACAGCATGCCTGGCACATAGTTAACACTACACATATAGTATATACATACTATATATGTAAAATACATACATGTGTATAAAATACATACATACTACCTATGTAATATATGCATATATATATTAATTAAGCACATGACCAATATGTTTTGTCTAGCCCAACCAATCCCTCCCACAGGGAGGCTAGAAAGATATAACCTCCTAGTCTGGCCATGTGACACTGAGCAAATTCTCACCCTCTCGGGGCCTCAGAGAAATAATATAAAAGGCATGGGGTTGGAATCAGTTAGAAGCAGGTTCCAATCCCTGCCAACCATAAATACATCTTTGGTGTGTGATTTTTACTTTTTGAACTCCCCTTCCCCTACCTGTGAAGTAGAAAGACTAATATCTACATTCGAAGGTTGCTCTGAGTAGTAAATGAAATCTGAGCCCTGGCCGGCATGGCTCAGTGGACTAAGCACCATCCTGTGAACAGAAAGTTTGCAGGTTCGAGTCCTAGTAAAGGCATATGCCTGGGTTGCAGGCCAGGGCTCCCAGGAGGGGGTGTGCGAGAAGCAACCACGTATCTCTCCTACATTGATGCTTCTCTCCCTCCCCTCTCCTCTCTCTAAGAAAGTAAAAAAATAAAATCATTTTAAGAAAAAGAGAAATGTGACATTGCTTGGCACATAGGAAGTGTCACTAAACGCTAGTTCATTCTCCCATCCTTCCCCTCCCCCTCTCCCCTCTACTCACTCCCTGGGAGGAAAGGGAGTGGGAATGGGCTGGCACACACACATCTCAGAATGGCACCTTCTCGACTACAGCGGTCGGTATTTCAAGATAAGGAAAGATGTTCTCCCCCTCCCCCCACGCACATGGTCACCGCCAGAACTGCCCGCAATTGGTATTCGGAGCAGGTGCAGCCAGGGCCGAGTGGCTGTTATCTGATGGGGCATCTGTCTGGGAAACCAGGAATAGGAAGACTGTTGAGGAAGCATATTTTCCCTCCCCAGGTAAGCAGGAGAAATAACGGAACTCAAATTGGAATGACCGGGAGATAAAACTCCTGCCCACCAGGTGTTTATCCCTGTTCATAAAAACAACTATTTCAAGGTAATGAAAAAACACTCCCTGTTGGGGAAGCAAATGGAGCTGCACATTTCTGAAGCAACGGGAGAGAAAACAGCCGACTCAATGAGCAGACAGCAGGTGCTTGTGGAGCAGGACCCTCCCCACCGGCAAGGCCGCCCCCTTGAAACACACGGCCCACCCCCAGGCCACAGGAGCCTCTGGCCAGCAAGCCTTCAGGCTTCAGCGGGTGCAGGAAGGCTCTGCCTTTTCCCTAGACCCACAGCCCAGGAACTCAACTCGATTTCTGTTTCTTTCATACTGCCCTACCACCTCTGTGCCTTAGGACGCTGCCACCCCAGGTCTTCCTTCCTCTGTGGTCCCTAAAATTAAGCAGTACATGGGCATTTATGGTTGAAAGAGTTTACTGCTAATCACTAGGGGAATGGACAGGGAGTAACAAAAACAACAAAAATGAAGACATTATTTCCCTAATGAGCCCTTATACAAGGGTGACCAAAACGTCCCTCTCTGCCCAGGACAGACCTGCTGTCCTGATGTAATTTTGTTTTTAAATTTTGTTCAATTTTTAAAATTTTTTAATTGTATTTATCCCCTTTATATACCCCCTTCCCTGCCCCACCCTCCACAGTCACCCCCCTGTTGTCCATGCCCATGAGTCCTTTCTCCTTTTTGCCCAATCCCTCCACCCCCTAAACCCACCTTAGGTGTCATCCTGCCCTCTGTCTACGGGTCTGTCTCTGTCTTGCTTGTTAGCGCAGTCTGTTCATTAGAGTCCACGTATAAGTGAGATCATGTGGTGTTTGTCTTTCCCTGACTGGCTTATTTCACTTAGCATCATGTTCTCCAGGTCCATCCGTGCTGTCGCAAAGGGTAAGATTTCCTTCTTTTTTATGACCGAGTAGTATTGCATTGTGTAAATGTCCCACAGTTGTTTCATCCACTCGTCTACTGCGGCCGTATCACCTGAACGTGCCCGATCTCATCTGATCTATTACTAGCATCCCTCTCACTCTCAGAAGTACCCAAGTTTGGTCACAGAGTAAGTTACTCTATTCATCTGGCACTTACTTACTTTACGCCAAGTACACAGATATTCATTTATTTAACCCTCAAAGCCACCTTATGAAGAAACATTTTAAAAATATAGAACAAGGCACAGAGAGGCTAAGCAGCCAGGGTTCTTAATGACCATGGTCGGCCAGCTATGAAAAAGCTGTAGGAAAGCACTCCTTCCATTTAATAAACATGCATGCCTACTATGTGCGAGGCACTGCTACCAACTGTGAAGACATTTGTGAACCAGGCAGAGTCCCTGTGTCAAGGAACTTCGGGTCTGGGGGAGACACAGATTCAAGTGCTGGGGACACAGAGAGCAAACAGGGGAGGGGAGGGGCAGGTAACCTGGCCTGAGGTCATCACAGGTAGCTTCCTGGAGGAAGTGGCAAGGAGGAGAGTCCTAAAGAAAGAGTAGTTAGCTGGACCAGAAGAGTGCAGAAAAGGCAGAACAGCACACCCAAAGGTCCCCACAGCACGGTGAAGCCGGAATTCAGGAATTCCAGGCAGTCAGCAGTGCCCCGGTCCCACCTGGGGCCGGGGAAGCAGCAAACGCTGGGACTGGAAACAGAAGCGGAGGCCAGATCCAGAAGGGACGTGGCTGACATGCTCACGTTTGCACTTTGCCCTGAAGTTATGGGAAGCCCAGGACTCTGTAGAAACGTGAGCAGAGAAGCGAGTGGATGAAAATTTCACTGCAGTGAAATCACTGTGGTTGTCATGCAGAAATGAACCGAAGCGGGAAGAGCTGGAGCAGACACAGGACCCGTGGGAAAGAGGAAGGTGGCTTCTTGAAGTGAGGTAGCAACAGGAAATGTGGAGAGACTGGGTGGACCGACAAGGCAGAACAGACAGGACTGGGTGACTGGGTGGGGGGACAGGAGGGTCATGGATGCCTGGAGAGGTCCTTTTGGAGTCTAGAGCCCAGGAGAGAGGCCCTGGCAAGAGACATGGACTTACTTGGAAGCCATGTGAGTGGAGGTGGTAACTGAGCCATCAGATTAGGTGGCTCACCCATGACAGAATATTAAGTGAGAGAGAAAGAAATGGCCACAAAGAAGAATGGGAAGGAGAGGCGGGAGACCAAGCCAGGGAGCACGGCCTCATTGCACCAACAGGAGGAGCAGGAAACGGAGAGCCGTGTCCAGGGCTGCAGGGAGCACAGGGCAGGGCCCAGACACCCACACGCTTTATTGACCAGATGGTCATGGGCAATCTCAGGGGGGCAGTCGCACAGAGCAGGCAGCAGGGCGACTACGAAGGGGTCGGAGAGGATGGGGGCGAGGGTGGGGAGTGGTCTCACGTTGCTCAGCATTGAGGGGGCAGAGAGAGGGTAGGGGCGGGAGAAGTGCGGTCAAGGCCTGGACTGGACACCCAGCTCTCTGTTTTCTTACCGTGCCCTCTCCCTCCCTGCATCTCCCCACCTGCTCTTCCACTAAAAACTCCAGGAAAACAGGCAGCCACAGTAGAAATAGTTCAGGAATCTCACTAAGTTCATCTTGCCATTTCCCTGTTTCACAGAACTGGGCACCTCGAAAAGCCCCTCACAGACTTGGTGCCCAAGAGGGCACCTCTTACTAGGTGGAGCCATCAGGGCAGAAGGAGCACCCATCTCAGTTAGCACCCATACAGGAGACCACCTGTGTCAAGGGGTCTGTCTGTATCCCTAGGAGCTACCGAGTGGGCCACTGGGTCCCTTTTGGACATTTCCTCAATTCCAAGATCATTTATTTGAACAGGCCCAGGACTGCTGTAGGCACTCAGTGTTAAAAGGTGAGTAATTCATGGTCCTGGGGGACAGTTATAAGGAAATTTTTCAGGCGGGCCACCTAAACTCTGAGCTTCCCAGGCACCTCCAAGGGTATGACCGTAGGTTTTCCCCAGAAGGGTTTGCAGTAGGGTTAAAATAGGCCATAGAAGGTTCCGTCTCCTACAAAAGTGTCCAGGGATTGTCATCTCAGCTGGAGACTGGGAGAAATGACTGATAGAGCACTGTCTGTCTGTCACTCACTCATTCAATCAACAGTGACAGAACACCTCCTCTGTGCCAGTCACTGTGCGAGGTACCAGAGGTATGAATGACGAGTAAAACAGACACCATCTGCCTGCCCATGAAGCTTTCAGAAGAGTTACGTGAGCCACGTTCATCAAGATAATCGCACGAATTATATCTAATTACAAATCACGACACAGGCCACAGAGGTAAGCCTGGAACCTACTCTGTCCAGGTAAGGAAACTTTTCTAAGAAAGTGACATTGAGTACAGGGGAGGAAGAGCAGCACAGACAAAAAAAGTAACATATTAGCAAAGACTCAGGGACAGAAAAAGCAGCCAGCATTACAGAAAGAAAGGTATTGACACGTGGCAGAACAGTGAGGCAGACTTTATTCGGGACTGTGCAGTAGGGTGTCAAGACTCTGGCAACAGGAGAGAAATATCAGGTTCAAGTCCAAATCCAAGTGGACAAACAGGGACGAGAACGTGCTAAGAGGAGACACTGAGGGTAGGGGGGATTCTTGCTGAAGGCTGGCCAAGCACTTAGACAGCATAGGTGGCGGATGAGGAACTGGACCAGACATCCTAGGTGGGGAACTTCTCTAAACTGACTCAGCAGGACTCTTGCTAGGACTGGGCTGTGCGCAGGCCCAGCGAGGCCGGGCAGGGGTGAGAGCAGACGGTGCTGGGACCGAGCCAAGAAGAGGGCTCAGAGGAGGCTGACGGAAGTTTGGTCAAGGACAGAGATTTCATCACCAGGTGTCTAGGCAGAGGGGCACTGGGTGATTCTGGAGGGCTGAGCAGGAACCAAATGACAAGTGCTTTGTGAATCAGGTTATCCTCAGGGCACTAAAACGTTTTAATTCAGAGGAAGGGGGTATTGCATGATGGGACTGTGTTTTCTTAAAGTCTACTCAGCTCGCCGCGTGGAGGATAAAGTGGGAGGGGCCAGAGTGGACGCTAGAAGACCCCTGTGAAAGCTACTGCTGCTGTCCTGGAGACAGACGAGGTGACAGACAGACCAAGGTGGAGATGGCAGTAGAAACAGAAGTAAAAGGGTCTGAGATAGTCGATCATGGGGAGGTAAAGTAGACAGCACTCAGTGACAGATCGGTGTAGACAGAACAGGGCATCAGCGAGTCTCCTGGCATCTCATCTCATCTTTGCTACTACCCTGTGGATCGCATGATTACTCTCCTCAACCTCAGGGGTAAGGGGTTTGAACCACAAAGTACTTACTCAGCACGCCGAGGTCACAGAGCCGGTAGGTCTGGCTCTAATGTGACTCTCTCCACGAGGCTACAGAAGAGTCAAGTAGCTCTTCCTTAAAGAAGATTCCACTTCCTCTTTTTTTTGCCTCTGAAAGCTATGCCTAGTGAATACCTCTCCAGTTGTACTTGACCCACAGCATTCCCTGTCTGCCTATGCAACAGGGAAATAAATAAAAACATTATCCTGGAAGCTGGCTGCAGTTTGAGTCCGTTGACCTCTGCAGATTGTACAGATCAGCTCCTTTGTTGAAGAAAGTGACTTCAAGAGCTTATCTAGGTCTGAAGAGTGAAAGCCCTGGGAGAGCTGGGAAAGGCTTGGGCGATAAGGACTTACATCGCTCTGCATGACAAAGTTAGAGGAATTTGGGAGCAGGGACCGTGGCCACCACTGAAACCACGGTGTCTAGCACACAGGAGTGAAATATGTTTTTGTGGAAACTCTGGAGACGGGGCCCAGCCAGTGACCTGTGGTTTAACAAGCCCTTTAGGCCATTCCAATACACCCTCAAGGCTGAGGTTCTCTCATCTTTAATACCTTTTTCCCATCACCCCACCACCCACAGGCCCCCAAGTCCTCAGTAAAAAACTGCTACACACAAGTCTTTCGTTAGGAGTGCTTTGGGCAACCGAGGACAAAGACCAGCCACCCCAGAGTTTCTGACAAGCGACCAGCAGCAAAGGAAGGTTAGGAAGCATGTGAGACAAATCCTCAAGTGTGGAATAAACACTGTTCGCTTCCCAAACACCCACCCCCATTTCTTCTGGTAATTCATTGATTTCCATTTGAGGTTATAGCTTTTCCCCACACTTAACCCATAGCTCTAGATAGAGCACGTGACCTAGACCTAGCCAGTCAGAGCAACACACGCCCCTGGCCACAGTGATGGGTGCAGGGATGCAGATATGGTCCAGGCAGAGCCAAGAAGGCAGAGGAAGTCTTTCTCAGACCTCAGGGACAGAGGGAGGTGCTCTTGGCCACTGACTAGGACTGGATATGAACCTGGAGCTCCTATGCTTATGGCCCACGGAGGAAGAAAGCGTGTCTAAAAACAGAACCAACACAGTGAGATAGAGAGAGAGAAACCTGAGCCCGGGGAACATGTTTGAGAAGCCTGGGCCAGCCTCCTCTTCATCAGCCTATTCCTGGACTTTTTCCTGGCATCAGCCAACAAAAACTCTTTCTGCTTTGGCCAGTTTGGATGGAGTTTTCTGTCCCTTCTATCTGGAGGAGTCCCAATTATGACGTAAGACAGTGGGTTGAGTTATTTTCCTTGGAAGGCGTGCCTACAGAAAGCAGGAGAACCTGGGGCGAGAAGTGACGTGAGTCTACCTCCACTCAAGACTCGGCGCTCCCCGAGGTTGAACCGTATGTTATTCCTTGTGGTGACGACAACAGGCACTCAAGGGTTATTTTTTTATTTTAGGACTAAAAAGAGGACAAGAGGCAAGGTGGTAGAAAGAAAAGGGGATGAGAAATATATACAGACTCTGCCCAAGGAAGCAGGAGACCTGAGTTCCCCGGTCACCGGGTTTAGGACAGACTAGACCCTGCAGGAGCCCAGCAGGAGGCGTGAAGCAGGAAATGAGGGCACAGAAGCTTCCAGCGCCAGCCTACTCCAAAGGGCCACTTACCAGAAAACTGCCTAGGAATGGAGGTGCGGCCACAACCGGCTCATTACTTCCCCACAAATACTTATCCCTTTTTTGAGCAACAAGGACCCGTTCAGCAACTGTGCGGCGCCTCAGCTGAAATAACAGACCAGGGGAGATGTGTCATTGGCCCTCATCAAACTGAAACTGGGCAGCACAACGAGCCGAAGCTCTGCCTCTGGCCACAACACAGAAATTATTTTCTGCTGAATGTCAGGACGTGTGTAGGGAAGAGGGGGGGACTAGAGGGGAAAGAGAAAGAGGACCCAGTCTTCGGGTCAGCGTACCCCTGCTGGCAAAGCTATGTGGCTCAGAGCTGTGTCTGAAAAGCCAGCAGGGACAGAAAGCGGGTCTGGCTCCAGGCTTTGGGGGAAGAAGGCACCTGCAGAGACGGAAGAAAGATGGAAAGGGGCAGGGTTGAAAGAGAAGGAAAGAGTTCACCTTTCATGAAATAAGTCAACTATTTAAAAAAAACAGTAGCTGACTAATCTCTTCCCACCTGTCTGCCTATATCTAACACCTGGAAAGAACCAACAAAACATCAATTAGTTTATTCACTCATCATCTGGTACAGGTTTTTCAAGTATAATCTAATCATTTCAAAGATTAGAAATAAAAGGAACTTGAGACCCAGCCAAAGGAACACAGAACATTCTTCCAGGGACCTATGACTAATCTGTATTTGTGGGGTGAGGGGAAGAGTTAAAAATGACTCAAATCCTTGAGAACGGGGCGATATGGAAACCACGGTTTACCTCATCTACTTCCAGGAATTCTCTCTCCTTTTTTTAATTTATTGATTTGAGAGACAGCAAGCAAGTGAAACATCAACTTGTTGTTCCACCTATTTATGCACTCATTGGCTGAGCCTCATGTGTGCCCTGACCAGGAATTGAACCCACAGCCTTGGCGTACGGGAATGATGCGCTAACCAACTGAACTACCCAGCCAGGGCCTTCCAGAAATTCTCTAACTGGGCCAGATTGCATCCCATCTACCTTTCCTTTGAGCTCCTCTATGAGCTTTGTGTTCTCCATCCTGGTCCACCAACTTCAAGGGAGCAAGAGAGCCACACAGAGGGGGAGGGAGACAGGACTCAGGGTCCTCTGGGTGGTCTCCCCAAGGCCTCCACAGCAACACCGTGGTGCAGCCCCCAAGCAAACTGTCCCCAGGACCCTGTGCACTTTGCTCTTTGCTTTGTCTTGCCATCCTATCTCCAGGACCTTACCTTTGGATCTGGAGATACAAAAACCCTAGTTGCCTGATCCTTGGGAAGGGCTGCCAGGCAGCCCTAGTAATGGAAAGGACAGTAAGTCACCCAGGCCTGGGCTCAGTCCCACTTTTCCCCCCCACCCCCACCCCATGAGGCAGTGGTGGAGTGGAAACAGCATGGGATTGGAAGTCCTAGCCTTTTGATCTCAGTCAAGGGTCTCAGTTACCCTTTCTTCAACTATCCAAATCTCCGTGGGCTCATCAGTAAAACAAAGACGGCAGTGGCTGCTTTAAAGGTTTCCTGTGGGAACTACAAGAATTAACGTGCCTCATGGGCAGCAGGCACTAACTGGTTGGTGGTGTTGTCACTGTCACTGTTACTGTGTGAGCTTGGGGCAAGACGCTGAACCTCTCTGAGCCTGCTTTCTTATCTGAAAAACTAGAAGCAATAATAATTACTGCTTAGGATGGTCACAAGGACTATATATGTAAAGAGGGCAAGAATTACACATGTAATGTCCGTAAAGCACCTGGCACCAGCGCCTGGTACCCAGGAAGCACTCAATGTTAAATTTCCTACCCTTTCTTTCCCATACTTCCCCCTACACAATCCATGGTAAGAATTTCCTGGCTCCCTCATGGCCAAGCTAGCCCCAACAATTAACTTACAAAACAGAAGTATCTGTCCCTGGAAGTGGTTTTTCCAACTGCTGATCCCCGGAGCCAGCTACCTGTTGGGCTCTCAGCCCACACCCATAAAAGGAAAAACCCTCCGGGAAGAAGCCTTGCGGAGGCGCACCGAGATGGCCCAGAAGGGAAGCGGCCAGCTGCAGGATTCACCGCTCAGCACTAGGGGGAGCAATAAGCTCGGGAACACAGTGAGGGCCACGCCCCGAAATCTCTCAACTCCCCGTGACCTGGGATTCAGCAGATCCAGCAGGAAGAGAATGCTAAAGGGATACTCAGGAAAGGCCTTTGTGGAAACAAGTGAAGAGAGAAAATGCTGGGGGCTGTGGCGAGCCCACCTTCAGCCTGCACCCTGCCTGGGAGAGCCCTCTCAGGCTTCTAGCCTGCGACCTCCAGATCCTCTGCTGGAGGAGCCCACGGGGAGCTCCAGCGAGGAACAGGAGGTAGGGAAGATGGGCCGAGTCCCTTTCCCAGTCACTCCCAACTTGTACATTTAGACACCCAGCATTAGTCAGCCCCAGTGAGTCACAGCTAGAAAGTGTTCAATCCCCAGATGCTTAGCTCAAGGGCTGAGATCCAAGCAGGAGAGGGAGTCTGAGCAAGATCTCCCAGGTAGTTTATAGTAACACCTCCTAGAGCTCACCAAATACTTTCAGGTCCATCATCCCGCCTATATATTCCAGCCACCTGCGGTTGTAGGTGGTGATTATTATCCCATTTCACAAATGAGGAAACTGAGGTTCAGGTAAGTATCCATAGCTCTCCTCTTCCCTACTAAGTTTTTTTTTTTTTTAAGATTCTATTTATTTATTTTTAGAGGGGAATGGAGGAAGAAGGAGAGAAACAACATGTGTGAGAGATACATCGATCTCGCACGTGCACCCCCAGCAGGCACGTGCCTGCAACCACGGCTTGTGCCCTGACCCACCAGGCCCCCTACTAAGTGTATTCTGGAATCAGATCTGAGTAAATGTTTTATGTTCATCACTTAAGTCCATGATAATGGACTTCTTTGTGCCTCAATTTCCTTATCTGTACATTAAGAATATGCACACCTATCTCCTGGGACTCTTTTAAGGGTTAAATGAGATGTAATGTGAAGCAATTTTACAGTGACTGGCATATATTAAAGGCTTGATTAATGGCTTCTAGCATATCTAATTATCATCATAGAACTGAAATGATCTTCCTGAATTAGTTCATTACGTTTATGCTATTCACCAATAAAGTCAAATGCAGTTAGGTGGGGATGCTACTTTGAGAAGTAGGTTTGCATATGGGTTTGAATGCTTCCCCTCCCAAAATTCACGTCCACCTGGCAACTCAGAACGTGAACGTGTTTGGAACTAGGGTCTTTGCAGGTGTAATGAGTTAAGATGATGTCGTACAAAATTAGTGTGAGCTCCGAATCCAATATAACTGTTGTCCTTATAAGAAGAGGAGACCACATCAAGACACAGGGGGAAGAAGGCCACGGAGAGACAGAGACAGGGACTGAGATGATGCAACTACAAGCCAAGGAATGCCAGTGACTCCCAGAAGCTAGGAGAGAGGCACAGAACGGATCTTCCCTCGGAGCCCCCAGGAGGAACCAACCTTGCCAACACCTTGATTTAGAATTCTAACCTCCGGACTAAGAGAGAATAAACTTCTGTTGTTTGAAGCCATCCATTTGCAGTAACTTGTTAGGGCACCCTAGAAAACTAATAGAACTCCAGGATTTTTTAATTCTAGTCTAGCTCTCTTTACTCCATCATTGCCTCCCCAAGCCAGCAATACATGTTTACAGAACACTAGGAAGTGTACCTGTTTGGAGAAAAATTGACACGCTCTATACAATCTTTTTGCATTTCCTAAGTTCTTGCCTGACACGCGGTAGGCATTTAATAAATACTTTTTGGCAAGTTGACAAAATAATAGATAAAAAAAAGGTATATTGTCATACAAATTTAAGATATTATAAACCCACTTCCTACTTCTGAGTACACCTCTACATTTATTTATACACTTTATATAGAGAAGAATTACAAAACTCAGAACCTCGGTTCTCGAACTTCATTCATTCCAGAAGTGGAAGCTCGGTTCTCAAACTTCATTCGTTCTGGAAGGCTGTTCGAGAAGCAATTTGTTCAAACACCAAATCTCCTTTGTCACCTGAAAAACGTGTGAGTGGCATGAAAGGGCTGTCGGGTCGAGAACCAGTTTTGTTCGACAACCAGAGACATTTTTTTCCATGAACAACTTCGTCGAAAGCCAAATTGTTGGGGATGGGAGACGTTCGAGAACCGAGGTTTGGATCTCTCAGGGCTGCAGCCTGAAGGTGTCGTGAGGTTTACAGCCCCGCTCATTGACTACCTTCAGGCATGATGAATTAAAAAGAAAGTGTTGACTCCAAGAAGGAATGTACCTGTCAAAAAGGACTCCTTGTGGTTAACTGGGTCCAAATTCATAACTGAGAGAGCAGCAGCCACTGTTTGCAGAGGCCTTTCAGACACAAAGCCGCAGACCGAGCCAGCCATGCCTTCTCGCTGCTGTCGAGCTCCTACTGGCTGAGCTACCTTATAAAGGAGTTCCCGAAATCTATTTCAACCAATGGGCTGAGACCTGCCCCACCCAATAGGAGGCATGCAGCTATATCCTTATTTGCATCTTTATCTGTCAGTCAGAGCAGCTCCATCACAACCAATTGGAACGGGCAAGTCTATTCAATCAGGTGTGTGCTATTTGAACCAATCAAACTGTGAGCCTTTTGATTCCTTAGTTGCATAAAAATGGACCAATCAGGATCAGGGAGGCAGTTTTTTTGTTTGTTTGTTTTTTAAGGTAGGGGCGGGGTGGCTTCCCCTTTGTATCTGGCGCATGCCTTTTCTGATTTTTCCCTTCTCCCAAGCTACTTTTCCCTTAGAAGCTACCTTTCTCCCACCTTTGCAAAATGTTTGCAAAACTAAAGTCTCCTACCCCACCCCACCCACACCTGAAATTGGGGACTCCTGTTGGCATTGGATTGGTGACAGAAACCTTTTGAAAAGCAATCTGAAAACCCTCAGGATTCTGAATACAACAAGGCAAAGGTGATCTTACTCTTGCTGGGCCCTCCCACACTCAGGAATGGGCAGGAGGGATCCCTGGGAGTCAGGGGAGCTGATGATTGCTATTTAAAGGGAGTAGGCCACAGAGCAATACAGCCTGGGAGTAGAATGGGTGGTGGTGGGTTAGCAGCTACTAAAGGACAGAGAGGAAGGAGGGAGGAGCTGATTCACTAGGACAACTCTTAGAGTGACTCAGGCTGCAGAAAATAGCCTGTTCTCCCCTGTCTGCCTCATTGTCAGGCAATGAGGCACTTCCTCATTGCACACCCATAGGCAGGGTGAAAGGGAAGAGGAGGAAATGGAATTTTTGTAGTTCATGGGCGTATTCCAGTACCTGGCTTCTGTGTAGCCATTTCAGATATTTTGTTTCAAGTCACTATTTATTGAGCACCTACTATGTGCCTGCCTGGCCCATGATCTTGCCTTTCAGATTGTCAGTCTCCTAAACACAGGGAATAATGTCTTTCTGAAGTTCCATACTTCCTACTTCATTACCTAGAAGGCACTTGGGCTGCTGTTGACCCTCCCAAGCCTACAATCAATAATAGGAGGCAGGGAATTTTTTTCCTGGCTCTAATGCTGATTTTAGAACCATACAGGCCCATTCTCTGGACCTATCCTCCTTGTGAGAGTCAACAACAGAAATAGCACAGGTTTGGAGTTATACATCCTTGTGGGAAGTTCTTGCTTTCCCATTCACTAGCTCTATGACTTTAATTGATTTCTCTGAATCTCTATCATCTCACCTGTAAAATAGGCACAAAGAAATCTATCTTACAGGTTAAGATTTTTCATATAGTAGTGAAGATTAAGTAAGATAACTTTATATAAAAGTACCCAGCACAGTGGTAACATAAAAACTGGTTTAATTTGCTCTGGCTGGTGTAACTCAGTGGATTGAGCGCAAGCTATGAACCAAAGGGTCACCAGTTTGATTCCCAGTCAGGGCACATGCCTGGGTTGTGGGCCAGGTCCCCAGTGGGAGCTACATGAGAGGCAACCATACATTGATGTTTCTCTCCCTCTTTCTCCCTTCCTTCCCTCTCTAAAAATAAATAAATACATTTTTTTAAAAACTGATTTACTTCCTTCCAACTTCCGGGTGATTAAACAGACTGAACACATCCCTTCTCCAGACTGTAAATTGCATTAGGGCAGGGCTTCATATGCCTTTAGGGCTATGTCTGCCTTTAGGTGAATACTAAGCCCCTAATACTGTCTTGCTTAGTAATTAAGATTAGAAATAATGTATTAAAATTAGTACACCATTTATACATTAATGCAATGGTATTATAAGTATTTATTGTATTTAAAATAATGTGGTTATTAATCATTTAACTAGCTGAATCAATCTGTGAACTGGAAAAGGAATCCAGAAAACTTGACTTCAGGTAGAGGTGCATCCTCTCCCCTCTCTGGGCTTTTTGGTCCAGGTAGGGCTTGCTGCCACCAGCAAGATCTGCATTTCTGTGTTCACAAGAAGGGGCAGACGCTCCTTGAATCCTTTACACTGTCCTTTGTTCCAGCTTTCACGCAAATGCCATTGCCCACAGTAGAAGGTAGCCAAGGACACACGAAAAAAGTCCCTGCATTTAGCAACCACAGCCTGGAAAACCTTGACACACAATTTATAATTACTCATTCGACTTCTACCTGTAAGGCAAGTCTGGCTGGGTTTATGCTCATCCGGGTACTACCCGGAGCCCCTACGCCAGGGGCTCCAGACCTAGCATCCTCTTCCAAATGTAATGTGAAAAGAAAAAGGGGGCGGGTGTCTCCGGGTTTTTTCATCTTTGCGATCTTGCTTCTAGCACCACGTCCACAAGCTCATCCACGAAAAAGAAAAAAGAACAGGAAAGACACGTTACCAGGTTTTCAACAACTAATTCTAAAGCAGACACCAAAGCACACCTCAAAAACGTTAATGTGGCCAAGCCATCAGGGCACCCGCCATTCCTAAGCTTGCAGGACCAGGAGGGTAAAGCACGAAGCACTCGCCTGGGTCCTGCCCGGAAACCTCACAGAACGTGGAAAGTTGCAAAAGCCGGCCGGGACAGGCGCGAGCCCACCCCCAAGCTCTGGCCGGAGTGGGGAAACGCTTCCTCCCGGAAGTGACGCGACCTCAATCCCAGTTTGGCTCTCCCCAAACAAAAGGGATCTAGGGGCCCTGGGAGGAGCCGCAAAGACTTTGGAGAAGCCCCGCCTATAGAGGGCGAGGATTGGTGCCTGGGCTGGAGAGGTGAGGTGGCGATTGGCCCTGGTGAATGCCAGTGCCCCGCCTGGCGGTTGAGGGGCGGGGCCTCGGAGGGCTGTGGATGGGAGCGGGTGGCGGAGGCGGTGGGGAGAGGAGCCGGGCGCGCCGGGAAAAGGTAGGAGCCGCTAGGGCTGGGGCTTAGTGGAGGTTGGGAGGTCGTGTTCCCGAGAGAAAAGCTAGGGTAGGACGCCCTAGGGTCCTCCCGTCGCCGTCGCGAGTGCCACTCGCGCCCATCCCCGGAGGGGGCGGGGCCGTGTCTCCCACCTCCCGGTATTCCCCGAGGAGGCGGCTTATCCTTCGAGGGTCTTCGCAGACACTCATTGTTGGCGTCAGTCCCAGGTCCGCAGAGTGGGCGCCCCTCCTGACACCCCCATTTAAAAGCCTCCTTCGCCCAGCGCCTCGACGATGGGGGAGGGCGCACAGATTCCCATTCTCTAGGCTGCCGCCCCCACCCCCATTTTGTCTTCCCGGGAGGCCAGACATCCCTCCTACACCTGCCCCCTCTCGCTAAGGTGGCACCAGAGTGATTTCATCCCTAAGAAGAAAACCAGTGTTTTCCAAAAAACAGAGATGGGGCGAAGCAAAAATCAAAGACCCGATCTAGCAGGCAGCTCCACGGATGGAGCGGCCTTCCCCCACTTCAGTTCTTCCCATCCCCCTTGCTGACCCTCGAGCTTCCTCCCGAAGCCCCCCGAATCCTCTGCTCTCCTGTGGGGGTCGAGGGCTCACCTGCGGCGGGACTCTTTTGGACTCTGGAGAAAGGAGAAATAGTAACTCCCCACCCCCACGTCCCCTTTTGTACCTTTCCTCTATTCTATTCCTTAAGGGAGAACCCAACTTCTAAGGGTTTTTTAGGTGAGAGTGGCGTTTCATTTTTGCTTTCCAGCCTATTTCTTCTCTGAAAACTTGATGAAAAACCATCCTTTCTATTTCACAGTGAGGCGGGCGTGTTGGGTATCTGCAGAGTTGGCCTTGTGTGGGTAGGAGTGCAGTGTGTATTGTTCGACTGTCAGCGAATAACAGCATGCTTTTCAAGGAGCAGTACTGACGAGTAAATAAAGAGCATTAGGTTAGGAATGAGTATCTCCCCATCTACCTTGGGCTGGTGTGGTGCTCGGGGAGACTGCAGTTAACCTTGAAGGTGTAGTAATGTTGAAACAAAAGGCAGGAAGTGCTTGAAGAAAATTCAGCTTCTGTCGTCTAGGTTTATGATTAATCTGGTCCTGTGGCCTTTGGTTACTCTCAGACCCCTTCTTATGGTGGGTTTTTTTTTCCTCCTGGTGAAACCGATACATCAATTATATGTTATTGATTGGTTTTACAAGACCAGATTCACCTACCAAGATTTAGGGGCTGAAAAGAGCAAGCACGTTTTAAATCTCTGAGAGAAGGATGAAGAAAACATAGTTACCTCCAGCTATTCTCACATGTGTGTGGCTGCCAGAGTGTCCGTGTGTGCTCCTAAAGGCTCTGTCAAGTTGACCTTCATTTCAGCAGGTGCAGAATAGTGATGATTTTGGCCTAATGTTAATGCCATTGAATCCCCAGTAATCATCTATTGGTAGCACTTCCATATATTAACATTTGCCATATTTTTAGCTGGTTTCTTTTGCTTCCAATCTGTAACCCATCTTACCTGCTGTTTGTTACCCACCTAGCCAAGGCTAACAGCAGTGAGATGGGAGGACTCGGAATCACAGAGAGTGATTGGAATGGCCGTCTTTTACCTTCCTGATTAAACTTTCTGAAGGTAGACTTCCCACAGGAAATTGCTTCTGAATAAGTTAGGTTCCAAGTTCTGAGAGCTACTCCGAGTGCTCACAGATCTGTTCGCTGATTGTTTCCAGATCTCCAATAAAAAAAGCACAAAGAAGAAACTGTGTGGAGGGTCCGTCCAGCCCACGCAAAGTGTACTGCTCCAGGAGGGCGAGGCCCGAGCCCCCAGCAATAGCAGCGGAAAAAACTCAAAGCAGAACAGGAAATCCCAGAAAGATAGCTCTTATTACATGAGCAGAGAACAGAAAATAAACGAAGGTAAGAGACTCAGGAAACCGAAGGAGTGGTGGATTGCCAGGGCCCTAATGAGCAGAGAGGAAAAAGCAAATCACGTACTTTGATGGTTTGGCACCAGAAGCAAGACCAGTTTGATACACGTTTGGTCTTGGAAGTGTTTCCTTTAACTTCTTCAACACCTGCTCGGTCACAGTAGATGGAGAAAAGCATTGGACGCAGAAGATCTTTATGTATATGTGTAATCTATCTTACTAAATTACAAAATCTTTGAGCGCAGGTAGTATGTTTTGTTTTGTTTTGTTTTGTTCATCTGCTCTGTCTTTTCACGATGCCTAGTATCTAGTTCGACTTAAATGAGTATTAAACTTAGTTCAAAGCTGTCACCTTAGGGTGATCTAGGAAGGTAACGTACTGATAAGGTACGGCACATCTCGTTAGTATAAACAATCTACTTTTTGTCTCGATTTAACTTTATTTTCCGTATCTGATGTCTCATGAAACTCCAGTATCTTAAAAGACTCTCAAATACTAAAATTCCTCCAAGAAAATAGCTGCTGATGCAATATATAATTTTGCTGTCACGAAATCTGAACCAGAAATATTAATACAATCACTGCTAGTCCTTTTAGGGTTTTATTTTCCTGAGAATCTGGCCCCCGAGGAATGAAGTGAATCGAGGAGAGCAAACTAGTAACTGATGGCTGATTTTTATTTAAGAATGGTTCCTGAGTGTTTGGTTCCCACAAGTTACTGATCTACTTTGGGGTTTTTTTCAAAATAGATTTTTAGTTGCTTTTGTGCTTTGCTGAACTAGCCCTAAGTACGTGAACAGGGGCAAACAGGATTGGTGCCTCAGTGGAGTCCTCAGACCGATCATGGTCGTCGGCATGATGGGCTCAGGCAACAGTGGGTTTGTGTCTTGGCAGATTCTGGTTTGTAGGGCAACCCGTGAACTTGGCAGAACAGGATTGGAATTCATGCCTTTTCTGAGTGGAGCAGAATGGTATTTCTAAGGGTTGCCATTGAAATGGTGTTTGGTGGCATGAGATAAGAAGCAGAGATTTCTTGCTAGAGGAAATTTGTCTAGCCTGTTGGAGATGGACCCTGGGGATGGCTTGTCAGCCTGTTTCGTTTTTTTTTTTCTCATTTTCTGAATGTTGGCTGCTAATAACTAAAAACCAAGTCTTCCAAATTTCAGTTCAAAGCATTCAGTGAGAAAATGGCATTTATTGGGAGGCTGTAGAGCGTGGTAGTTTACAGCACAGACTCGAAGGCAAACCTGGGTTCAAATCACAACTCCGCATACCTTTTTCACTGTGAGCCAGGGCGAGGCTGTTTTCCGTCTTCACCACATCCCAGGTTCCTCAGCTGGGACCTAGAGATAGGTAGGTACAGATCACAAATCAGGTTACCAAGCCTATAGGAAGCACTCCATAATTAATTGGTAGGTATTGTCTTTATTAGCACTTTGCCTGCACGTTAAAGAATTTAATATTAAGTAAGCATTCTAGCAATGGTGAAGAGCTAGTGCCTGGTTTTAGATGCTGGTTGGTTCTGTTTGAACTCTTCCATGTACAGCTAAGATTCCTGAGTAAACACAGCTTGTAGATACGTCCTGACCTCAGACATGACGCAAGGATTTCTAGGAGATTATGTGTCTGTAGTATAGTGCGTTTCCTAATTTTGTCGTGCAGATTATCCTCTTGAATTTTTTTGGCCAAAAAAAGGCAAGGGGTTTAACCATCTGATGTCTTCTCTGAATTGTCCTTGTTCTGCTCCAGACTCGACTGTCTCAAATACCTGTGTCCTGAGTGTCACGTGGATGATTTTGTGGATGTTGTCATACGGTACCTTCTGTGAGGTTTAAAGGCTTTGCAGTGGTAATTTTGATGAAAAGTGATTTTCGCCTTTTGAAGACAGCTCCCCCACTACACCCGAAGTATGGAACAGTTATAGGAACAACCGAGACAAGTGAGAAGAAAGCCCGGCAAAGGAGTTGAGTGGGGGCAGGGAGGGGGGAGGGGAAGGGGATGGATGGCAGGAGGAGCAGGCAGTGATGTAAAGAATGCAGTTGGCGAGTAGATGGTTCCTCCCTGTCTGCCAGGTGTTTCCCAACTGTAGTTCAGGTACAGAGCCAGAGCTTCCAATCTGTGTCCTTTGCTACTAAAGGAATCCTTTCTGGCTTTAGGAGGCACAAAGAATATAATTCCTAATTGTTACTAGGTTGGCCAAAAAGTCAGTTTAGTTTTTTCCATGAAATAAAAGACACATTATTTTCATTTTCACCAGTAACTTTATTGATGGATATTTTGAGCATGTGGGCTCTCTCTCACGTAGAATAACATTGATTGTTCTCAATTAATGTCTTGATTTACCCGCTGTCAACTTCAGCTGGTCTCCCTGACCGTGGAGCATCGTCCAGCGAGAAATCTCCAGCACAAAACTTCGCAAACCACTTTTGACACATTTGATCAGTCACAGAACCTTCTCCACACACCGCACAAGTCTTTTTTGTGTGTTTGAGTTGCATTTTTACCTTTCTGGAAATCATAAAGCATAATATGCCAGAAAATGTTGCGTATTTTCTTCCATCTTCAACAGTAAAATGGCTACACAAAAATTCATCAATTTGGATAAGTTTTTTTTTAATGCATGCTGATATGACAGCTGTCACGATACAGTCTAACAAAATTGTTTCCAGTGAAATTAAAGACAACTAAACACTACTAGAGCCATCTTACAGAAAAAAAACAAATATACTTTTTGGCCGACCCAGTACTATTGTAACTGAGTTTGAAGTCTGTAATCCTTAATCATTGCAGAGTTCAGTAGGAACCAGAAAGGAAGACAGAGCACAGGATGAGGGGGTTTACTGGCAAAAAAGACTCCTGCCCCTGAACCCGGGAGCACCTGCTGGGATCCTCTGGGGAAAGCTGCTAGGCCAGACTCAGCCAGGGTGCTCTGGGCCTGCTCTCCTTAGGAGGTGAGAGTAGGGGGCCGGGGTGAATTGCTTTAACAAGAGGTAAGGACTATGAGTTATAAAGGAGAGAAAAGAGAATAACTGGCAGTTTAAGTTGTAGGAAAAAGGGAAGCACAACTTTTTTGGTGGGAAGGGGGCCTTCCTGCTTTCTCCTAAGTGGCCCTTTTTGCCACCCCAGGTCACAGAGGAGCGAGGACACGAGCGGTGTGGTCCTTAACTGGTTCGATGCTTTAGGGCCCAGAATGACCTGGTCTGCTTCTGTGTGTCAGCTGCTTCCTGTTGCTTTCTGTTTTGAAGTTGAAGGCACAGAAGTTTTCTGAAAAGCTTCTACCCCTAAAGACTTCTCCATTTCTAACCCATTAGCCTTTACCACACTGGCGGACTTTGAACACATTCCCCTTAGGATCTGAGTACTTCTCGTTCCGCACGTCTCACATCCCAGTCATCATTTCCCCCTAAAACCAGTTCCTTTTCTGACATCCCTGTTTCTCTTCACGTGATCATCATTTTAGTCACCCCGGCTTAAAACCTCAGCTGATCTGGGATAAGTCCCTCTCTTGCCTCCTTAAAGGGAACCAGAACCAAGTCACTGTGGATTCTCTATACAGTGTCTTGCATCGGCCATGCTTTCTGCCCCTACCCTACTGCGCGCATTTTTGCCTCCAGTCTCCTGGGAAAGTTTCCTGCTGACTGCCCCTTCTGCCTCCAATCAGCTGCGTGCCTCAAGCCTTAACCTTCCTAAAACTGTGCTTTTGTTAGGACAGTCACCTGGGTAAAACGTGTCATTTCCTAAAAGATAAGGTCCAGTTTGATGGCCATCATTCAAGGTACAGTGTGCTGTACCTTTCTTTCCAGCCAGCATTTTCTGAGTGTCCCTTTGGACCAGAGACAGCCAGGTGCTAGTAAGTTCTACATGGTGAATAAGACAGAGGGTTTGTCTAGAAGAGGAGAGGCATATGAGATAGAAGACAGATGTGTAAACAGATGAATTGATATAATAGAATGTGATAACTACTCCTGGGTTATGCATATAGATACATACCTATGCATTTAACAGAATTAAAAAAATAGCTGTGCTATTTTTAGAAAACCCATTACTCAGTCATTAGGAGTTAAAATTGTGACTTGATTAAAAGCTGTAGAAATTCAGTGGAAGCAAAGCCGTGCTGCTTTGTGCATGTGTGCTAGGGTCACATGAAACGAGTCTAGGCAGAAGAATGCCCTTCATTTTCCCCAGCAGTGCGCGGATTCTGCTGGCCTGAACAAGGGCCGTGCGTGTTCCCAAGCCTACTTCCCGTGAACTGGCCAGCCCATCTCGTTCTTGGAGCTGTCAAGTCAGAAGGAGTGAACTGTTTAGATTTCTAAATCCAACATGTGAATGACAGAAAATGACACTCATTGGAAAAAGGAAAACTTCATTATCCTTGCAGACAAAACCAGATACATTCTCTCCAGGGATGATAAATGAGAAAACTGACGAGTCACTACTCATTTAAACCACTTAGAATCCTGTTAGAGTATGTATCATTGCCCCCATTTTATAGATAAAGAACATAAAGCTCAAAGATTGAATGGATGGAGGAACCACAGAGAGACTGAGCCAAGATGCAAGCCTAGGTCTGTCCAACACCAAAGCTCATGCACTTTTCACGACAAGACTCTGCCTCCCAGGAGAATTACTGTCCCCAAAGAAACTTGGAGCAGAAACAATCGCTAGGTCTGTTGTGGGTAATTTTCAACTGGTCCCAAATTGTTAAACCTTTTTGTGAACCTGATCTGGTTTAGGAGACAAAATGTAAAAAGCACAACAGCATCATCAGTTAACGATTATTCCCGTTAGAGGTTTTGTGAAATCTTCAGCAGTTTAGGCAGGGGCACAGCCGAAACACGGACACTGGGACTGTCTGTGGCTCCTCCTCCATACCACACGCTGCTGCTTCTAGTTTGAATTTCTCGTGGAGTCCACAACTTCTTCCCACAGCAACATTTGAAGGCTTTTGTATTCCAGGCTGCCTCTTGAATTGCGGCCCATGAATCAGTTGGAAATAAGATCAATCTACATGTTCCCTCCTTGTGGGATTTTACAGATCATCGTGGCATTAGATCAGAAAAGCAAAAATGTAGGGGAATGATGGACAGATAGATGATGACGTAGACAGACTTTCCATGAAGTCATGTTATAATTTCGTTTAAACCCAAATAAAGCCAACTGACAAATATACTTGAAGTGGTTCAGATTTCTGGTAATTTCCTGATGTTAAAAGACATATCTTTTTATTTTAATAAAAAATATATTAGCAAAAAACTATTACTCATTTTCATTAACTTACATTCCAGTAGCTTACCTAATGTAGTTCTTCTGGTTTGGTCTTGTCTCGGATGAGCATACTTGAAAGGGTGTAAACAGATATCCAGGTAGACAGACCTGTTCTTAATAGCGCTGTGCTAAATGTCCTCATTTGGGGGGAGAGATGTTTGAATGTTTGTTTATGGGCATGAGGCCACCTCTCCCTTTTCTCCAGTTGTACACACAGGTCCTGTAGGCAACATAAAGACAACGAGAGAAACAGATGTCCACGCACAGTGAGAGAGGGAGACAGACATTCACACGCGCACATGGAGAGACACCAGAGACCATGAGTCTTAGAACAAGCTAAACAAAACAAACCTGATATCCATCTTGGTGTCTGGGTTAGACTGGATCTTAAAAAGACGTGAGTGCTAGACCTAGTTTTACTATCTAACTGTCATCTTTAGAAAATTAACCCTGGCCTTGGTTCTCACCTATACAGTGTGAGTGCATTTGAATTCGATTTTTCTGAGGCCCCTTCCAGCTTCGTGAAACACGTGGGAGCTGAGATTTCTCCACCACATGATTCCTGAAGGCTGATGAAATGAGCAGAGCAGATGTGCACCGTGGTGACCAAGGTGCATGCAGGGTTAGCGAGGAAGCCTCTGAAATCAAATTACCTAGGTCCAAATCCCGTTTCCATCACATAGCAGATGTGAAACTGCGAGCAAGTTACTTGGCCCCTGTGCCTTATTTTCCCATCTGTAAAGTGCGGGTAGGGGTGATGAGAAAGAAGAAGTCCGTGGAGGATTATCGCCTCCACCACCTAAGGTGGCTGTGAGGGTTGAATCAGTGCATGTCAAGTACTTAGGACACTACCTGGAAGACATGAGCATCTGTTTAGCTCAATTTGTGGCCTTTTCATCGTCGCTGTCGTTGCTTGAAGTCTTAGAGCCCTAAGCCATGCAACTGAGGTGCTGGTGACGAATGTTGGTAAGCTCCATTAAAGCATCATTAGTTTCTGTACCAAGCACCAGTCCAGGGAATCTGATACCCTGGAGTCTGCTTCGAAGAGCGCAGTACCGTGGCTTTGAATGGACCACTGAAAACACAGGGTCCGGCAGAAGTAAGGCCTGCCGGAGTGTGGTTGGTAGGTTAATGATGTGCGCGTAACGATTTACAGTTTCAGTTTGAACATTTCACCTAAAATATCATATGGTAGGCTTGAGTGTGATAGTGTTATGTTATAGAATTAATTACATGCTTATGATTTTGTCATAAAAGATTTCATAATAAGAAAGGGGCATTATTTGTGCCGGACTCTGTATTTTTAAATGTTGACCCTAAAGAGTGTATTGACAATTTTGGATAAACAGGCATCTCGATCCGTTAACACTGTCGTAATTTCTTTTTGAGTGCTCTGTTGATATTATATTTCAGGGCCCTGAAATTGACAACCTCCCAAACTGTTCCAAAGCCATTCCGTGTCATAGAATGCTATCTATAGTGTGGCTGGAAAAAGCAGACTGATCAGACAAAGCAGGGCATTCTGAGAAATATGTTACGACACTCGTGGGAAGGGGAAGGCTTGTACATAGTTGCTCTAGTGGTCTTTAAAAGTTGTAAGTGGTTAGCACGTTGTATTAGTTTGCTAGGGCTGCCATGGCAAAGTACAGCACCCCAGACCCGGTGGCTTAACCAGCAGAAATTAGTCACCTCTTGGTGCCGGAGGCTAGAAGTCCAGAATCTGTCGGCAGGACGGGGTCCATGTGCGGTCTCTCTCTCTGGTGTGTAGAGAGGCGTGTTCTCCCTGTGACTTCACGTGGTCTTTCCTGCCCTGTGTTTGCATTCAGATCTTCTCTTCCTGTGAGATTAGGGCCCACCCTAACAACCTCATGGTAATTTGACCACCCCTTTAAAGACCCTGGCTCCCAGTGCAGTCACATTCTGAGGTCCTGGGGATCGGGGCTGCAACATAGGAATTGGGGGGGGGGGGGCTAAGTTCAGCTCACAACGTGTTATCATACACAGACACATAAAGATCCAAATAGCCCAGGGATGTTTTTACCTTCAATTGAGGGAACATCGATTTGACATTTGTAGTAAAGCTCACCTTGCTCAGTATTGTAGAATTCAGTAAACGGAGGTTCGCTTTTATATGGTGGTTTTAGAACCTTTGTAACGAATAGCAAAAACAGCTCCCTTTAGTATATGGATAAAAAATGGCTTTCTTTGTCAGAAAATTATTTTCTGGTAGCTCTTTGACACATTTTTCTTCCCTAGCCTAACGCTAAAATGCCAGAAGTGGAATGAGAGGTACAGTTTAAACTGTTGTCACTCTCTTGCCCGCAAATGGACAAGTAACCCCCCTGGAAAACCGGAAGTGCCAGATGGTGGGGAACTTAAATCTTTTCAGGTAGTCAAGGAACCTGCCAACACTGATGGGAGGTTGCTGTGCATCCATTTTCTAAATAGCAGTGCTTTTTGTCCATATTAAGATTTAGTATTTATAAATGTGACGCATGTATTTTATTTTTTTAAATTTCATATACAGGGTCCAGCAGAAGTAAGGCCTGCTTGAGTGTGGTAATAATGAGGGTGTAATAACTTAGAGTTTTAATTTGAACATTCTACCTAAAATGTCATAGGGTGTGCTTGAGTGTGATGTTGTTATGTTACAGAATTACCTGCTTAGGATTTTGTAATAAAAGATTTTGTAGTAAGAAAGAGGCGTCGTTTGTGCCAGGCCCTGTGTGCTGGGTGTCTGAGGAAGCACAGTATCTAGTGGAAAGCCTTCACAAACACTCTTTCCCTATGTTAGTGTTGGCTCTTTGAATTTCAAGAATTCTCTGGCCTCCTACATTTTGGCCTTGCTTATGTGTATGTGAAGGAGCCCTTACGTAACTGGAGCCGATTTGCTTTGTATCTTTGCTCATGTCTTATCACTGATGCTAAAAAACTTTCTGAACGGCTTGAGTCTCAGCCACTTGGAGCTCAAGTGTAAATTCCTCACTTATGATGTCTGAGTATATTAAGAAGCGATTTTTATCCAGTTTTGTAAGCGTGATCTGTGTAAAACAACTGATTTGTTTTTGTACTAGTCAAGTTGATTTAATGTGTATATGTGCAGATTTTTTGAGGTGTTTTATGTCAGGAAAGGTCTAAGATATGTTGAAAAATGTTATTTTCCCTCTTGCGTGTCCCATGTCACCCTCCACTTAGGAAGTCCCACGTGAAGACACACACACACACACCCAGATACTGGGTAGACAAACATCGCACTGGTACTCCACCCTGCCCTGCCCACAAGCTGTTTGGGGTGTTTCTTTCTCTGCCTCCGAAACTCTTTGTGGTAAAAACACAACAAAGCCTGCTATCCCAAAGAATTACTTCAGAGTTCCAGAGCAAAAGCTGGGACTTCCTCAAGAAGGAAAAGTCACAACCAGAACCAGAATGAGTGGAGCCTGGGTGCCCTGCAGGGAAGGGACAAGGTCAGAAGTAAAATAACAGAGCCCAGGCACAACAGCCGACTCCCATGGCAGGGATGGTGCTGCCGTGTAGAGGTCCCTGGGGGCTGGGGGAGGTTCTCGACCCCCCTGTCTCCGGTGGCTGTTGGCACGACGAAGCGGGTGTAGAACAGACTCACGCTTTCCCGCCTGCTGGCTCTGACTTGGTGAGGAGCAGCGTGCAAATTAGGCCAAATGGTGCGCTGGGCAAGCTCATGTCTGAAGTTGATCTTAAAAATAACTTCAAGACATAACTTCAAAAATAACTTGAAGTTGAACTTAAAAATAAGCTTCATACTTAGCCCATAAAGAGGCTACTTTTCCGAGTATTACATATATATAACTTTGTCTTTCTTATCATATATGTATTTGAATTTTTTCACTGGGAAAACTAGGATGCTTAACTTAGCCACAGCTAGCTGGGTCCCATCCCGGTGTATAATAATGTGCCCAGACAGCTTGTCCACAAGTGATCTGTAGTTCAGATTTATAGACTGGCATTCCTCAGACAGAAATATCTGTGTCCCAGCTCTGAGGAACGGGAAAGTTGGGTCTCAGATTCTCGTGGGGAATGAGCTGAGCATCTGGTTGAAATGATCTTGTCTTTCAGAGCTGCTTAATGGATGATGACAGTGACAAGTAACAGCTCATTTAGAAAACGAGCAGAGAGTGAGTCTGCAGACTGCGGTGTAGCACGCCAGAAAGCTGGCGGTTGTATTTCTGACGATGACTGTGGAGTCAGAAACGGCCTTTTTCTGAAGATCCCAGGCCACGTAACTTATGTACTGGGCAGAAGTTTTGGGCGGGGCTTATTCAGCGGTTTGCCTGTACGCTGGCTCTGTGCTCTTATTACCGACTGCACAGCAGACTCGCGCTCCCTCCTCGATGGGGAGACTCGTCATTAGGTCAGTGACTGCTTCCTGGTTGGAAGACACGAGCATTGATCCCCCTGGACACTGTCCCTATCTGAAAAATTAAAGTCTGCTGTGTCCAATACACTGTCAGGACAGCCTTAAAAATACTTTGTATATAACTCAGCATTTAATATTTGAAAATAAATGGGAGCCCTGGCTGGTGTGGCTCAGTGGATTGAGTGCTGGCCTGTGAACCAAAGGATCACCGGTTCGATTCCCAGTCAGGGCACATGCCTGGGTTGTGGGCCAGGTCCCTGATGGGGAGCGCATGAGAAGCAACCACACATTAGTGTTTCTCTCCCTCTCTTCTCCCCCCCCCGCCCCATATCTAAAAATAAATAAATTGTTTTTTTAAAAAATGAAAATAAACAGAAAAAGTAGAAGCTCGGGATGAGTAATCAGCCTTGCAGGCAAAGTCAGGATGGTGGCAGGTGGGTTCACCGGTTTACTGATTGGCAGGAGGGAGGGGGGGGCTTTCCTCACAGGAATGGGCACTTGGAAAAAGTCGGTTATACTCGGGTTGTTTTCTAGTCCATCACGCATAAGTCACGAGGTCTCCAGCAGATGGGCTTTTGTCACTTCGGGGAGAGAAGGGCAGTCTCTGCTGGAGACTTTGGCAGGTTCGTCCTTGAAACGGCAACGGGACGGGACGTCTTAAAATGAGGAAGAGCTTGAGTGCCCTCACCTTCCCTAACTAACTGCAGAGGGAGTCCAGTCCCTGGCGTCGTTCCTGTGTCACTCAGCGTCAGCCAGAAGAAGTGGCCCTTTCCTCTTTGTTTTCCAAGTCAACTCACAGCTGCCAGGTATCCTCCTCATAGTGGCAGTTGACGTCCATGGGACTTAGAAACTGCTCACGGTGTGGCCACACAGGCAGTAAATTTCTCATTGTCTTGCAGCGTTGGACGCGTTTTCACCATGTTGGCGGCACCTTAAACACATTTGTCAGTTTTCCCAAGTTTTAGCTGAAGAAGACTCTAGGAGATTATATTTGAGGACTGAAGCGTGACCGCCAGTTACCAGGTCGGTGTCACCCCATTCTCTCCCCGATCCCCAGCAGTCTCCCTGCCCCCTCGGCATAATGCGGTTTTAACTGTCTTTCATACAAAAAAATGTATTGCAATGTCTGGTGTATTGAGATTAGATTCAACTGTATAAAAAAAGCAAAGAACTGCCTCATATTAATATTTGTAAAGGAAGGCTACTAGAACATGCAAAAACGGGTCTACTGGTGTTTGGATTACTCCCCGGCTGTGGCCTTTTTATCCCTCCTTTGTCACATTTGTGTTGCTCTCACTTCCTGCAGACGCTAAGCTGAGTGGGCTGCTACGTATTGGCAGAATGTTCCAGGTTCTAAAATCTGTGTGTAGGCGTGATTTACGGACGTGGGGATAACAAGAATATTGCTCTTTACGCCGCTGACCGAGGATAGACTCCCCCTGCCTAGGCCAGACTGCTTCACGCTTACAGTGACCCCAAAGGTCGTTCCACTTCCACTCCTCGTGAGGAGCTGTGTCGGTCACAACAGGGCACAGTCCGTTTTAGTGCTTTCTGAACAAGGGTGGGCAAAGCAGGGTTACGGTTGTGAGGCCGCGGAACAGCTTATTGTATCGTTGCTAATTACTGTAGTGTGTACTTGGATTACAGCTGTGTTTATCTCTTATTTAATTGAATTCTCTAACAAGTTCTTGATTTTCACCCATCGAAGCTTAGAATGGAACCCAGAAGGACTTAGAGATTATCTAGTCTGTCTAATTTTTTTTCATTTTCCAGTCCATAAATGTCTTTATTTACATGATTTTACTCAGGCTGGTCTAGCTAATTCTGCCAGTGAGGAGCCAGTGCCTGAGCAACTGGGCAATCTCTTCCCCTCCAGGCCATGCAGCTGCCCAGTGGCAGGGCCGGGACCAAAGTTCTGCGCCCCTCACTCCACTGGTGTGGAGCTCACATGTCCTGCTCACATCCCACAGCCTCTAGAAGCCACAGTTTTGGATCGCTCAGTGAGAATATTTATGGACCGTAAGGATAGTGCAGGAAAAAGGGATTTGCAGAGACACTGTCGGTTTTGTAACTCTGTTCCTACGCCCCTACCTTGGTGCCTATACACCCAGGGGACTTCAGTGCAGTTGGTGTTCGTGGGGTCCCCTGAGCAGTGTCTGTTAGCCTGTTCGACATTGTGGAGGGGGGTAATAAAATGATCGGGTTTTTCCTCTGCCTTCTCTCTCGTGAAACCATCAGGAAGATTTGGGGAGGGTTCCATCTAATAAAGTCAGTGACTCAGCTGGCAGTTGAATTAAATCCTCACCACTCTTCACCCAGGATGCTATCACCCTTTTTTGCTTTTCTTTTTTAAACAAAGGGCAGCTGAAGTTATTTCTGAGGTCATCAATCTTGGCTGCCCCCAACTTTGGTAATACCTTTCTTTGAATTCCTTTGGAAAATGAGAAAGAATAGTAGTTACCAATAAGCCCCTGTGCGGCCCGTGCCAGGAACTTGGCGACGTGTTTACATTTATCGCATTAAGGCAGTCTCCACAGTAACCCTGTGAGCTAGAGATCATCAGCCCCTCTCACAGATAAGAACACTGGGCCGGGAAGCTGGCCCCAAGTTACACAACCAGGAAGGCGCAGCCCTGGCACCGCTCTGCCAAGCCACGTGCCGTGCCCCGCATTCCATCTAAGTTAAGCTTTATTGGGCTTGTTGTTGGTTGTTTTTGTTCTTATTTTAAAAATCACTGCTTTGGGATGTCTCTCTAACACTGATGTGTGAGAATCACTTACTAGTCTTAGAACTCACTAGTTAGAAAGTCAGCACCTGAAAGCTAAGGTTATGCTGAACATATTTTACCACGTTGCAGAAAATTTGTACAGCGTGTCCCAGAACACAGTCGTGCAACACAGCAAAGCAAGGATTTTCTCCGTGTTTTCCTTCGCCTGAAGGCAGTAGCCCTGGGGGGAATCAGTGAGTCTGTGTGTGTGCCTCCTCGAACCGAGTGTGCTCGGAAGAGTCGAGGGTGTGACCAGGGGGGCCCTGGTGTGATTTCTCTCTACTCTGTAGAAAACTGCATGAGAATGGCGATCTGGAAGTAAGAAATGGAGAGGGAAAGGAGTACTTGCTTGCTCTGCTTTGGAAGTTGTAAAATGCATTTTGCCGTAAATTCTGGTCAGAACTAAAATCGCCTTCTGATTGGTATCTGTGTGTGGTTTGTGAGAAGTTAATCTGGTGGGAAAGATAGAGTTTGTGCCATTTAACATATCAGGAGAGGCATGGCCTTACATAAATGTGAACTTACATTGAGTAGCCTGGCTAACTAAGATGTTTAAAACCATATATTTTTAAGAAGTTATTTAAAATTATCTTTTCACATGGTTGCATTTAAGTCTTCTTTTGCTACATGAAATATCAACATTGTGATAGATGTCCCCTGTGAAAGTAGACAATTTAAAAGAAAAATCCCTCACATGCCTCCTGCTGAACATTATCTTTGCTCAGATTTCATTTCAGCCGATTTCACAGGGACACCAGTTTTCCAGTCTGGTTGTCTAAAGGTGGAAATCTCTCTGCGGTATAACAATCTTTGGTGAAATACTCTTCACTATAACACAATTTCTAGTGAAAATAACTAGTGACTAAGTCATTCTGAGACCTTCTGGGATGTTTGTAAATATGCCTGAAGGGGGAAATGATAAAAATGGATTTTTATGAGTAGCAATGAAATCAATAAAGGGAATTTTATTTTCTCAAAGCATTTTATACCGTAATTCTTGCGCTTGTCTGTCTCTTATTTTTCTTTAATGATATCACATTAACTCTGTCTTTGGAGATTGTCTGATTTTTGTCTCTGTTTTAGGCTTTCAAGATGAATCTGGAAAAACTCAGCAAGCCTGAGCTCCTAACACTATTCAGTATTCTTGAAGGAGAGCTTGAAGCTAGGGACCTTGTCATAGAAGCTTTAAAGGTAAGTCATCACATGTTTTGAAAGTCGTTTCATTGGTTGTATTTTATTTAACCAGAGTATTTCTATAGCCCTGTTGAACTTAGAGGCCTGGGTATACTCGTGGGTACTTAGAGTGGCAGCCACCTATGAGGTGTGATTTTAAGGCTACTGAAGCCTTTCTGTCCCCAACATAGTTCCTTTAGTCTCTGTACCTGATGTCTGGCCCTTGAACTTCATTCTTTAGCTTAGTGACCTTCATTGTGTTCGAATGCCATCCTCTTGATAACTTGATGTGGCCTGCTTCCTAAAAGTATATACACCCATATACCCCAGTTCAGGATGTAATACCTGTGAGATCAGGGACCCCATGAGGACCACCCGTGGATTTGCTAGACCGCAGAATAAGGGTTCTACTGCTGTTTCAGTATTGGACGCCCATTAAACTATAAAGAGGGCAGACGCTACCTATACTTTCCACCCAGTGTTGCTGTAAGCCTCAAACTGCTCTGAAAGACAAAGTCTAATTAAAAAAAAATACAAGGTGGGGGGACGGTGCACAGGGGGATAGCTCCTTCCGAGTGTCATAAGCTTGTATGTCTAGGTAAGGATGTTTTCCTGTTGGTCTTGAGGTGAGGTCTGGGACCTTATGGGAGTCTGTGAGTAGTAGGAAGATCATTCCCCCAAAAGGAGGGGAAACGGCCAAAGATGAGAAGGGAAGCAGAGTCCCCTGCCAAGTGTTACTGAGTCTGAGTGTCTAAGAAGTTTTTATAGTTTAAAATTATAGTTAGAGGTTATATTGATGTGCATCCTAAAGCTCATTAGGGTTATGAAGTGCTCTACTACATTTTTCCAAAATTACCCTAGCTCTTTATATTAAATAGCATGTTAATATGTCGTGTGTGTTTATGTGGAGCTCCTTTGTTGAAGGTTTTTTATAACAAAGACAACTTTCTCTCTGCCTCTCCAGGAGGCTCAGAGAACGGGTGACTTCCTAAGTGACCAGCTCGGGCTGGTGGGGGGGTGAGGGGGCAGTTCCTGTGGAAAGCTCCGTCTCTTCTGCAGCTTGTCTTTGCTCCCTTCCTGCACCGAGATAGCGTGAATACGTCCCTTGACTCATGTCTGGGTGGTCTTTTCTTGGATTACTCTAAAATTATAACTGTGATAAAAATAATATCTAAACCTATTATTTCTATATGCTCTTAAAAGTGACATTAATTTATGGTACTTAAGGCCGACTGAAAAAGACTGACATTTCTGTCTAATTAAATGTGCTCCGGGGTAATTTTTCCCTGAGAACTGTGGCTTGTCTGTGTTCCCTTGCAGCTTTGTGGTGTGCGAAAGTAGTTTCCTTCCAGTGCGCTCATTTCTCCCGAGTGCACGAGGCAGTGCCCTTGTGACATGGGGGTGCAGTCTGTCCTTCTGTCCTTTCCCAGCTTGCTTCGGTCTTGCTGTGTGTGACAGCCCTGTGGTTTCTGAACAAAAATCGTACGTTTATGCCTCTGACACATGCCTAGTCACGCAGTGTTGAAGTTCTTGGCCCGAGTCTGCCTGCCATGCCCCTGAGCGCAAACGTGTGGCCTCAGTCAAGCATTCCCCCTTTTGGGAGCAGGGCTTCCTCGTCTGCAGTGCGAATGGATGACTAATGACTAGTGTCGATGTGCGGCCTCACAGTTTCCACGGCATCGCAGACACTCCAGTGCCATAGGACTCATGTCTGTCCCCCTTTCCTGTAGATTCTGTCAGCGCACACTTGCTCCCCAAATCCGGGGGACAGTCTAAGGTTGTCTTCATTTGAACACCTGTCTGTATGCCCTCAACAGGGCCTCATTTTTTAATGACTCCCCTGCCAACATCTGGTACTAATATCATAGGGCATGCTGGTCCATGACTCATTGCTGTCACATCCACCTCCACTTCCCCTTTGACACTAGTGGTGATTCCCGTCCTTTCCCCGAGCGCTCCGTTCTGTTTCTCTTAACCCCGTCCCGTCACCAGCAGCCCCAACTAGCTTACATGCCGGACACCCTCCCATTTCTCATGCTGCGTTTGATCAGTGAGGAGGAGGAAGAGGACTGGGGGAAGTCTGAGCTGGTTCCTGACCCTTGCTCCCGGCGCACGTTGTTTTTCCCACTTCCTTCCCCCGGTTCTCTGAGACTCCTCACCCTAGGAGTCTTCAACTCAGAACCGGCCGAGTTTCTCTCTCTGCGCAGGCTGAACCAGGAAGAGCTTTGTTCGTGGTGACCCCTTGTAAAACTCAGAAAGCGTTTTCCAGGAGGAGCAGTAATGCAAATAGCAATCAGAGTTTGTGAAACTACAGCAGGATAGCGGTGTGTGGTGGACAGACTCGTCTGCGGCTCTGCTGCCGGTTGTCCTGGGGCCCCAGGGGGCAGGGCCCCACTGGTAGCACCGAGGACCTGCACAAAAACCTTCCTCAGCCCCCTCATAGCTGGGGAGGGGGCTTGGGGCAGCTGCCTTCAATGGGAAAATCAAAGGGAGACCTTGTTTTCTCTTTGCTTTTCAGCGTTAGAAAGCAGACACATCTACAGAGCTTCTCATGTCTGTTTTGCTAATCTTCAAATCCTCAGCATTCAGCATAGCACCTAGTATATAGATGCTCGATAAATATTTGTTGAACAGAGGAAGTGATTGTGCCGTTGTGGCATATTGCTTTAAAAGATTGCCATAATATTTCAAAGTGAATGTTGTAAATTACTAAGTTTTACAGCCTGCTCTTACATATGCTATAACGTATTGCCTTCTGGTTTTAATGTTACCAGATGCTTAGGTGCTTGGTGCACATGTTTTCCTAAAATATATTTTCTCTGCAGGAATCCCATTTTAGTTACTTTCGGCAGCCTCTGACGAGTTGAAAGAGCATCTTGAGAAGCAAGAGCTATAATTAAGGGAGCGTTTTGATATAAGATACCATTCAGAATCAGGCACAAGTGTTGTATTTGGTCTCTGAGTACGGCTCAGAGGTAATAGTTATCTTCTGAGGCTTAAGCTGGGTGCAGTTTGGGTGAAATGAGTAGCCTCCCCAAAAGTGATACATCTTTAAACAGTCTATTGTTAGATAAAATAAATAGCAGCCAGGGTCCAAATTTTTTCAGTCCTTTGAAAAAAGCCACTGCTGTAACAGATTCTTAAAAATTAAAATGAACCCTCGTTCTGTTTGTGAAGTAGTTTTTGGTTGGTTCTGTTTTTGTTTGGATTCGGTAACGTGTCAGGATTTACTGCATTCATTCCATAGCTCCTGCTTAGCAGGAGCACCCGTTGGACTCCTGGGCTAGCACAGCAGCTCACTGCCCTCCTTCCTTTCAGTGTTCTCTCTAAATTCATGCTCAGTGGCTGAAAAGGTCTTGGTCTGTGTTCTAAATAGACGTGATTGGTTTGTTCTTTCTCTTTAAGTGCAAAAATAAAAATAAAAAGCTTATCTTTTTTTGTCTTCTTACCTCCACAATAGATTTTTTTTTTCCTGGACATCAAATCTAGGGTTCAGCCTTGCACCTCTGAACAAAACCTTATTGGCAAGGCCCGGGTTCACACAGGGATGTATTCTGAAGTTCTCACAGTGTGTACGGAGACCCCCCCGATAGAGTTGTGATTATAAAAGAGCTTCATTCCTTTTCCAGAATTCCTGCAAAGGGCCAGGTGGCATCTATACCCTTCTAGAGCCCCCACAGTTACGTTCCCTTTTTTCCCCAAAATATAAAAGTCTCCTCATTTTTCTGTCGCAGCCAAGACTTGTTTGGCATAGAACCCGGCAGGCCAGTAAAAAAACAGTGTAATATTCAGCCTCTTCTATATTTGAAGTCTGATTGTTATACAGAGGCCGTTTATACTGTATTTGGTCCTAATTGAACTTCCTATAAAGTGATTTTCTGTTTTAGAAGGGATTACATCACAGGAAAACATTCCTTATGAGAGTCTTTCCCTCTGACCACTTTATTTTCGTGAATGAGAACACTGCAGAAATGCCCTGCTCAGTGAAAGCGAGTTACATTGCCGATGAACCAACTAACTGCCCAGGGAGGCTAGGGTGGGATCACGCAGCTTAGCAAGAGTCTTGGCTCACTGACTCCAGGCAAATCTAGGAAATGCCTTCCCAGCTTGGTCTGCCTGCTCCAGAGGAAGATGGAGGAACCTTAATCAATAGCCATTTTTAAATTTAGAAAATAGATCTGACTGCTAATAAAAGTTAGATTCAACAGTTCATTTTTTAATCTCCCACACTGGGTATGTCTGTACGTCTTAGATCTGAGGCAAAGCTACACTTCGCTGTGACTAAGTAGAATCTGCCCTGTATGTACTAGTATCATTTTATTTGAAAGCATTCTCTAAATTGCTTATATAGTAATAAATGTTAAAGTATTACAACTTTTATGTAGAATTAGCTTAAGGATCTTGAATTCCTTTCCACTGATGTCTCAGTCATAAAGCAGGTATAACTCTTTTAAAGCTTAGGGCAGAACTTTGTTGTTTTTGGCCTAATGCTATTGTAGAATTCCCCCAGCGAGAAGATTTACAGACAAAAGCAGTGTAGACAGGACAAAGTTAGCATATATTTAGAGTGTGAGACTGTAATGTGTCACTCTGGTTTAACTGTTTTCGTTTTTTAAGCAGCCCAGGGTTATAAATGAAAAATCTAAATGTTACACGTGAGTCTGTGTCGAAACAACAAATCATTTGCAGGCATACATCGTTTTAATGTATGTGCTTCACCGATGATGCGTTTTTTAATAAATTGAAGGTTTGGGGCAACCCTACCGCAAAAGATTACAACCCACTGAAGGCTGAGATGATGGTTAGCATTTTATTGCAATAAAGTATTTTTTAATTAAGGTATGTATATTGGTTTTTTTAGACATAATGCTGTCGTACACTTAGAAGTGTAAACATAACTTTTACATGCACTGGGAAACCAAAACACTCAGTGACTCACTTTGGTGTGATACTCACTTGGTGGTGGTCTGGAACCAAATCTTCAATATCTCCAAGGTGTGCCTGTGCTGTTGCTGAAAATATTCTTAAAATAATAATAAAGTGCCAGTGGTACATATGGAACAAAACAAAAGTTGATACGTAAGATGCTGTAGCTCAGCATCACAAACACGGTTTCATTGTAAGCAGAGGGACACTTGCTTTTGGTCGTGGTCTTGTACCTGTTGGGGACGCAGATCCTTACAAAAGCTGGTCTGAGATGAGGGAGGTCAAATGGAATTTAGCAATCTGCACATATTATGTCCTATAATAGTAAGCCTGTCAAGAGTGTTTGCATTAAAGAAAAATATCAAATATTAGTTTTCTTAATAACAGATCTGTGAATGTTCTTAAATGAGCTCAAAGTTGATGACACTCTTCAGCACTAATAAGCCTGGCCCTAACATTCTTTGGCCAAAAATGATCTTATTTTGGTGGATGGTTTTTCAGAAGAGCTTTTAGGCTGAGAGTAGGTAACTTAGATCTGGGACAAAGGTCACACGAACATGGAAGCTAAAACTGAGAGAAGTCCACTTTCTGCCTGGATGAAAGAATTAGGAAATTAAGAAGCAGACAGAACTTTATTTGGAAATTGAATTATAAGATTTTAGAGATTTTAGATTTATATTCATAACCTTTATAATGAAATATGGTTTAGAAGGGAATTAATCAGTGGCCATTTTGGGCCATATTTTAATGTGTTTTTTATAGTTGGAATGCCTAATATTTTTTTTATTCCTGCCCTTTCTGAGTAGAGTCCGTACGTGAAATCCTAGCTTTTCAAAAAAGAGACAAAGATAATTACTAGGCACTCTGCAAAACTATCAGCTAGAACATTCAAGTGTAGCTGTTAAGAGCATGAGCTTTCCAATCAGCTAGGTCTGAGCTCTGCAATTAAATAATTCTGTGTGTTATCTCAGACCAGCTATTTACCCTGAAAGCTATATCTATAAATTTGTATAATCATTGTGTGGATTAAATGAGATAGCAAGTGCTAATCGAGGTGTTCACTGCTAATTTTCTGTTAATTATTATTATTAGAATACAGGTTTCAAGTTTATCTATTTAGGGACAAACTATATTCCATAAAGCATACTGTATTCCATAACATGGTAATATACTGTCCTTTGTAAGAAAGATGAATATTTAAATCTTGGTTAATCAGCAGGGCTGGCACATTAGCTTGTTTTTCTTACGGGAGTTGATGGCTTTGAGTTGGTCCATCCCCACCCCATAACCAAAAGCATGTATTTTGAGCCCTGGCCCGTGGCTCAGTTCATTGGACCATCATCTCATGCTCCAAAAGATGGCAGGTTTGATCCCCATGTAGGGCAGTCGGGCTTACTCATATGGGAGGCAACTGATCCATGCTCTCTCTCTCACATTGATGTTTCTCTCCCTCTCTCTTTCTCTCCTTCTCCCTCTCTCTCCCTCTCCCTCCATCTTCCACTCTCTCTAAAACCAATGGAAATATCCTCGGGTGAGGATTGAAAACCAAACAAAAGCATGTGCTCTGAGACAGCTGGCAAGGGTGAAGGTGTACTCCAGGGCATGAAACAGGATGTCATGTTAGATTTCCCTTTCTCTCTCTGTAGTGAAAACAGGAAATACAGGGACAGTGTGGAAGCCTTTTTAGCACTGATTTTTTTTCCATTGATCTCTATTTCTTCATGTTTGATTTGGCATAGTTATATTTTGGTTTTTTTAAACAGCTTTATTGAGGTATAATTGATACCCAGCAAGCTTCATATATTAAATGTGTACATATTGATGCTTTGATATATGTGTTCTCCATGAAACTGCTACTACAGTCAAGAGAAGGAACATATTCACCGCTCAGCAGAATTGTCTTACCCCCATCCATGTTGTTGTATGAGTAGTTCATTCCTTTCTTTCTGAGTAGTGGCCCATTGCATGGATGCACCAGTTCATGTTAGCTGTTCTCTGCTGGTGAGCATATTTATTGTTTCCAGCTTGAGGCTATTAAAACTACGGCTGCTGTGAAATTCATAAACAAGTCTTTGTGTGGACATGTGCTCTCATTGCTTTTGGAGAAGCACCTAGAAATGGAATGGCTATACCATATGGTAGGTGCATGTTTAACTTTTTAAGAAACCGCCAGACTGTTTTCCACAGCAGTTGTCCCAGTCCACACCCCACCAGTGTGTGTGAGAGCTCCGGTTGCTCCACATCCTCTCCTGCACTTGGTAGGGCCAGTCTTTTCGTTTCCGCCTCTTTGCAGGGTGTATATATAACATCTTGTTGAGTTTCAATTTGCAGTTCCCTGTTGACTGGTGATGTGGAGCGTCTTTTGTGCGCTTATTTGCCATTGGTGGTGTCCTCTTTGCTGAATTACGTGTTCAGATCTTTTGCCCATTTTTTAAACTGAATTATGTTTCTCATTATTGAGTTTGGAGCACCCCTTTTTATGTCTGGATGCAAGACCTTTTTCCTCCTCCCTGTCTGTGGCTCGCCGCCTCATTCTCAGCTGTATCTTTTGAAACATAAGGTTTTCATTTTGAGGTTCAGTTTATCAGTGTTTCTTTTATGGATTTTGCTTTTAGGGTCAGAAATCGTTGCCTAAACCAAGGTCAGAAAGATTTTCATCTGTGTTATTTTCTATAATTTTATAGCTTTAACTTTTACACATAGGTCTATGATATAACTTTCATTAATTTTGTTATATGGCACAACATAATTTTGTTACATCATACAACACATGACTCAAAATCCACCCCCCATTTTTTGCATATAGATATTCGATTATTCAGCACCAGTTGTTGAAAGGACTGTCTTCCTCTGTAGAATGGCCTTGGCCCCTTTGTCACAGTCAGGGTCGTCTCACACATTTGTGGGTTTACCCTGGAATCTGTTCCGTCCCATTGGCCTGTTGGTCTGTCTTGAGGCCCGACCACGTGTCTTGATCACTGCGGCCTCACAGGGAGCCTGAAAACCAGGTAGTGTTAATCCTCCAGCTTGTGTTGTTTTGGGTGTTCGTGATCCTTATAAATTCTAGGATGGACTTGCCAATTGGATTTTGTCTTCCTTTCTCTTCTTTTTATGGGGTCAACTAGAAATAACCCCTGATTAATCCCAAATCACAAAGCGAACACATGCTAGGAAGATACAATAAGAGGAAGTCAAAGTAACAGGAATAAGCTATTTCCCTTTTTTTATTTGTTTTTGTTTCGGGCTGAATGGGTGCAGTGAAATTCCCCACTGCTGTAATCTTTTCTGAAACCTCTCCACAACTACGAGAGGATTGCGTGTTCTCGAAATAGGTAGCATTTTGTTAGCAGAATCCCTCCTTTCTTTCCCCAAAGGCATGAGAAAAACAGAGACCCCGGAAGATGGCAGATGAGAAATTTGCCTATTCTTCTGGCACCTTGAATCCCTAAATGCCACCATTTGCCATGTGAACAGTGACAAGTGATAAAAGGTTGGTATAGCAAGTGGCTGCTGATACCAGACAGTTATTTTAAGTGTTAGCTGTTACACGCGGGGCCTCCGTGTTTTTCTGAATGGAACTGAGAGGCTTCATTACATAAGAATGCAATCCTCTTTCCTCATAAATACCCGATTTATAAACAACCCATACGTAGAGTCAGCCTTTGTTTTTTCCTTCGGCTCTTTTCTGTCCAGCACCCTGCCACCCAGCGTGGCTCTTCCCTGTCACTGATTCCATCCCCTTCCCAGGGCACCGAGGGGGGAGCCTCGCCATCCCCAAGGGAGCCACGCCCGGAGAGGAAGGAAGAGGCTTTGTGAGTTATAGTTCAGGCTTCCCTGGTTGCAACTTTTTATAACTACACACACTGTCCTTTCTCCTATTTTTCACTTTTATATGTTGGAGATTGTTGCCCATGAAGATTTGTCTCTCATTCTCTTTCACGGTTACATAGTATTCTATTGCACAGCCAAAGCATTTGTAAGAAATGAAGTGTGAACAGTGGGATAGTAGGAAACTCAGAACATTTACTTTTCATCCGTCATTACTGCTCAGAACTTTTACTTCTCACATAATCTGTATTAATTGCAGAATACGGTTAAAGGAGCGGAGACAAGCGTCGCACGTCTAAGAAGGGCGTGTTACTTGCATATCCTTGGTTTTCTTCCCAAAAGAGCAAAAGTCCATTTCCCACTAATTTTCACATTCTGCTTTTGTTCAGGATACCTAGCAGACCTTTTCATAGGACAGGGACTCGGATTAAATGAGGCTGACAGTTTGTAAGCAGCTGCATGATTAAAATTTCAAGAAATTATCATAACGGGAGACCTGCCACCCTTCAAAGGTGTTTTCCTGTTTTCATGTGTATGTTTAGTTAATAATGCTCCACCATTTAACAGCGGAGAGAATCTTCTGTCTCCGAGAGCCCGCTGTACCCAGCGAGTTCTACGAACGCATGACTTCCAGAACTTTTCAGTCTGTTTCAGTGCCTACCGTGCTGTCTGTTCAACAAAAGGCTGAATTTGTTGGTAGAAATGGATATATGATTGTTCTTACTGATGGGAGGCTTCATCCACAGAACCCCTCCCATCATTACCTTCCACCCAATAAGTTTTTGTAGAATTGAATCCTACTTCATGTGGTTTCTCCCCTCCTTTGTCTGTGCTCGATTAGTGATAATACGAGACTGTCTGTTCACGCTGAGAAACATCACAGATTATAGGGATTTCATCTCTTTTCTTCCTTTCTGTCTGATATTTCTTTTTTCCCTTCGGTCACTACATGTAAGCTCCACGAGGGACAGGTACGTAGCCTTCTTCGGCACTGCATCCCAAATATCTAGAGCCTGGTAAGCGCTTCAGAAGTGTTCCGTCGGATGAAAGAAGTCCAGGGCCTTCAAGTCTAACTCGAACGCACTAATCGTTAAGGCTCCGAGTCGACGGCTACTTATCAGTTCGTGTTTTTGAGAAGAAAGCTTTCGCGACAGAAATACAGTTTCAGAGCTTTTGCTGTCGTCGGTAACTCTCGCTCAGTGACAGCGTCTGCGTGTCGCCCTGCACTGAGAAGAAACAGTTTGTTCTTCGGACAGGAAGTCGCTGCTTTGTGTTTGTTTCCACACTCGTAGTAAAGGAAACCAAAGAACTGGATATGTACCTTTCTCCACTCTGTATTTGTGCTGGTCCAGAAAAAATCAAAACTTGTATTTTAGTTTTCACCTCACGTTTCCCCTCGGAGTCCTTTCCTGTCCGATTGGGATGTAGTCATCTGCATTTCCTGACTGATAGGAATGGGAGCTTTGTAAGCATTGGAGAAAGTAGTATGTTTTTAAGAGTGTGATATTGCTTGTTTTTCTTCGTCTACCGAGATATGTACCCCCCAAAATTGCTTCCCAGACGCGTCAGCTGTGGGCCTCAGTGTCCGTCTGAACCACCCGTGTCCTCGCCCTGCGGCTGAGGACATCTTCATTCCTCTCCGTTTCCCCGGTGCTTGCTTTGTCCCAGGCTTTCCCAAAATCTCTATCACCCGCTCTGTGTTCGCTTTCCAGATTGATAACTGTGGTCTTTTCCCTCTAAAAGCTTCCTTTCGGTGTCTTGTCCTTCCTTTCCGGGTAGTGTCCTCCGTCAGTGGGACAAATGACATTAGACACAGAAGTCATGAAGGAAAAGAATGCCGAAACGGAGGCTTAGGATAGAGCCAGACCTCCTGTCCCCTGTGAGGTGGAAACAGGGAAAGGGTCTTGGTTATCCATTCTTGTCCTCGGTGTTGTTGATGGCTTCCTCATGGTATGGCCACCCTCTGGGATGGAAAGGAAGAGCCCGTGTGTCCCCTAACAAAGGTGACTCCTCCCGTCTTCTGACCCTGCACAGTCCGACCCACTGGGGAGACCAGGGCGGCCTGGGGTTGGGGTCACTGGGAGGCAGCAGCAGTGGCCGACTGGGAGCGTGCTGGATCTGGCCGTGCGTTCAGCACCTTTACTGCAGTGATGAGCACGGCCGGGTCGCACTTGAGTCATCATGAGGCACCCCTCGTGTGCCTGCCTTTCACTTTTCAGGCTTAGCTTCTTAACCCCCTTCCCACTCTGTTCTCTAAAGGAAAACGATCCTTCTCTACTTGAGTCTCAGTCTACCTGTGTGACTGCTGGTTAGAACGGAATGGCTAGCTAGCCACCTCTGTAGAAGGCTGCATTGGCGATGGAACTTGCCACCTTTCCAGCTTCTGACTTGTTCTCTTAGTGTGTTACCATGGATACCCTGTCCTACCTTCTGTCTTTAGGGTGTGGAGGTGGCCCGGTCCTCATTTCCATTTGCTGCCCTGGCATCTCGCTCTCCCCGCAGTGTGGCTCTCCAAACCATACGGGCCCCGTTTCCTCCTTCCATCCTGTCTCTGTATGCCTGCACCCTCCTCGACCCCGCGAACTTCTTACTCCTGGTTACTTAATAAACTAAAAGTGAGCACCGCTACTTCTCAGCCAAGCTAAGGACCCGCTCCCCAGGATCTTACATTTGAGCCCTTTGTTCCTTGCCGTGTTCTATCGGACCAGCAGTCTGTGTGTGTAATTGATGAATCTTGCTTGAAACAAACTTTTAAAGTTAAGACCCACCCCCAATTATACATTTTCCTCCCTAGAATCCCCTAATAGAGGAAGAAGATCTCCTTTCACGTCTTCCTTAGTGAGCTCTTTGTTACTATTTTAATCTTGAAGTTAGCTTCTGCACTGCCATTGCGTAGTGGGTGGAAGAGCCTGAGCACATCACTGATGAAGGAGGCTTTTCAAGTTCACAGTTACTTCAAGTATCACAGCCAGTTACAGTCTGCAGGCCGGGTCCCTTTATGTGCATTTCAGAGACAGCTTTTGGGTTGTGTGCCCCTTCAACCTCATGGCTTTTCCTGTGATTCATTAAATTGCTGATAGTCCCATTTATCTGCCAGAGCCCGCCCACTTCCAGGGTTGGCCTTTTCCTTCCTTTTCCTTAGGAGTGTGAGGTCTGAGTCTGAGAAAGCTCTGAGCAAACAGACTGTGCTCGGTGTTCCTCTCAACGTCAGCGATGCTGTTTAGTAAACATTTAACGAGCAAAGGCACCTTGGTTTTTTCTGCTGTTAGGCCTTAAACTTGCCTGGCAAATTTCAAGCTCCTTAAGAGTAGAGGACTACACTTTCCTTTCATCACTCTGCACCCCAGATCGTAGCCCACACCGTCCAGCGGGTTTAGTACCCGGCAAATTGAGTGTCTGAGCAAAGCATGCCCAGTATGTGCCCTGCGAATCGCCCGCAGCCCAGCTGGTTTGCCCAGACTCAGCAGTGCTGGCCTCGGCTGTCTAACTCTGACAACAGAGAGATTGTTGTTTGTGTTTTGTTCTTACATTTTTATATTTGATGTTAGGCTGAAGTTCCGGTTCTATCACATTTGTTAGCTTAAAATGAAATAATTATACTGATACGTAGTACTTTTAGCTATTACATATTTATCATAGCTTAAACTGTTTAAAATCGTAAGTTGAGGAGTCAGACTTTTGGGTTCTTCATTCTAGTCTAACGTCTTTCAAAGCTGCCTGGCAGGGACACATAGTGAAAAATAGACTTTATATTGTTACCCAGGGGACACACCAACACACACGCACGCGCGCACCTGTGCTCTTCTGCCGAAGGAAAGGTTTCTCAGAACAGCACTTGCCTTACCGTCCTGGGGGTCTCTGTTTCTGTCCCACTCACTTGGTTAACATGGTCAGCACCTGCTGTACACCGTGTACTACTGTCCTCCACCACCTCGCTGGCTTTGGGACCTTAGGAAGGCCACACAGTAACGCTCAGTTCCTTCTCTAAGGTGCAGAGACAGGGTGTCGACCTCCAGAGGAGTGTTGTTGGGACCAGCTAGGTGTGCAGAGCTCCCTGCTCTGCTGGGCAGGCAGCAAGGTCTCCAGCGTTAACCCTCCTCTGTCCTGCTACTGTGATTATTACTAAAATTATGTCGGTGTGAATTTCCCATGTTTCTGAAGCACTATATATAAAGCATATATTACATATAACTTAATTTTCCCTTTAATACCCATTATATATTTTTATATTTTTAAACTAAAGATATAATTCAGCCCCTGGTTGGTGTGGCTCAGTGGACTGAGTGCTGGCCTGTGAACCAGAGGGTCACGGGTTCAATTCCCAGTCAGGGCACATGCCTGGGTTTCGGGCCAGGTCCCTGGTGGGGGGCACGTGAGAGGCAACCACACATTGATGTTTCTCTTCCTCTCTTTCTCCCTCCCTTTCCCTCTCTCTAAAAATAAATAAAACCTTTCAAAAAATAAAATAAGTGAACTAGAGGTGTAATTCAGACATTTTGCCTGTTAGAACGTAGTCACACCGAGTGCGTTCTGTGGAGGCTGGCTTTTTCCTTGTGTCAGAATAATGACGTTCAGGTTCATCGGCTGCTCACCCCTGCTCTTTGTTGATAGTGGTCCTCTGTCCGAATGCATCACATTTTGTCCATCTCTTCTGTTGACTGATACTGGTTTCCATTTTGGGCTGTCGCGAGTGAGGCTGCTGTGGACAGCTGTGTAAAGGCCTCTGTGTGGATCTGTATCTTCATTTATTTTGAATAAATACTCAGAGGTGGAGTTGCAGGTAGGCACTTTTTCTGACTTTATGAGAAACTTGCAGATTAATTTCCAAAGTAAACAGTTACACCATGTTCCCCCACCAGCAGTGTGTGTGTGTGCCAGTCGCTCCGCGTCCTTTCCGACATTTGATGCTGCCAGCCTTCAGTTCCACCCTCTCTCGGGGCCAGAGGGTGGTGTCTCATTATTTTAATGCTCCCCTCCCTGCTCGCCAAGGAGGTGAGCACTTGTTCACGGGCTTTTTGGCCATTCCTGTTTGATCTTTAGGTCTGTGATCCATATGTTTTTTGTGGATGTTATAAGGCAGATGTCCACTCTCATTTTAAGAGATATATGGTCTCCTGAACAAAAGAGATTAGGATCAAATGCACCATTAGAAATTATACTTAAAATTCTTAGTTTATATTCAGAGCATTGATCTGTTCAGGACTTGTTGAATCCCTTTACACATTTTTTTCCCCATTTCAAAAAGTTGTAGACCCAGTCCGGAACTTACACGTAACTTGTTTCAACCACGTCTTTCCTTTTATCAGAAGTTTTCACAGGATTCCCTGGGGCGTGCATGTTGAAGCAGCTGCGTTACGCTGTTCACCCATGTTCTTCTGTTAACAAGCAGCTCACTAGCCAGAAGTGCCACACTTGTAGCTATTTGTATCACGCTTACCATTTCCAGTCTTCAAACGAATTTGGGTCACGTTAGTCAAATACTGATAAATGATCATCTGTCCTTATGTAAACAGTTGCTTTTATAAATATCTGTGGAGGCAGACTGACTTCGGAGGGAATCTCTGAAACTCATTTTACTTCAGAGTTAGTTTGCCAAATGTGTGAATTGATAATACCTTTAAGTCAGCAATTTTCAACTGGTATGCCACAAGAATTTTTAAAACACGCAGTATCTGACTATTCAGTCAGGGGCACTGACCTCTTTTCCCTTAGACTGTCAAATAAAAAAATGACAACAGTCAACCCAACAGTAGCCAATCAGTGTGCGTGGATCAAGATATATAAGGGGAACCCCCCAAAATGGAATTTATTCATAAAAATTGTGTGTTTATTCTTACATGCTTAAATTTCAGTCACCTTCAAAGCACTCTCTATTTGACTCAATGCACACCTATCGAGACGTTTTTCCCACTGCTCAAAACAGTTCTTGAACTCGCCAATTTTGATGCCTTTTAGTGCTTGTGCTGTTTTTTGTTTTCCCTCTTCCACATCAGCAACATGTTTCCCTTTGAGGACTTTTTTCATCCAGGGAAACAAAAAAAGTCACTGGGGGCGAAATCGGGTGAATAGGGAGAGTGAGGCACAGAGGTCATGCCATTTTTTATCAAAAACTGCTGAACACTCAGTGCAGTGTGAGCAGGTGCGCTCGTAAATCATCCATCATGAAATTGGCAAACGTTCCTGAGTGTTCAAAAAAAATTCACCGAAGCGGGGTGCAGCCTCTCACACCACCACCAGCTGGTACACTGATATGATGGGTTCTTAGAACACTCACCTAGTGGGGGAAGCCTGAACTACAAGGGGCCCACCCTCTAGAAGATAATTCCAGAGTCCCCTCTCATACCTATTTTTGGGGGATGGTCAGGTCAGCAGAAATAGGTTTTTGGTGTGCTGCAGAATTTTAGTAATTACTTTATGTATGCCATGAGATAAAAAAGGTTGAAAATTGCTGCCTTAAGTGATTGAACTAAGTAAATCATAGATTTTACTAAGAGCAAAGTAAAATATTGACCTCATAAAAATGATGAGAGTAAGGAGAGGCTGAGACCTGAGGAAAGAGGCTGAAAAGTAAACCTCTGTTACATGTCTTGGGCTTCAGGGAAAACACAGGGTACAGGAAGAAGGAAGGTATGAGAAGTGCTTCTTTGAGTTGCTTACAGTTTAGGCAGGAAGGAAAAAAGATAAATGGGGACTGTTGAATTATAATGCAAGAGATAAACACTAATTCCACATTATATAGATACAGAATGTCACATAGCAGTTCAGGACGAATTGCTAAATGAGTAAGTGGTTACTGGCTATCCAGGTTCCCAAAATATTTTTAGTGGTGTATTACTTTGGAGTTATCTGGGGATCGGTGGATTTTGTTTTGCTTTTTAAATGAAGATTTCCTGCCCCAATCCAGTTTTACAGAATCTTTAATCTGCATGGGTAGGTTTAGTCATTGGGTCTACACTAAAGGAAAGCCTATATTCTAAACTTGTTATTAAATAATTAATTCATATTTATAGTGCTTACTGTGTGCCAGATACTAGAGGAAGCATCTTACATTACGCATTTAACTTTTGTAATAATCCTGTAGGTGGATTGTTACTCTGATTTTACAGCGAGTAATCTGAGGTACAGAGAAGGTAATGGAATCGCCAAGGGCAACACAGGTGGAAAGTGGTGGAGCCGAGATCCAGTCCCAGCTCTGTTAGACCCAGTCCCAGTTCTGTTAGACCCAGTCCCAGCTCTGTTAGACCCAGTCCCAGTTCTGTTAGATCCAGTCCCAGCTCTGTTAGATCCAGTCCCAGTTCTGTTAGATCCAGTCCCAGCTCTGTTAGACCCAGTCCCAGCTCTGTTAGATCCAGTCCCAGTTCTGTTAGACCCAGTCCCAGCTCTGTTAGACCCAGTCCCAGCTCTGTTAGATCCAGCCCCAGCTCTGTTAGGTTCCAGAGCCACAACCGATGGAAGAAAGTAAATGTCTGGAAAAGGCTAGATTTGAGAATGTAGCACTTATGGTGAAATGGGAGGGGCACTGATTTTCAGTCACATATTGAAAATACTTTTTAAATCATGAAAATATTTGCTCTTTACTCCCCTGTTAAGTTTTGTACCTTTTTTTAAATATTAAAGTTCAATTTAAGTAAGGATAAATCCTGCTTTATCAATGCTGTCAAACATTAAAATCTAGTTTTATTTCAGCAAATGAAAGGAATTTCTAGAACAAAGGGTACCCTTGTAATGATGTTATCTCTATCCAGAATGGTTGCTTTATTTCCAGTTGCTCAGGAAGCTATTTATAGTTTATCAAGGACTCTAGGGTATAAATTATTTGAACATTAATAGATTCAACTTGTGTGTGAAGAGGATTCCTTTTAACATGCTATGGTAGCATTTGTAAAATCCTCCTGTTATGTTCTTTTGCCTTTCTGATCTCTGGCATAGAAGTACTCCAATACTTTTAAAGACACAAAGTTTATTTTGCTGATGATTTAAAGTATCACTTCAGAATTTTCAGTAAATGGCAAAGATGCATTCTTTTTCTTTAATTCACTTTTTTACCTTGTAAATTTTTGTGGATTTTAGAGAGAGGCAGGGAGGGAGGGAGAGAAACACTTTTTTGTTGTAGCATTCATATGCATTCACTGGTTGATCATTGTATGTGCCCCAACCGGGGATCGAGCCCACTACCTCGGCATAGCAGGATGATTCCGTAACCTACGGAACTATCCAGCCAGGGCCCAGACAAAAATACATTCTAATACAGTCATGGTACCAGCCTGACTCTTGAACATAAAACCTTGTACTTGAATATAAGCCCCAATTAAATAGACCTTAATTCTTCACCTTTAGATGTGAAACCACTTTTATGTTGGTGATTATCAGCCAGAGTATAAAGAGATTAATTTCCTGTAATAGTATAAATAATATTGAGAAGGGGAGAGGAGGTGACTGTTTCATGTTTCTTTTTGAAGTCTGTCTGAGCAAAGCTGAAGTTTCTAGAGAGCAAGCATGGCAGACTCCGAGGGTATCATGTGGTTTTATTTTAAGCTCTCGGTAGTGGTGTTTCATTCAGCCTGTGACGGTAAGAATGAATGAGTACGGGGTGACGAGTGTGTTTTGTCTGCTGCAGGAACGCCCTGTATAATTGCATCTGTCTAGCCAGCCAGTTATTTCCCTGTTGTCTGAAACTAAAGAGCATTATGTTTTCTAACAATGTGGGAATTTCTGTGCAATTAAAATATATATTGTCATTGAAGTGAAAATAATAAATGACAAGAAATTGATTGATTTCAGCTATATTAATGAATTCCTCCGCCAAAAAGTCATGTCAGGATCATTTACGGTTTGTTATAAAGTAGCCAACAAACCATTAAAGTACTAAAACTCAGCCTTGACAGTTGTCACTAAAGTCACACCTGAGGTGGGGATGGTGGCAGCACTGAGTCATCCACCTCGTGGTCGCCAACCTCCCAGATGGCCCCCAACGGTCCCACCTCCCGACAGTCACATCATATGTTGTCCCCTCTCAGTGGCCGGGGTCGGTCTGTGTGACCAACAGAAGACATCAGAAGTGATGGTATGTCACTTCAAGATCACTATAATGACACTGGGGCTTCCGTCGTGGTGTATCGGTCTCTGTCTCTTGCCTCACCTGCTCTGTGGGAAACCAGCCCACTCGAGGAGCCGAGGCCTGTGCCTGCAGACCCGTGAGTGAGCTTGCAAACGCACCCACCAGCCCTGGTTCACCTCCCGACACCGCGGTGCTGGCCAGCGGCTGGGCTGCAGCCGCAGGAGACAACTGGGCCAGAACCACCCGGCCGGGCCCTCCCAGATTCCTGACCCTCAGAAACTATGAGATAAAAAAACATTTACTGTTCATGCTGCTGAATTTTGGGGTGATCTGTTGCACAGGAATGGATAACCAACGCTTACCTCCAGTGAAGCTCTTCTTTCGTTCTTCAGATCTTAACATCTCTCTTTGGGTGTTGTCGTGGTTATGTGCGCTCTTAACCTGTCATCCGTGCAACTCACGTGACCGAGGCTTTACGTTAGTTGAAAACTACCATGTTCTGTCATTTTCCAAAGCAGTGTTTGGTATAATAAATACAGACCTAGAATTCACTTTGCCTATTAGAACGTAGTTCAATGAACTGTTTTGTGACAGGGAACCTTTTTTAGATTATTCCACAGATTCTTGTCATTTATGTGCAAAGCCACCAATTTTGTACAACTTGTAATTACGATGTGAGTGATTATGGAACTGCTGTGAAGTGCTTCAAGAGAAAACAGACAGCTGAAGGACTGTTCTCAGAAGTCTGAGCCCTCAGCAAACAGGCTCCTCGTCCATTACTCGTAATTCAGTGATGCTTGTTAATTATATAAGATAATAACAGTGTGGGTTTTAAAAAGTCATATTTTTAAGGATTAGTTAACTATATACTCAAACCTGAGGGAAGGTTTCTCAGCAGCTCTGATGTCAGGGTCGTGAGTTGTACCCCCAGCTCCTGCTCTGTCACCCCACTTTCTCCGTGGTATTCTGAAAAAGAAAAGGTCATAAAAATAACCAGGTTTGCAGGGGGTTTTTTGTTTTGGGGGTTGCCTAGTAAGCCAGTTTCAGGACCCACAGTCGCCCCCTTACCTTCGCTCAGCGCACAGAAATGGTAGCCGTGAATAAAGAGTGTGTCCAAGCATTTTCCTCAGCGTGGACTTGCCTTAGGACACTAGTAGCTATAAATAGACACTTTCACTGAATCCTGGGCCATCAGTCTCGTGTTTTTATACTGGAACAGAGAGAAACAGATGTTCCTGGTGAAAGGAGAACCTCGGTGAGTGCAGTTGTTTAACAGAGTTGTTTTTGAAGCATAACTGAAAACTAGCTTATTCGTTTTACTCTCCGTGGTTTTTAAATAGAGTAACAACATGCAAGTGTGAACAGGCAGTTCAGGGTTGGTCTTGTCTCTCTCCGCTCTAAATGGATAGAGCTTATTTTGAGATTTTACTGGACATTTCCTTTCTAATTTGGAGCTGGAAAAAAAATAGGATTCTATTTTGGAATCTGTCGTTCACGTCCCTCCAGCATTTACTTTACTTGCTCACACACACACAATAAGGTGAGGAAGATGGTTGTCAGTAGCTCAAAGGAACAAAGAAGTTTCCTTTTTTTTACATTTCCAGTATGCAAGTATTACCCAGCTACTCCAACAGTGCCATCTTTTTGTCAACCCAAAAGTAAAACCCAGCACTTCTAACTGCACTGAACGTTTGCCAACTGGACCACCACAAATTAGCAGCATAGTCTGTGATTCCTGGGTCTTGACCTTGGGCCGTTTAGTGAAAAAGGAAGCATCACATTTTCAGTACTGAAACACACTTCTGTGTCAAACAAACCCCATGCTTTATTTCTTTTTTTAGGGTTTTTTGTTTTAAGCATAGTCATTGAATTGTGAATTTCCCTTTTCAAATGGGTTAATGTTTGTGGATGGTGGTTCCAAGGAAAATATAGCTCCTGATGAAATAATTTTTTAATTGATAAATGACAGTAATTTTCTTAACTAGATTTCATTTGAAACTTTAAATCATATGGTACTTTGGTGGGGTTTTTGAGAAAGTTTCCTCAATGCTATATTAATACTTTTTTTGGTGAAATGTCTCGGGAAGCTTTAAACTCTATGCAGTAAAGTAACTGCTATTATGCCTCCTGCATATAATATACAGTGCTCATGTGAAGTAGGACTTCAGGTCCTTCCTAGCAGAGATGAGAGAGGCAGGGGCCCTAAGAATATCTTTCCACTTCCTTCCCGACCAGACTTTAAGCACTGGCCCGCATTCCCTGCTCACCTCATCTCCCATCCTCAAAGCTCACCGCCCTGAAGGGGACAGATAGGAGAGTGGAAGATAGCCACCGGCACAGAGACTAGAAGGGGCGGGGGGCGGGGGGACTTGGCAGCAGCTAGAAGGGATTTGTCTGCACCTCTGATTGGAAGGGCTTTTGCCCTCTTGACTCAGACCCACCAAGTGAAGTTCTGTACGTACAAATCACAGATAGTCCTAGGCCCGAGCGTGAAAACATTCTTAGCATCCTTTACGTATCTACAGCCTCATTGTTAGGTCTCCAAATATGTGAACTCACAAAGTCATCATGTTTAACTTAACCTATTGTAGAAATTCAAATGCTATACCTCAGGAAGAAAAGATCAGATGTACCTGTTGGTCATATAGCATCGTAAGCAGAGGCAGTGAGCGTGGTGATTTAGGGACCAGACGTTAGGGCCAGGCTGCCTGACCCCTTGCCAGCAGGGTAACCTGGAACTAGTTACCTGACCTCTCCAGGCTGCAAAATGGGGGTCATAGCACTACCTTGTAGGGCTGTAAAATTTTAATACGTTAATGTAAGTGCTTAGAACAATGTCTCATACGTAGTTAGCTCTGTATAGTGTTTGTTCTCATTGATATTACACTGTGTGCCCATCCCGGTGATGTCTCTGCATTTAGATGACGGCCTCATTGGATTTGTAGTCCGCAGGTGACAGGCACACTAACTCGCCACCCTTAATGTATAACTACTAGCAAGCCCCCCTCCTAAATAGTTTTAAAAAGCAAAATGCAATTTGTTTTCTCTTTCCCAGGCCCAGCACAGAGATACTTTCATTGAAGAACGCTACGGAAAATATAACATCAGTGATCCTTTAATGGCTCTGCAGAGAGACTTTGAAACCCTGAAGGAGAAAAATGATGGAGAAAAGCAGCCAGTCTGCACAAACCCACTCTCGATTCTCAAGGTGGTGATGAAGCAGTGTAAGAACATGCAGGAGCGCATGCTGTCCCAGCTGGCTGCTGCCGAGAGCAGGCACCGAAAGGTGGGCCCGGGGACATGGGCTGCACAGACTCTTGGGGAGGCGTCATAAACAATGCCTGAGCTTTCCTGTCAGCTGCCAGTTTCACAGTCGCTCAGTCGGAGGTCCCACAGGTATCAGAAAGACCCTTAGCTCCCGGGAGAGCCAGGAGGTAGGGAAGACAACACAGGTCACTGCAAGTGTTAAATGTAGGGAGTGTGCCAGACACAGTCAGGACAGCATTCCTTCTTGATAGGACACTCCAGACACCTGGCATGTTTCCCCAGCTCTGCATCTTTCAGACTTTGGCAACAGACGGGGATTTGACCAAGCCTGTAACTGAAAGGAGCCGTCTCTGTTTGCTTACTTAAGTGCTAGATAGAAAGATTAACAGGTATTTGGGGAATGAGGGAGAGAGAGAACATTTACCAGACTTTATGCCAGCCAATAGATTATTTTCGTTTATTTCTAGTGTTGAGTTTCGTTGCATTTTGCTTCGTGAAGGCATACACAAACAGTCCCTGGAGGTGTTTACCTTCAGACTGATCTGCCCTGCTAGGAAAGTGGCGGGGGCGGGGTTGGCTCCAGGTCTTACAGCCCCTGGTTAGGAAAGCAAACCTGTGCTTTCCTCATCTCATTGGAATTCTAGTGCTTATGGTTTTATTCCCAGTCTTGTCGTTTACTGCTCAAATTTGGCCTGTAAAACATGCTTGGCTGGAATATGCATTTTTTTTAACTGTTGGTTTAGATTTATACCAACAAGTGGGGACATTGGTGCAATTAGTAAGAAGCAACGTATTCTGAAAAATTGGGTTAGCGGCTGCAGTGTTATGTTCCTTAGTGCACTTTTTTGGTTGCTTGCATTAGATGGCGCTCCACTTAGAATGCGTCTGACAGGTCGCCAGGCCTGCATCTTACCCGTGGCTTTTCCATCCCCTCACAGAGTCCGAACGAGAGACAGGCGTGTGGGTTCTTAGCTCTGCGTGGGCCTCAGGTGTCCCATGATCCCTCTAAAAACACACAGAATGCCAAAAGCTTATGCATTTTTATAGAAAATAAAAATTCCTATAAAATATCTTTGTAGATATACCTTTCACTGAATTCTAAAGTTGTCCATGACCCAGAATACTGGAACCTCGGGTCTACTGAAGCAACCTAAAGACATCTGTGCCCGACTGAAGGGCGTTAGTGGGTTCGAGTAGTTGCCTCCACGTGGGGGGGGGGGGGTTTACGTAACCCTCTGAGAAAACCTCCACAACACCTTGTTCGTAGGTGGGCCTTTTCCCACTTCACATGTGAAGTGACAGAGCCGTGCTGAGGGGCCGGCTGGCTGTGGTGCCCCCGGAAGGGGCAGCTTTGGGGTGATTTGTGGCTCTGGGTGATCGGGGAAGGAAGAAGTTAGAAATAATTCAAAATTCCTTAAAACTGTATTTCGACATACGATTCTTTGAATCTTAACTATTTAAACCAACTGCCTGTCTAATCTTAAGTGTTTTATCGAAGTGAACACTGACTTTGTTAGAAATCCAGTAGTATCAAGAGGCTTATAATTGGGGTGCTTAGAGTCCCAGTGTGCCCGAGAAGCCCAGCTTGTGCCTGCCGCCCTGGCGTGGTGATTAACGGTATGCCCGGTCTGGCCCGCACAAGTGGTTCGGGCGGTGAGTTAGGCAGTTGCTCTGCTCATCCTGAAAAGTGGAGGTTCCCAGTCCACCCCTTCCCACTCCGCCCCTCAGTGCTCAGACAGCCCTGTTTTCTAGTGCCCATTTATTTGGGCAGAATAACTCCCATATTTCTAAATAACAAACAGCTCTCTTGCTCGATCAGTTTCAGACACCTAACCACTTCCTTTTATTGTAGACATGGGTTTTTACCTTACTTACACCCCACCCCTACCATCTTCCCAAAACAAACATAACCTCCTTTCTTCCCCCCTTTCTCCATCGTGTCTGCTCTTCCCAAATCCTGAGCCTGCCTGCTCAGTGTCTGCAGAGGGTAAGTCTCTGGCGTATGCCTGGGCCGCCGATGCCTGGCTGCTAATACTCTGCGTATAAGAGTGAAGTTGGGGGCCTTGGCCGGTGAGGTTCAGTTGGTTGGAGTGTCGTCCCACAAACCGAAAGAAAGGTCGCAGGTTCGATCCCCGGTCGAGGCGCATACAAGAGGCACGCGATTGATGTTTCTTTAGGAAGTACGCCAAAACGTTTTCATTTTTTGTGTTTAAAGGGATGTTTCATATCCCAGAAAATGTTCTGTCTCCATTTATAAAAGTTGTGAGTGAGGAGAAACCGTGAGCTGTGGCCTCCAGGGTGCCAGAGCTCGGCCTTGCGCCTGCCCCACGCGGCCACTGTGAAGCCCATTGCCCTCCGCACAGTGTGCGGCCAATAGTAGGCAGGGTGATGTGGCAGGTGTCCCTTTTAGTGTGTGTTCTCCTTAAAACTGGGTTTAATCCTTTAGCGTCAGGAGAAGTGGAATGGGCAGGCAGGTTCATTAAAAGGCCTTGTGAAAAATCTCTTCTTAAGATCCCAGTAATTGAGGCTTTTTACGTGTAGGATGAAGTCAAGAGTCTTCTCTCGTCTTATCTAACGATACACAAACTGCGTGTTAGTAACGAAGCAAGGCGCAGTTAGGGTGCCACACATCTGAAATACTTAGTTTCAGGCCCTCTCCTCGGTGCCTCCGATGACTTGCGCGTTTGAGGGGGGCATCTCAGCATTCCACCTTCCACCGTCCTGTCGTGCTTCATTACCCATACCTGTCCGGTCCCCCAGGGCCACCAAACTGCCTTTCTCCTGGGCCCTCTGTTAACTCCCTGAAACCTTCTCGGCCCTGCAGCTCACTGCATGCCATTGCCCTCTGCTGTCCACGTGCCATTTTGTGTATAGCTCAGTAAAGCACCTCCTTACTGTTTGCTAGCACCCCGCTTGCCTGCCTTTCACCCCACGAGACAAGGACCTCCTTGTCGGCCCTGCCTGGGATGCCTTATCTTTCTGACTCGGGAACTCTTAGTTGCTTACTTAGATAGGCCTTAGTATTTAACTGTATTATAACTGGGATTCCTTGGTACTTGGAAATGATTGTTTTTTTAATTCTTTAAAGGTGATCCTAGACCTTGAGGAAGAAAGGCAAAGGCATGCCCAGGACACGGCTGAAGGAGATGATGTCACCTACATGCTGGAGAAGGAGCGAGAACGTCTGACTCAACAGGTGATTAAGGTGGAGGGTTGCGCAGCATTCGCCAAGAATAGCATTTCTCAGAGACTGTCCTGCAGGGTGTGAATTGGTGTTACTTGAGAAAAAGGGCTTTATAATCCAGTAAGCCTGGGAATGACTGGATTAAACAAAGTTAAGCAGGTTTCTAACTTCAACTTCTTAGACCCTTTAGTATGCAAAAGCACACTCCTGAGTCTTCAGGAAAAAGATAATGTATTCTGTGTTTACCAGATCTGTGTTTTCATAAAATCTTTTTCGATATATGTCACTCACTGTGGTACTGTTGTTCCGTAAAATACACTCACACTTTTTCTGACTTAGGACTCCCAGTAAGAAATACATTTAACAATCTACTTATATACACAGAGGCCTGAAACAAAAATACCGTGAAATCACACATAACCCTTACTGCTTTCAATACACATTGATGTTTTGTCTTCCAGCTTATCTTTTAAAAGTTCCACTCGTGCCCTGGCCGGGTGGCTCAGTTGGTTGGAGCGTTACCCCATACACCTAAAGATTGTTGGTTCGATTCCAAGTCAGGGCACCTACCTTGGTTGCGGGTTTGATCCCTGATCGGGGCACACACTGGAGGCAACTAGTCAATGTTCTCCCTCACGTCGATGTTTCTCCCCACCACCTTTGTCCCTAAAATCAATGACCATGTCCTCATTCTGGTCATGACTCACTAAATTGGTTTCCCCATCCGTTAATGGGTCTCACAGTTTGAGAAATACTGACTAACAGGGTTCCTTCAACCCTTCCCTTTTAATGCGGTTGAAATGGTGATTAAAACAGACTGCATTTGTGTAAGAAGTATGATATAAATGGAACTATTTAATGTGTGTTTTTAAGAACAGAAAGAATTGTTATTGAATCTTACTTAAAGGCTTTGTTTTCAGCAGCATTCATCACAAAATCTGGTTTATATGGCTTTCTGTTGTCTGTTTTGATTTCTTCTAATCCTCTGAACTCACCACACCTAAAACACTGCTCGTATTCGCACTAACAACCCTGAGACTCTAGAACACAGGAGGCAAACACAAGGCCCTCGGGCCAAGCCTGACCCTCCACCTTGTGTTATCCGGCCTGGAACCTTGTTTCCACCCGGCAGCGCCGAGCTCCTTGCCCCTAGTTAAGGAGTAGTTACATGTACACAGTCCTAGCATTACGTTCGGCCCTTTGAAGCCAACTGCAAGGCTGATGTGGCCCCTGGTGAAAATGAGTTTGACACCCCTGCTCTATAAGAACCAGAGGTGCCTCCTAAATCATCAAAGAAAGATTAAGTTACAATGTGTGACCATGGCTCGTGTGGCTCAGTCCGTTGGAGCATCGTGCTGTCACCAAAAGGTTGCAGGTTTGATTCCCCACCCAGGTGTGGGTGCTTGTGACCCATGGTCCAGGCGTGCACAATCCCCAGTTCCAGGCACGTACAGGAGGCAAGCAGTCGATGTTTCTCTCTCTCCTTTCCTCTCTCTCCAAAAGCAATGAAAAAATGTCCTCAGGGGAGGATTTAAAAAATCACAGTGTGCACATTTTTGTGGTAGGTGTCCTGACACTTCGAGAGTACCTGACCTGAGCACATGGCACGCACGCCGCCTTGTATGCCAGGAACAGCTAGCCAGAGCACTCTCCTCACAGTTCTGTTTCAGTGCATCTCTTTGTTTCCTAGCTCTAACCAGCATGTGTGGTGGCATTCTTTCGTAGTTGGAGTTTGAAAAGTCCCAGGTGAAGAAGTTTGAGAAGGAGCAGAAGAAGCTGTGCAGCCAGCTGGAAGAGGAGCGCGCCCGCCACAAGCAGCTCTCGTCCATGCTGGTGCTCGAGTGCAAGAAAGCCAGCAGCAAGGCTGCCGAGGAGGGGCACCGAGCCGGGGAGCTGAGCCTGCAGCTGCAGCAGGAGCGGGGCCGCGTCAGCGAGCTGGAGGAGGAGCTGGCAGCCGAGAGGAAGCGAGGCTTGCAGACAGAGGCCCAGGTGGAGAAGCAGCTGTCTGAGTTCGACATCGAGAGAGAGCAGCTGAGAGCAAAACTGAACCGAGAAGAGAACCGGACCAAAACTCTGAGAGAAGAGATGGAGAGTTTGAAGAAGATCATGAAGGATCTGGAAGCTTCTCACCAGTGTAGCAGTTCTAATGAGCAGTTAAAGAAACCATTAGCCACATCTAAAGGCACAGTGACTGAGCCCCCCAGGCGAGTGTCTGTATCCTGCCAAACAGAGAGTCTCCAGGCAGAAAGAACCCATGGGAGCGGGGTGGCCAAGGCGACGATCACTGGGCTGCCTGGTCCCGCCCCTCCGACTCACTGTTATGCCAGAACCAATGGCCATTTTGACCCAGAGATGCAAACTCCCAAGGAGCTAGTTACAGGCAGCAGTGTAGAAAACCAGGTGCCTCCACGCGAGAAATCTGTGGGGCTGGCCCAAGAGAGAGCGGTGGAGAACGGTGGGTGTCCTGGGGGAACCGAGAGTCCAGTCGCAGTGCCCAGCCCGCTTCCCTGCGGCGGGAGCTCGCTGTCCCCCGGCAGCACTGCGTCCTCTTCTCTCGCGTCCTCTCCTTGCTCATCACCAGTGCTAACTAAGCGCCTCTTGGGGTCCTCGGCGAGCAGCCCCGGCTACCAGTCACCCTACCAGGTAGGGATCAACCAGCGGTTCCATGCAGCTCGGCACAAATTCCAGTCCCAAGCAGATCAGGACCAACAAGCCAGCGGTCTGCAAAGTCCCCCGTCCAGGGACCTGTCCCCCACCCTCATGGACAACTCCGCCGCCAAGCAGCTGGCTCGCAACACAGTCACTCAGGTGCTCTCCAGGTTCACCAGCCAGCAGGGGCCCATCAAGCCCGTCTCCCCCAACAGCTCTCCCTTTGGCACAGACTATCGAAACCTGGCCAGTACCCCCAGCCCAAGAGGTGACACCAGCCATTCACCAACGCCAGGGAAAGTGTCCAGTCCTCTGAGTCCCCTGTCTCCAGGAATCAAGTCCCCGACCATCCCCAGATCTGAGAGAGGAAACCCTCCACCCATTCCACCCAAAAAGCCCAGCCTTGCTCCTTCTCCATCCACGGCCGTTCCGCTGACCAAAACTCATTCCCAGGCCACCCCACTGACCGGCACAGAAGACCTGGCGAGCGGCTGCTCTTCGAATGCTGTCGTGGCCAATGGCAAGGACGTCGAGATACTTCTGCCCACCGGCAGCTAGTCTCTGGGAGGGGCTCCACACTCGACATTCCGTCCGATTTCATCCAAGAGCTCAGAGTCACACCGCTGAGTCAGATCATGTTATTTATTTTGATAGTAGCTGAAACCATCTGTATAATACATGGAGTGTATTTTGCCTTTTTGTATTTTTTTAAGTAGAAACTGAGTAGTTTGGATTTTTACGATTCACCTCTTTGTACCATAAAGCTTTGAAGGGCACCTCAAAGATGTCTCAAGCTCGGCAGTCACCATCGTGTGAAGGTAATTGAGTACCAGGTGGTGACTTGCTATCTTTTCTGGGGACTAGAATCACTTGACACTCATTTTTAATTATGCAGAAGTGGTTCATGCAGATTTTTATTCCAGATGAACATGTTTTAAAAGTGCCTGAAATAAGACTGCCATATGAATGTGATTCTGCAGCAGAAACACAAACCGGCTCGTTTAATTGCAGAAAATGAGATCCTCTGTGAGTTCTGAATGTTGAAAACCAACTGCTTCAAACCCTTTTTTACTGTCTTGAATACAACCAGCTGCATGAGTCGAGTGGGCATCCGAAGGTGGGCGTGAACTCGCCGCACGTCGGAGCCTTTCAGAGCCCGTGAGATGCCCTCCTGAGCATTGGGTAGTTGGGGTGCTGATTTTCTTGTACTTATCAAAAATTAAGTCACTCCCAGGTTTCTGCATAAATTCTTGAATAGAAGGAAATCACATCTCCATTCAAAAAATGTCTTCAGGCCTCTACTGTTGTGTGAGGAACTTCTGATTCTGATTGCTGTTACTTGAATAGGAACTGGTTACTCATTCTTGTATGACAGTTTTGCAGCAGAATGAGATCTTGCATTCTGTAATCAAAGAGCAATAACTTAAGACTCACTCTTTGTAGCACTGTAAGTCAGAATTATATAGGTTTCACCACACTGTCACACTTACTCTCCAGGCTGACAGCACCGGGCACCTGCATCTGTGTAGCTCCCGGAATGCAAGTGCTCACCTATCTGTACAGACACGCGCCCCTCACGTGTTTAACATGCGCACACTTCACACAGAAGTGTCGGTGTGAGTGTGTCTTTGGAGTCTGCAGTGTAGTGTGAAGGGTGAGTAGAGATGCGTGTTAAGATTACCTCCCAAAGCACCTGGAAGGGTGTGGAACCCAGTCAGTCAGAGGAGCCGTCTTGTCCACAAGGAGTGGGGGAAGCGCCCAGTGAAGTCAGGTCTTCAGGCTCACAGAAAGGCAGAGCCACACCAGCCCCTGTGTCACAGAGCTCGACTGGCCACGCGGATGAGCGGAATGGGCACAGTTGTGTGGCGTGACGGACCCGTAGCACACGGGACTGCCCCAGCCCTTTTAAAAGGCTCGTCCTCTCCTGTTCAGCTCCAGCTGCTCGTTGCCATGTAAAAGCTGTTGCTGGCTCCTCAAGTTTTTATAAAACCCAAATTTTCATGAGAAATATTCTCATTTTAACTATCAGGAAATTCAAAAAAATGTTAAACACTGCTTTAAGCACTTCTGCAGCTGCATTTAGCCCACAGGCTACCAAGTTGCAGTCTCTTTTGTTCTAGAAACTTACATCATTTCCATCGTAGCAAGTCTGTGAGGACAGAAGACATCCTTAGAATATGGCAATGTGATTGATTCGAAGTCCTTAGACCCTTAGAGCTGTCTCCCTCTTTCAGACGGGACTGCGCACAACCCAGCTCTGACGTGTGGTGACGTGGCTTTGTGTCCACAGGGATGGAGAGACCGTGGGCGCCTCACATACGCTCTCCCAGCTGTCACCTCCCCTGACCCCTGCTGTCGTTTAAGTCTGTTCCATCTGAATCCAATACCAGTTGCTGGGCAGGTGATGGAAAGTAATGTATAACGCAGGGAGCACATTGGTGTCTCCACGGCTCTGATGAAGGCCGATACTCAGAAATCAAAAACTGTCAATGCCCCAGGGAGTCTTCCAGATGATTGAGGGGACGCCTAAAGCCGCCCGAAGCCGCCGTGCACTGACCTTGATTCGCACACGTGGCTGATGATGAAGTTGGTAAAATGGCCAAACTTCCCAATAGTCCCGGAGTGTTAATACCTCTCTTGCTTTAAATGGTAATCTTAAAAGTTGCATTGTGCTCTTCCTTCATTTTGGCATAGATATATGTAGAGAGAGAGATTATGAGGAAGTTTGTTTCTTAGGAAGTGCACTGAATAATGTATTTCTTTTACAGTGTAACATGGGGGTGGGGAAATGAAAAAGAAATGTGTATTTTTGCTAGTTGCCTATCTTCTGAGATAAATAAGCACAATACTGCAATGGATCCAATAATCCAGTTAGGTATTCTAGATTAGTATTTAAGTTTGCTGTAGATTGTGTGTGCTAAGTAAAAGTCCCATGATTCACGATTTTGGTGTTTAACCCATGTTGCAAAAGCCGTGTTGCCGGTCAGCAGATTCTGTGTAAAGACGTGCAGCACATAACACAGATCCACTCGCCATTAACACTTGTGAAGCGGATGCGCCGTGCAGAACTCGGCCTCCGTTTTTGTAGCAGACTACATTAAAACAAGTCAAATCATCCTGTCTGGGGCGAAATAGTCTTGTTTGTACAAAGTGAAGAATGTTGCCCCACAACAGGGCCTGTTTTGTTCGGGAAGAAGCAAGTGGTGTAGAGGGAGTGTTCGCTCATGGCTTCGGAAAAGCAGATGAAGTCAGCAACCCATCCGGGTTAGGGTCTGGGACACTGGTTCTCTTTAGTCCTGGAGCTGGGAGAAGCCTTCACAATATCTAGTCTGTAATTTTAAAACCATTTGGGGGTCCTGGACATTTTGAGAATCTAAGAAAGGGTAGGTAGACTCTATCCCGAGAAAAATGGATATGCTCCTGTGCAAATTTGGTTGATGGCCTCACAGGATCCAGAGACCCTGGAGCCACCCCCGATTCATGCGCCCTGGCCAGAATGGCTGCGCCCGTTGTGCCTCTTGTTTCACCAGTGACGCACCCCTGGTCTCCCAGGCCAGTGCTGCTGCTGCTGCACTGTTAGTAAATGCGAGGTGTAGCCAGACAGAAGCACCTGAAAATCCTCTCCTGTACAAAAGATGCTCAAACTGGATGTTGACGTGTATCTTAAGCTTCCAGCATTTAAGCCAATTGATGATCCTTTCAGCAAACACTGGGCATCCCGTTCGCCACAGCAGCCTGTCAGCAGTGCTTCCTCGTGGGTGTGCTGTGTGAGGTGTATAAAGAACACCTGGTGCTCAGGACTTGAAACAAAATGTCAGATGTCTTTGGAAACCCTGACGTGTTTTCATTCTCGTGAGTCACAGGCAGGCAGTGAGCACTGTCCCATAGGAGTCGATTTAACGTAGTTGCTGTAAAACTAGCTGAGAAAATTCGAGGACCTATATCCAGCCATCTGCCCTCGTATCAGTGGTCACTGAGAGTCAACTTTGGAGAAGTAGTGCCTCCCAGCCGTCCCTCACCAGTTTGTTCACAAGAACTTGTTCTTTGCCTTTAAAAGGCAGTGGTATTCAGAGGCACTAGTGTCTTTTAGGTTCTGAGCTCTGAGCACCGTTGATGCTTTTGCATACATGCTACCTTCCTGAGCCTCACGGGCTGTGAGGTATCATCGGCCCCAGGTGTGCAAGTGAGGTCACTGAGGATCAGACTTGGACAAGGGCCCTTAGGAACTGAGGGGCCTGGACTGAAGTCCCGGCACTTTGCTCTCGCCACTCCCTGGGTTTCATAAATAATGTCCTGCAGCTGACCCCAGGCCCTCTGGGGACCCTGATCCAGTAGATTAAGGTGGGGCTCTAGATAAGGGCCTGGTCTCATTCTGAGAATGGGGTAGGCTTCAACCCTGCAGGAAACCACACTGCATCTCCTGCTCCCCCTCACCCCACCCCCAGGAGTGGATGGTCAGACCTAACCAGGGAGACCATCTGATTTCCCTCAAGCAACACATCACTATCAGAGGAGACTTAAACCGAGGTAGCTATTACAGAGGACAAGCTTTAAAGTGTCCCCTGCCCTCAGGGTGCATGCTCACAATCTGGTTGGGAGAAGGGAAACATTAAAAGTTACAACTGAGTAACGCAAGTTGGGTTAAAATGCCGCGTGGGGCTGTTGAAGGCAGTCCTGGCGAAAGCACTCCCGTGGAATTGAGGTGACCCGGAGCATCCTGTGGCTCTGAAAAGTTGCGGGAGTGCCCCGACAAGATGGGCCTTATCCCTGGAGAGTCACCTACTTAGTTTGAAAAGACCTGCCCCTCATTTAACAAGGCAGACACCCTGGCCTCCCTTTAGGAATGAAGGGTTTCTTCCCCTGGCTGTGGGGGAACACGGCAGTGAACTCCCTCGGCCATAAGCCCCATGTAGGAAGGGCCTCAACTGAAAGAGACCAGTTTGACCGAGGTCACAGCTCCTTCCGTGGTCAGGCTGGTTGCTGTGGAGGACAGACCAGGGCCCTTGTCCCTAATCAGGGGAGTTCTGAAAGGTCACCCAGCTTCAAACCCCGCTATAGGGTTGGCTGAGGTGCAGCTCAACTCTCCCTGCCCTTCTTTCCCCTCCTCTCCTTCCCTGCGGGTCCCAAGGATACTTAACTCCCTGGTAAACGGGCACCTCAGTCTCCATCTCAGACTCAACTACCTTTTGGTCATGGTTAAATCCTCTAAAGAAAGTATTTGGTTCCAAACTCTCAGACAGGCCTTATGTTTGTTACTTCACTTAACTGCTGAGAGGCAGCTATTCCTACTTGACCCCCATGGTGATTGAGGCTCACAAGGCACACATGGCCCAAGATCCCCCAGCAGAGCCGGGCCGAGGTTTGATGGAACAGTTGGAATTGAAACCATTCCATTGGCCTTCTGGTCTACCCACCTTACACGGGCCCTACTGTGACCAGCACTATGGGAAAATACACACGGAGAGTTTAGAATATTACTCTGTCCGTCAGATTCCTACATGTGAACCCTCCTGAGACTTTCAGCTCAGAGCAAGGCACTGAGGACGGGGTTCAGGGAGGAGAAAGGAGGGGGGTGGCTGGCCATTGAATGTCAGAGCAAGAAGGAAGCTGAGAGACCCTTCATTCCAGCTCCCTCCTTGCTGACGAGGAGGCCCAGAAAGGCCAGGTGACTTGTCCAAACCGCTGTGTCTAGCTCCCAGCAGGGCCCAGGCTGCAGAGCCACTCCAGCTCCCTTGCTTCTGCCCAGCCACCTGCTCCCCCTACCTGACCCCTGGGACCAGGAATTGCTGGCTCAGCCTTGGCTGCCATTTCAGGGCTCCTCCTTCCCTTCTGGTTCTCTGGGCATTGATCTTGCTCACCTGAGCTGCCCCAGATTCCAGACCTTGCCCTCTGTCCACTGGCCTAGGGCTGTCCACTGTACTCATTGCCACAAAAATCCTGTTCTCCTATCTCCGAACCGGTTTGACAGCCGAGGGGAGGCTGGAGGGGAGGATGGTGGAGCCTCACCTCACCTCCCAGGCCTCACCTCCCAGGCGGGGCCTCCGTCTGTGGGGCACTGGCTCTGGGAAGCGCTTACTCAGAAGGCATCCTTCCCTCCTCAGGTGTGGACATGCAGTCACTGAAGCCACGAGCGTCTATCCCCTCCCAGCTTGTGACTCTGACCTGCCACACCTGCCGGTGTGGGAGACACACCTCCCCCTCCTGGTCACAAACACACAGCACTCCCAAGAAGGGCCTTTTTCACTCTCCAAAAACTCACCCTTCTCCCTTCCCTTCAGTGCCCAGCCTCCCACTCCCCTGCTTCCCCAGCCCGCCCAGCCCAGTCAAAGCCTCCCAGGACTGTTTGGGCCTCAGCGTGGTCGGGTGGTATGGGGGTGGCGCCCACAGCACACAGGCCCCTTCTTCATCCCTGGTGGGTTTCCCCTCCCCTGAAACTTGGTGAGTCAACACCACAGGGCCACACACAAGGCTCCTATTCAGAGCTCACTTTCCTTCTGCTCTAACCCGGCCCTTGGCATCTCTCTCTTGTTCATTCTCTATGTAGGCCTTATTCTCTCCCTGGGAAAGCTCTGCTCCCTGCCCCGGCCGTGCTCCGCCTCCCCCTCCTCCTCCCCGTCTCCCACCCCAGACACACCCCCATTCCTCATGCACACCTTCTGGGAGTTCGCAGTCCCAGCTGGACACAAACATGAAGGACGTTGAACAAAACAGAAATGTTAAACTATGAAATCCTCATTCACGTATACCCAACCGGTGTGTGCTGCCGCTGGCCCCGCAGACCCTGAGCCGGGCTGAGAGGGACTTACGCCCACACACACACACACCTGCTGCGCCTGCCCGGCATCCATTCAGCGCACGTTTGTTAGGCACTGGCTGTGTGCCAAGCCTCATGCTAGGGGCTAGAATTTAGTCTTTGAGGGGGAACAACTTTGGCAGATGCGACACCTCAGGGCAGTGCTGGGCAGGACGCAGCCAGTGTCCAAATGGGTGATGGGACCCCCGAAGGGCCTAAGAAGCTCGGCAGAGCAAGGAAACCAGTGGGTCGAGACCCCGATGTAAAGGAACAGGAGAGGATACTGGTCTGCGTGGAGGAGGACAAGGGGTGCGAGGAAGAAAAGTGGGCCTCCCTTTCAGCACCAGGGGCAGGACCACAGGAGATGACCTGCCGCCTCTGGGGAAAGGCACCGGCGGAGAGGGCTGCAGGTCGCAGTGGGCAGCCGAGGCTCCCTTCCTCCCAAAGCTGAGTGGCTCGCGCCCCCTGGTGTTCTTGTTGCTGAGATTCTCTGCACCGAGGCCTGCCGCGCCTCCGCCTCCCAGAGACAGGACCCACTTCAGAGAGCTGGTGTGAGCCGAGGTGCGTCCCCTCCCCCGGTCGTTGCTCGGCCATCTCCCTGACAGCGAAGGGTGGGCCGCGGCCACGGTCCCTGCCTCAGACATGGATAGGAGCCCAAACTAGTGACAGGGAGACCACAGCGACAACCTCTCAGGGGTGCTGTGAGCCTTAAGTGAGCAAATCAACTTCAGACCAGCTGGGGCCTAAGTAAGTGCGCGGCAAGTGACAGCCATTACTATTACGCAGCTCCTGGAACAGTGGCCGACACAGCAGCTGCTCCATAACTATTTGTTAAACAGGGGTCAGGAGGAGTCGATCGGCATTTTTTTATTTGTTTACTCATTTGCCCATTTAATTATGCTTCAAAACTGTCTACACTGTCTCTCCTGTAAAAAAAAACACACACACACAAAAAACCCTTAGCGAGTCAAGTAAGTGAGAGCCAGCGCTCTGTGGAAGGAAACAAAGATTTCAGCCATTTGGCTCCCACTAGGTGCCACTCACTGACTTAGGCACAGGGTAGGGAAATCAGTAAGTTACTGGCCCTTAGGGGATTTGGGTGCTGGCGAGAGAGACAAACATAAAACATGGTGTAGTGTGGACTATAATAAAAACAGGAACAGTCTGTGGCATAACAATTCATCCTCAGTGGAGTCAGGAATGGTATCACAGGCAGTGACATTTGTCCTGGTCCCGAAAGAGGGGTAGATGCTCCCAGGCAAAGAAGGGGATATAGGGCATTCTGGGGACTGAAAACAGCGTGAGCTGTGCACAGGGCTGCCGAGGGGTCTGGAGGAGGCTGGGCTGTGGAGGGTGGATCCGCAGAGGCAGATGGGAGCAGGAAAGGGCATGGTCTGCCCAGGGGAAGTGTTGGGACTCTGTGGTGGTTGATGGGGAGCCTGAATCGAGGGAGCATCCTGAGCAGAGGCAGATTTACCAGGATGTTTAAGCTTCAAGGACCACTCCTAGTGCAGCCGCTTCCAATCCCTGAAGGGCCCAAGCCTTGTGTTCCTCCGGTCACATTTTTGTCTGAAATTTGCTGAAGTCAGATGACCACAATCAGTTAAGACTGCTGATTGTCACTCTGACTTCTATGTCATGCCATGCTGGGTGGCCTTGGAGCAGCAGCCACAGCATTTGGGGAATGCAGCTCAAGGGAAGTTGAACAAGAAACTATCTTTGAGTGACTGTGTTTAGGAAGCCTGCAGCCGCTCCGTGTGCACCTGGTTTTCGCTAGCTGCCTCAGTGTGGGAGCGGCTCTCAACCAGGTACACGCTGCCTCCCTTTGCACAGCACCTGGAGACGCAGCACCAAGCCTGTGTCGCTACAAGAGGAGGAGAAAGGTCTTAAATGTACGGAGCCAGAAGCTGGTCTCTAGAACATTCTTCCAGTTATTGGATGTGTAAAATTATGAGCGGGCAATTTCTCATCAATGCCTAGTGAAAAGAAGATTTCTCTTTTGTCAGGAAAATATCCAGTGATGCAGTGTGCAGAATCACAAACGTGCCATAAATATGAAGATGTAATCAAAGAGTAAGGAGTCAAAAGGTGTTTGTTTTTTTTTTAATTTTAGAGAGTTCTGCTTCTGACTGAGATGAAATAGCAGGCACTGTATTTATTCTCCCACCTAAAACAACTAGACATGGAGCAAAATGTATAGTCAACAACAGTTTTCAAGACACTGCATATCAGACAACAAAGGACAGAGAGGAAGCCAACAGTGTGAGTCCTCTGATTGCCCCAGCAGTGAGGGGAGGTCACAGCACAGCCTGGCACCTCCTGGAGTCGGGGTGGAGCTGGGAGCTGGGAGGGAAGAGTATTGGAGACCTCCAGAGGTTTTCAGACGCTTCCCTGGAGGCTTCAACGGGGCACTATTCAACATACGCAGGCGAGGACCCTGGCCCAAGGCCAAGGAGAGCGCCACCCAAAAGGAGTAGGGGGAACAATTCTCAGAGCTCACCAAGACTACTGCAGTGGTTTCTGTTCTCACTGGCAGGATGACAAATCTCACACCTCACGGTTTTGTCTCTGTAATGGACCAAAGCTGGCTCTGACTACATGCTTCTTTGCTCCTACCCAAAAAGAAACAAAAATTAAAGCAAGACTTAAAAGGATCAGATTTTTTAAAATAACTTCATCCCAGACAAAGCTCAAGAATTTGTATAGAAAAACAAAAATATCCAAACCCCAAAATTAAAATTCACAAAGTCTAGCACCCAATCAAAAATTACCAGGCATGTGAAGAAAATTATATCTGTATCTATATCTATCTATCCCATAATTAGGAGAAAAATCAATCAATTGAAAATTAACCAAAATGACATAATGTTAGAATTAGTAGACAATTCCATTAAAACAGCTATTACAATTGTACTAGAGACATGAAGAATATAGAAAAGACCCAAATCAAACTTCTGAGATGAAAACCACAATATCTAAAATTAAAAATATATATATATATCTCTATTGGATGGTATTGATAGCAGATTATATACTACGGAAGAAATTAGTGCTAAACTTAAAAAAATAGCAATAAAAACTATATGAAACATCGAATGTAAAAATAAAGATTTTTAACAATGAACTTTGGGACAAATTCAACTGACCTAATATAAGTTTAATCAGAGTCTCTGAGGGAAAATATTTGACCATATAATGGCCAAAATTTTCCAAATTTGAAGAAAATGAGAAACCCACAGGCACAAAAATATCAATGAAAACTGAGCATAAAAAAACATTGAAGAAAACTACACCAAGGAACATCATAAAGCGTTTAAGCCAGTAATAAAGAGAAAAACCTTCAAACAGCCATACAGGGAAAAAACACCATATTATATACAGACGAACAACAGTAATAACAGCAGGCTTCTCACTGGTGACAATACAGTTGTGAAGAGAGTCGAGGGATAACTTTAGAGCACCGAGGGGGAAAGCTGTCAACCTAGAAGGAATTCTACACCTAGTGAAAATGCCTGTGAAAAGCCAAGGCAGAATACAGACTCTTCTCAAAGATATACAAGCTGAAGGAGCGCATCTCCAGCAGACTCCCAGGATGAGAAATACTGACGGGTGTGCTTCAGGCGAAAGGGCGGTGATTCTAGAGAGCTGGATCTGTACAAAGGAGTGCGGAGCACGAGGCGTGGTACCCTATGTGGGTAAGTGTTACAGAGTATTTTCTACACTTTAAATCTCTTCAACAATTCATCAGAATGTGCTGTGGGGTTTACAACATAAGAAGAAGTAAATCGTTGGGCACCGAGAATGCACAGGCTGAGGCATGGAGGTGTCACGGGGTAGGATTCCTATAGTATACATGAGTCAGTATATGATATGAAGGTAGACCACAAAGTGTTAAAGATATATATATATAAAACAACCCAAAGGAAAAAAATTTATAAAGCAACAAAAGAGATAAACGTGGACTCATGAAAAGGAGTCAATCTAAAACAAAGAAAAAAAGGAAAAGGGGAATAAAGAACTGATGATATAATAATAGCAAAAATGTTGATTGAAAACCAACCATCTAAAAAAGTGACTTAAAAATGTAAAAGATCTAAACAACCCAAAGGTAGAGATTGTCATATTGTATAAAAAAGTATGACTCACACATATGCTGCCTACAATAAATCTACTTTAAATATAAAGACATAAATTGGGTGGACTGTTATAGAATACTCCAACCAAATACCACAAAATACACACTATTTTTGAGTGCACATAGAACACTCACCATTAAATGTCTAAATATCGTGTTTAAAAAGACTTAAATCATACAAAGCATCTTATCTGACTACAATGGAATTAAATTAGAAGTCAATAACAGAAATGTCTCTGGAGAATCTCCAAATATTTGAAAAACGGCACTTTTTTTAAAAGATTTTATTTATTTATTTTTAGAGAGGGGAAGGCAGGAAGAAAGAGAGGGAGAGAAGCATCCATGTGTGGTTGCCTCTCACGTGCCCCCTACTGGGGACCTGGCCCACAACCCAGGCACGTGCCTGACTGGGAACCAAGCCAGTGACCCTTTGGGTCGCAGGCCAGTGCTCAATCCACTGAGCCACACCAGTCAGGGCTGAAAAATAGCACGGTTTTAAATAACCCATGAGTCAATGAAAAACCCAAAGGGAAATTAGAAAATATTTTGATATGAATGAAAGTGAAAACACAATTTATCAATATTTGTGGGACACAGATAAAGCAGTTCTTAGGCAAATACAGAATGAAAATAGGTCATGATGCTGAGAGCAATTCCAAATATACTGGGTTTTTTGGTAAAGATTTTATTTATTTATTTTTTAGACAGAGGGGAAGAGAGGGACAGAAACATCCATTGTGGTTGCCTCTCACACGCCCCCTACTGGAGACCTGGCCCACAACCCAGGCACGTGTCCTGACTGGGAACCAAACCGGAGACCGTCTGATTCACAGACCAGCACTCAACCACTGAGCCACACCAGCCAGGGCCAAATATACTTTTGAGTCCTGAAACCAGATTATAGCAGTTTAAGAAATAAATAGGAGTTAAGAAAATTAAGGTGGAAAACACTGGATTGCTCCTTGATGGAGAGCATAGACTCTATTTTCAAGAAGTTCAGAGGTTAGGGCAGGACAAAGGAGGGTAAATAGCTTGGAAAAAAGTTTTGAGATAAAATTGGAAAAAATAGTTTATTTACAGACCAAGGGTACTTGGTTAATGGTCAGAGAAATGTAAAAAATTCAGAGACATATGAAAAAAAAGTAAAGTCAGACTTTGAACCACGGTACGAAATCCAATCTAGGTGGAATAAAAGCTGAAGTATAAAACATAAAACTGTAAAGCTAATCAAAAATGTAAGGGAATATTTTTATGATCCTTGGATGAAGAAAGGACTTGGCAAATAAAACCCAAGAAGCTCAAAAACCACGTGGCAGAAATTGATAGTTCTGACTACATCAAAAGTAAGATTTGTGGTCAATAAAGAACACAATAGATAAAATTAAAGAACAATTACACTCAAAGTCTCTTCTTCGCTTTTCCCTCTTCTTTTTTCTTTCTATAATTGGACTGGGGTTATGGGAAGGAAACCCACAGAAGTGTCGCTCTTTCCTACCAAGGGTGCTTGACGTGCCTAATCACGGTGGACGCTGACCTGGACCGCCCGACTGAGGCTGCCAGGTTCTTTGCGGCGAAGCTACCCTCACCTCCCCCGACCACCACACCACTGATGTTCTGTCCTCTTTGGGAGGGAGTCACAACCTGCAGGCCACAGGTAAGGAGGGGCAATTATAGTCCACCTCCTTAGGGCCAAGTAGCTACGGAAAGCATCTGGAATTCTTCCGCATGGGCGATTTGTGTCTTCTCCCCATATATTTAACTACTTATTTACTTATATCAGTATGGAGGCATACATATTTATTTTATATTTTGGGTAATAAGTTAAAGGCTGTTTGTTGCTCATACTGTCTAGTGTTGACTACTGGGGGTGCTCTCAGTTGACTCCTGTGTTTGTTTGATTTTTAACATGGGTAGGTACGACTCACATAAGCAAAAGCTCGTTGGGGTCCTTGATAATTTTTAAGAGTGTAAAGGGGTCCTGAGACCAAAACGTTTGAGAATCCCTCTGACCCCCAAACCAGGTACGGGCGTTGTTTCTCTGCAGGAAGGGGCTGCAGACAGGGCAGAGGCATAGCAGGCCACACTTGGGCACCCACAGGGACACACGCTGCTCCGTGCCACGCTCCGCTAAGGTTTTCCCGCAGCCTGACACGCGGGAGTCCTCCGCGAGGACTCAACTCACCCTGACCTGCCTTTCCAGGAAACGCCGCTGCGGGGCGCACGGACCCCAGAGCGACCACGCGCCGGCGAGGCAGGGCCGCCGGTGTCTGGGCTGCAGCGCAGCGTGGTCCTCCGCGGGGCCAGGGTCCCGGCCCGACCCGAGCGGTCTAGTCTCCAGGCTCCGTCGGCTCGCCCTCCTGGGCCCCACCGGGCGTGCGGGTGTGGCGCCCGCGGACAAGAGCGCTCCTGCGGCAGTGGCGGGGCACGCGAAGAGGGGCCGGCCGCTCCCGGGTCCTGCGAGGGCGCCCCGTGCCCTCCACCTGCCTGTCCCCGCAGCCGGCAGCGGGCCAGCTCCCTGCTCCCTGCCCTCCCCTCGCTGGCCGGGCCGGCTGGGCCCCACAGACCCTTTCTTGTGCAATCGCACGACAGGCAGAGATAAATGGCTGCATCTGGAGACCCGGCTAATTGATACAATAAGTTCTGTAATTGCCTCAAAAATAAGGTAATGATTTGGCAGAGGGAATACTTTGATCTTATCAGCCAAGAAAGACCTCTCCAAGTGAAACTTCTGAGAGGGGCTGGAGGCCTCCAACTTGGAGTGTGAAGCCCGCAACCTTGCCCCCTGTTCCCGGCCTGACACTGCAGGCTTTTCGAGAAGGGTTGGAAGGACCCTTCTCCTCTAAGAAATGGAGAATGTGCGCACATATGCCACGTGTTATGTGTGCAGAAGGGGTGGGTTCTGGGCTGTCCAGGAGCAGGGGGGTGGTGGAGGCTGGAGAAAAGAAGGGGTGGGGGAGGGCAGACTGGGATAGGAAACCCAGATCTGGCTCAGACCTGATGAGGTTTCTTACACAGTGAGGGCCGCCAAGTGGGGCTTTTCAGGCAGGCGGGTGTGACAGAGAGCCTGGGTCCTGCCTTCTCCGAGAGGCTGCACACACTCACGCACACACTCTTGCCCTGCACCGTGGGTGTCCCTGCCTGGCAGAGGCCCCAGCACAAAGAGGATTAGAAAGATGAGCTAATCTGGTTTGTGTCCCAGACAAAGCCCCAGAAAGGGACCTTGTCTACACTGACGTTTACGGGGATAAAGGAGTGAGGAGTCCTCCTTTGGGGGCCTGCGGGCTGACAGTGTCAGAGACTCCTCCCGGCTGGGAACCAAAGGGAGCCAAGGCCCTGACCTCAGGGAGCAGGGGAGCAGGGTGGATAGTGCTGCAAGAAACAGGAGAGAGGTAAAGAGAGAAAGAGATCCATCCCCACGGAAGGAACTGGATCTCCACCCTACTTGTTTCAAGAGTGAGGAAACTGAGGCCAGGAGATGGCAAGTGACCTACCGAGTCATGCAAATCATGCATGGCTGAGTTGGGGGGAGGGGACTGAGGTTTTCTGATGTTTTCCAGGCTAGTGCACTTTGCACTGTGTTGCTGGGACTGTAGGGGAAGGTGTAAGGCTGGGGGTGAGAGAGACAGGGACAAAAAGAGGCAAGGATACACACCAAGGAAAACACAGAGAGGAACACAGACACGCACACAGACTGAGAAAGCCAGAGAGAGTCAGAAAGAGGTGACAAGACAGATGGGGAGAGTGGAAGAAGAATGAGAGACAGACTCACACAGATTCATACCGAGGGCAAGATGGAGAGAGAGACACATACACACCGAGAGGCGGGCAATGACAGAGGCTGATAAGGAGGCAGATTCAGACAGGAGGAAAGGCAGGCATAGACACACAGAGAGACAAATGAAGACAGACAGACAAACACAGAGATAGGAATAGACACAGAATGGCAGAGATATGACCCAGAGAGACACAGAGAGGTGACGTGGGGAGAGCAAGAGGCAGAATGAACTGAGGATGGCAGAGTGGGAGGGAGGCAGATAGTGGGCTCTGTAGATTTTGGTCCACTGGAAGCAGATCATTCCGGGGCCCACAGCAGGTGGTGGGGAGAGAAAGAAAGCTCCATGCTTAGCCTACTTGATACATGCAGACTGGGAGTGGGGAGCTGGAGGCAAAGTGGGAACCACCTTCCCTTGGGGTTAGGCTGGTCAGTGACCACCCAGGATCCCTGCAGCACACCCACTGGCCTCACACAGAACCTGGGCCACCCGCCCAGGATGGCCGACAGCCCGCCCACTGCCTGGCTCCAGTCCGATTACAGCCAAAGTGCTAAAAGGCTCCAGACCCCCCCCCCACCCCGCCCCCTTGGTCCCACCTCCCAAGCTTCCCTTCCTCTTTCCCCTTCTCCCCCAGCTCCCTCTCTTCCTTTCCCGGGCCCCTGGGGAAGCAGTCTACCCCCGTTTGGTCACTGGCTGGGAGGAAGGGGGTCCCTGCCCTATCAAGCCCCCTTCCCCTGTTTGGGACTGGATGCTCCTTCCTTCCAAAGCCCTTTTGGCCTGGCCTCTTTGAGACATGTTCCATGCCTCGCCTGGGACCTCATAAATACCAAGGAGAGGTCGGTCGGGATATGTAGAAAACATAGATCCCCACCCTGCCCCTTTAAAATCCCCTGGGTTCTTCCCAAGCCCCCCTCTCTTCCCTAGACACCTGCATGGGGATGCTGGGAAGGATGAGATGGCACTGGCTGGGTATGGGGAGGGGTGGTGGAGGGGGGGTGGGTTGGATCCCTGTGTGAAACCGGCCCCATTTCAAATGAGACTTGCCTCTGTTTGCAAAGAAATCTCAGGAAAGGCGGCTCAGGGCCCCTAGTGCAAGCAGCAGGAGCAGGAATTCCTTGACTCCCATCCAAACCTCCCCCCAGCCCCTTCTGGGCCTTCTCTCTGCTCATTACCATCCACACCACCTTCCACCCACTAGGAAAGAGAGAAAAGGTCATCACCAAAGGTGCAGGAAGGGTTGGGGGGGCCTCTGGGGTGGACAGGCCCGGTGGAATAAGAGCTGTTTATCTGCACCCAAGCTCCTAGAGCTGATCTCCACTCCCCTCCAAGGGCCAGTAGACATTCAAAATTGCTCAGTAGCTGTCCTGCTGGAGGCACAGCAGCAGCAGCAGCAGCCTTGGGGGAGATGGTACCTGGGGTTCTCTTCCAGGTCTCTGCTGACACCTGCAGCGTGAGCCTCCAACAGCCAAGCCTGATGTGCCACCCTCAGATGGCTTTATTGTACTTGCAAGAAAATGCCCTGCCACTCCTCCCATGTCATTTCAGATGCCCTGGCCAGTGCTGGGCACTCAGCAGGTGCTCGGTAAGCCCCTACATGACTCCAGGCAGGCGCGTCGGGACCAGAATTTGACTCCCAAACCAGTGACTCTTCCCCTGGCCCCCATTACGGTGAAGTGGGGTAGGGATGGGAGGGAGAAGCAGGTCAGGCTCTAGCCACTAGCCCAGCCTCTGGCCTTGACCCTATGCCCGGAAGTCCCACAACAAGCCCTTGCGTGAGGAGCTGAACTCTCCAGTAGTGTCTAGGACCTTGAGGCTGGAAGTTTATTTTGAGATTGGAAGCTCCAAAGTGGCAGATCCCAGAAAACCTCTTCTCTGGCTCTGTATTTGTTCTCTGGTTAAGTGGCTGAGCGCAGTTCTGCAGTCAGCTGGCTCCTGCAGCCTGGGGTCACTCCCGGGGAGCTGGGGGCTCAGAGGGCAGGGGAAGAAGGAGTGAAGCCCCATCCCGGGCCGTCCACTCTAGGACAGAGGTAGCCTGTGAGTACTGGGGAGAAGTCTTGTCCCCTCACCCACTTTCCTTTTGAAGCTACTGATGTTTCTGCCTACCCCCTCAGCTCAGCAACATGCTTTACTAGTGGCGGATACATGTGTTGTGCCAAGACACAGTCCCACTTGACTATAAAGACAGCTGAAGCCAAAGAAGGGGCCTCATAAGTGAGTTTGGGGCCCATGTGGGTGAGTCCACCCATGATTAGGGCTGATGTGATCATCTCCAGCTCCCCACCCTGCAACCTCAGGCCCATATGCAGAAATAAACACGGGGCCAGAGTCACACCCAGGCCTAAGCACACAGGGGAGTCTGGGAGAGGCTGCTGGAGCTTGCAGACTGCTGCCCAGCATCGGGCGGGACTGGCTGGGAGGAGGTGAAAGGGTGGTCCAAGGGAAGGGGCCAGCCAGCAGTGAGCCTGGGCCCACTCTTCTCCCACCTGCCCCTCTCACAAGAGCTCAACATAACATCTGCTGCTTTTCCAAGAAATGTAGGGCCAACTGGGGCCTTCTGGACTGAGAAAAAGGACAGAAGGGCAGGGGAAGGGTCAGCCGGTTGGTCTCTGTGCTCAACCCTCTCCCATGCCCGTCAGACTCCAGTCCAGCTCCACTTCCCACCTTCCCCCTGAGGGTGGGCACCTTCTCCCCTGTACCACCTGGCCCAGCCCTGCCACCCACCTGAACTCTGCTCCTCCACCCTGCCTTCCTCTGCCCCAGTGGGCAGGTCCCTTGCTAGCTCGCACACCAGCCGACTCCCTAGGTCTGTGCTGGCTGTTCTCTCAGCTTGGTGCTCCTCGCCAGACATCTGCCTGGATTGATCCCTGCCTCCATGGAGCCTTTGCTGGATCATCCTAGTTACAAATCTACTTTTTCCCACTTACGGCTTTCCTACATACTATGTTTTACTTATGATGTTTACTATTTATTGTCTATCTTTCCCAATAAACGGCAAACTCCATGAGGGCAGAAATTGTTTTGTTTTGCTTTGTTCGCTGACAGCCCTTGGTACCCTGCACGGTCTGGCACAGGGTAGGGAAGACATACATGCTTGTTGAACTAATGACCGCACTCCGCCCCGGACACAGAAAGTGAGGAGGGAAGGAGCAAGAGGTGGGAAGAAGGGATGAAGGTCCCTTGGAGCCCTTCTCCCCCGGCTGCCTCCGGGATGTCTGCGGCATCTCTGCAGCCAGCTGCGCCCTGTCCGCTCACACTCCCGCGTCTCCAACACCCCCAACCAAGAACTGACAGTGAGTTTGGGGTTGAGGGGGGGGGGGTGGGCGACTTCCATAGCGTTGTTTACACCAGGGCTTTACACTTTAGATAAATCGAGGGGAGAGGCCCGAAAGACACCCGGGGATAAGGGGGTTAGGTGGGAGAAACTGAGGCTAGAGAGGGGTTGGGGCTAGATTTCAGACGAGTCCCCAAACTTGGAGACCCAGGGTTTTAAGAAGAATTTTTACGTCTCTGTAAGGACCATTCTGCCCCCAGAGGCTCCACCTGACAGTCCGGGAAGGGCAGAGCGGGGCAGAGGGGGTGCGTGTGTGCGGCAGAGGGTGTGTGTGTGGCAGAGGGTGTGTGTGTGTGTGTGTGTGTGTGTGTGTGTGTGTGTGTGTGTTGGGGGAGTCGAGGGGAGTCGCTTTCAGCAGTAACACCTCCCACCTCTTCCCGATTTGCCACGCCCCCAGGCGGTGTGCGGTGCAGGAGGGAGGGCCAGGGGCAGTGGGGAAGGAGAAGGGTGGGATGGCGAAGGAGAGAAATGGCTCCGGGGCTTCCATCCTCTCCGCAGGACCCCCACCCCGGCCTCCGTTCGGGAAAGCCGCCCAGCTGTTTCTGATTCTTTCCTACTCGCAGCCCCGCCCCAGGGGGTGGGGGACCGAGGCACTGCGGAAGCCAGGGGAGACGGGGCTCCGCTGAGCCCGCGCTGTAACGGGCCGCGAGTCCGCATCCGGCCCGCAGGTGTGCCCCTCTGCTTCGGCCACCGATTGCCGGTCCCCAGGCCGGAGGGAAGCAGCAGGGCCGGGTAGGCGGACAGAGGCCGAGTCTAAAAGTTTTTTTGGTGGGATGGGGTGCGGTGGACTGCGGGTCGGAGGAACCGGGGCAACGAGCCCTCGAGGACAGAAGCCCCCTACCTGAAGCCGGCTGCCCAGAGCTCCCTGTCGGCGCCGTGGAAAAGGGAGTAGAGATTCTCCCGCAGCTTCCCGATTCTGCCCATTTCACAGGAGCGCGGGGACGGAAAGAGGACCCCGAGGAAATGTGCGCGTCCCCTTGCTCAGCTCCACTGTACTGTAGGTGGGCGGGCAAGGGGAGCGTCTGCAAGCCCCTGCTCCGCGCTCCCGGCCATCGCCCACGTTACTTCGGGGTCGCCGCGTGAAGGGCGCTAGGACCCGGTGGCGCGGTGTCGGATGGGACTGGGCGCCCCGGGCGCAGTGGGGCGCCGCTGCGCCCAGCGCACCCCGCCGGAGCAGGTGGGGGAGCCGAGCGGTGCAGTGCCGGGGCGTCGAGGGGCGGAGGCGGCCGCCACACCTAGGGCGAAGCGGAGGGCCGGGGCTGCGCGGGCGGAGCCGCCCTGAGGGCCGCGCGTGTCCCCAGCCTCGGCCCCGCCCCGCGCCGTCCAATGAGAGCCCGCGGCCGGAGGGGCCGTCCGCACACTCTACCCGCAGCCCCACTCCGCGCCGCCGACCCCCTGACACCGCACCCCGAGCTCCGAGCGCCGCCGTCGGCTTCCAGACACAGCTCACTGCGCCCCTCTCGGGGACCCTGCTCCCCGACTCCTGGAGCCCAGGTGCCCCTAGGTCCCCAGCCGACCGCGAGCCTATGGCCCCCCAGGGGGGTGAGTAGGAGCAGCCTGAGTGCCCCCAGCCGGTGCCGCGTCCTCGCCCCTCCGGGCCGCGCGGCGGGAGTCTTTGGGGAGCTATGCTGAAGCCGGGTGGTGCGGAGGACGCCGCGCAGCTCCCCCCTCGGCGCTCCCGCGCCCCTGTCCCCGCGCCCGCGCCCAGACCCGCGGCCCCCGACGGCTCTCGGGCTTCAGCCCGCCTAAGTCTTGCCTGCTTGCTGCTGCTGCTGCTGCTGCTGCTGACGCTGCCGGCCCGCGTAGACACGTCCTGGTGGTGAGTGTGCCTCGCAGGTCTGGGAGGGTGAGGCTCCGGGTCAGAGAGGCCGGAGGCGCCCGGAGGGAAGACGCCAGTCCGGGCACCCGCAGCTCAGGAGACTGGGTCAGCGCCTCGACGGAGTTAGAGCCGTTCCGAAGGGCTGTCACCGAAGTTGCGGAGGGACGAGGGCAGCGGTGAGGGAGATGGGGCGCCGCGCCTTGTCCCGAGGAGGTGGGTGCGGGGTATTTGGAGCAAGGACGCCGGGTGGTGGAGGCCTTTCCAGACCCCCATATGCTGTGTCCGTACTTCAGCGCAATGGCTACGTTCCGAGTTTCTCTCAGGGTGGACTCAAGAAAGCCATCACCTATCTGCGGCCTTCCAGCCAGAACGCCTGACCACCCCAGGTCGCCGCCCTGGGAGGTGGCGAAGGGGACGGCGCGCGAGGGTGGAAGAGCCTGGCTAGTCCGCCAACCCAGTAACGCAGCGCGGCTTCGGTGAGGCCGCAGCACGCAGGGCACGGTTTAGAAACGGAGCCGCGGCGACAGCTGCCCCATTAACTCCCACAATTAAAACAAAACACTCGGGCTTGCATAATTTAGGCATCTGTCTCCGGCGTCAGTTTTGAGGATGTCACTTGGAACCTTGAGACCTCCCTCCCCGGCTCCCTCTTTTTCCTCCCCGACGACCCTCTCTGTCCCCTCCAAGAACTAGGGGCTGTGGCGTCCCCAAACATCGAGACCCTATCCTCAGATTTCTTGCAGGCCGTGGACTCCACACACTTCACAAGGGGGCAGATGAGCCAAAAGGCATTACAGACCGACCACATGTCTGTTTTTCTCTGAATGCCCCTGCGCCCAGTGCCAGGATGGTGCTCGGCGTTTTCCTTCTGCGGAGCAGGGCAGGGAGGAGTTGGACTGAGAAAAGGCTCAGCCTTCTCAAACCTTTCCTCTTCACCCCCAAAGTGGTCTCTCGGACTGGGCTGTTGCCCCTCTCTACCCACGCAGTGCCCCCTGCCTCTCTTCACCCTGCCCCTCCCCAGCCTTCTCCGACCCTATCACCACCTGAGAGCGCGGTCCCTTCTCCCCGTGCGCCCTGCGGTTTTTCTCCTCTGGACTCGGAATTTCGGCTGAAGGAATGAGGGGTAGAGGGGCCAGCGAGCTTGGGCCGAAGATTCCTATCATTTCAAGATGCGTCTCTTGCTCGCCATCCCCCCCCCCCCCAACCCCGTTTTCCTGTTTCAGAAAAATCTCTCTTTTGGATCTTTTTTATCTCTGCAGTGTTGGGGAAGGCAAGGAGGGGGGTTCTGGATGGGGGAGCAGGGAGGCCCATATCTTACATCTGGCTTGAAACATTCCTTTAGAAAGGGAAAGGGAAGAAGGGGGATGAGGAGAAAAGCCTTTCAAAGTTCAGAGTGAGCTCAAAGCCACCCTTTACCCTCAAGGGCTCAGCTTGGCTGGGGACATGCCTCTTCAGTGGCCCTGTAGAGAAAGGCCAAACATCATTATCCATCCCAGATGGCAGCTTGCTTTTAGAGACTCTTGATTCCTTCTTTCCAGTTTGGGGGACTGTCTTGGGGACCATGTGGTATTCAGGTGAGGAAGTGTGGGTCAGCCTGGTAGTTTCAGCATGCTGGAGGTGGTTCCCAAAGACCCATCTGGAGTTCTCCCGAGTCCCCATTTGGTCCCCTTGGCTATTCTCTGTCCCTTTTCCTTTCTCACTCTACTACCCACCCCCCACGTGGTTCATATTAAAGATTTTGGGAAAAAACAGCCTGGGTCAGAGAGCTAGCCAGGGAGGCAGGCGGGCGAAACAGGGACTCGGCAGTCCCTGTGAACTGGGGGAGGCAGCAGCAGGGCCGGGGCAGCAGCGAGTGCAGAGGCTGTTCCATCTCAGGGCCTCTAGGCCTCACAGCTGCAGGCTCCAGGTGCCTGCCTCCGTGGGCATCCCTCCTGGGATACAGAGGAAAGCTGCTCTCTACGGGCAAGCCAGGCCCCCAAGGGCATCATCTCTTTCCCTTAGAGAAAAACTCAGCAAGGGTGGCATCCTGTACAACCCCTCAATGAGATGCTGTGGACTCCGTGTGGGGCCGCGTTCCCCTCTGGAGCAGGTCAATGCTCTCACCAGCGCTTAGTTTGCTCTTCCCCGCAGCCCTTCCCTTCCTCTCCGGCCATGCCCTCCCTCCCTCTCCCACTTTATAACTGGAGAAGGAAATGATGGTGTCTTCACAGTCTATAACAAACAGAAGAAGAAACAGGGGGCTCCTGGCATGTGCTTCCCTGTTCCATTTTGCATTCTTCAGGGGCTTGGCTGTAGGGAATTGCAAGAGCTGGACCGCGTTGTGGATTCACAAAGGGAGAGGAACAGAGTGGTGTAACATTAACATCACTGTTACCAACAGTAGCTACCATTTAATGAGCCCTCACTAATCTCCAGACACTAAGGCTAAACACTCGTGTGCATCATCTTCTTCAACCCCTCAAATAGTCCAGTGTGCTGGATACTACTATTATCCCCATTTCACAGCTGAAGAAAGTGAGAGATAGGAAGGGAGTGGCAAGAAACTCAAGTTCAACTAGCTCTGAAGTCAGACTGGCCTACTCTTGGCTAAGCCTCTCTTGCCCTTGGAATGAAAATGAGCGTGGACTTCGGAGTCAGATGTCCTTGGTTCACCTGGTTCCCCTCTGACTAACTCTGATGATAGAGCTGGATATCATCACTTACTCTTCCTGAACCTCAGTTTCTTCACCTGTAACGTGGAGATATCTCTCTCTCTCTCTCTTTCTCTCTCTCTCTTTCTCATAGGGTTTTTGTGTAGAAAAATGTTTTATCAACTGTAAGTACCTTACAAAATGATGTTGTATTGAGAGATTCGGGGAGGGTAATGGTTTTATCCCTGTGTTCAAAGCCCTGTTTGGGCTGGGCTGAGCTGAGCTGAGTACCCTAGGGAACTATAAAGGGGAAACAAGAAGAGGCTCCCTGGCCTCATTAACAAGACACGAACATAAACCATCTGCAGCTAGGCTGGCGATGTCCACAAGGAGTGACGCTGTGACTGAAGTGAAGTTTATGACTGGCTAAGGGGGAGAAGAGAGTTGGGGGTAAATCAGAGTGGTTAGGGTTTATTCAACAAGTAGTTATTAAGTACCCACTGTGTGCCACACACTGTTCTAGGCGCTGGGGATACTGAAGTGAGCAAAACAGACAAAAATCCCTGCCTTCACGGAGCAGTGCATCCAAATCAGCTGGGGATGTCGGGGAAAGTGCAGGTCCTGATTTGCTAGGCCTGAGATGGGGCCCGAGGCTCTGCCCTTCCAACAGATCCCCAGGGGATGCAAATACTGCTGTTCTGGGGACCACACCTTGAGTAGCAAGGGACTAGAGTGATAGTAGGGTATGAGTCGCTTTGTCAAAGGAAGGGATAGTCAGAGTAGGTGAAGAAAACCATTCTGGGGCCAGGAGCTGGGAAGGAAGTGAAAACTTCTGGATGGGCAAACAAAGCTAGAGGCAGTATCTCACCAGTACCAGCCCTCCAACATCTCTGTGCCCCTAACAGCTGGGCTAAGTGCTTGGCGCATGGTAGGCGTTTTGCAGCATGTGTTGAGCTGAGAAGGGAATGGGCTGGGGCCCTGGCTCAGGCTCAGGCTCACTGGTCAGCAGACCAACACCCTGTTCTGTAGAATCTTGAAGTAGCTGCTTAGCAGGGTGGTAGGAGGGGGAACTTAATTATCTTCCCATCTTAGAACCTGAACAGATGTTCCCACGCTCAGTGAGGATGTAACAAGGAGGACCAATGTGGGCTACAGCAGAATGGATTTAAGTCAGACCACAGGAAGGACTTTTTGCCAGAGTTTGGCCTGCCTCACTCCAGACTGTCTCATGAGGGCTGGATGACTGGTCTCCCATTCCCATCCAACCCCCCTCTTCCCAAGCCCCAATAAAAAAAAACAAACACCCATTGCTTAGGGCAGTACTCAGGCCGCACTGGGGAAGCAGAATGGTGGTGAGACAGGGACCAGCTCCAGCTCCAACGGTCTTGAATCTCCAAACAAAGCACCGCGGCAGTGGGTGTAACTCCGGGCTGTGCGTCAGGCGGCCCTTTCCGGCCTGGCCCAGCCCGGGGTGTTTATTTTGTTTGTTCCTGGAAGCTGTTGCCCTGATGGACAGTGCTGGGGACGCTGATTCCATGGGATTTCTCAGTGTCGGCTCAGCCCTCTCACCCCTCCCCCGGGACAGATGGGCCCCATCAGCCCTGCTGAGGTCCAGAAGAGGCGAGCTTCAGCCCTCCTTGTGTTTGTTTTAGTTGGTATCACCAGTGGTGACCCAGCCTGTGGGTGAGGGTGGGGTGTAGGAATGGGGGGAAGGGGACACCTCGAGCCCAGGGCAGTCCGGCTTTGCCCCATTACCCACTGGGAACCCTCCCTCTCCTCACCCACTTCTAGGCCCATTTGGGGCCCTTTCCCAGACCACAGGCTCATTCACAGACCAAACCAAAATCTTTCCTGTCTGTGGTAGCAACTGCCCTCCGCGGCCCCCACCTGCTCAGAGAAGGGGAGAGAAGGCGTCCCTTGATGTGTTAGGACAGGAGAATGGAGAACTCACAGCAAATCAGGGAAGGTGCTGGGTGTTGGAGAGACAAAAAGGGCGTGAGAAGTGGGTGAATGGGTCAGATCTCATTTGGTGGCCTTGTGGGAGAAAAAGTGATGATACAGTCCTGTCTTCTCTGTGAAATGGTCTTCCTGAGGCTGGTGATGGGGTCCCGGGCTAAGTGTTTAGATGAAGAGAAAATATTGCCTGGAGAAATTTGAGAATGACTCTAGCAGCCCACCCATCTTTTAGTAGCCCACCCCCAAAGACCTTCTTAAAGTAGTTCATATTCGGCAAACTGGGGATGGGAATATGGGGAGTGTCACTGTCTTGCTTTATCTTGGCCTTGGGCTTCCCAGAGCAACAGCCCTCTGCCCACGCAGGACGCCCTGCCCTGTAGCCTGGGGAGGGAGGGAGGGTTTGAAAGAATCAGGGGCTACAAAAGGCCATGGGCCTGGAAATACAGGGTAAGGGGAGGAGAGCTGGGAGTGGGGTCTTCCTCCCCAGACCTCAGGTTGGGAGTGAGGACTTTAGCTACCTGCGTCTGACAAGGGCTGCACACGTGACTCAGAGTTGCCCTCTGTGTCTCTGTTTGCTGGCCCCTCCCTGTCTCCATCCTTCTTCCTCCCAACCATGTCTTCATGGACCAGCCATGCAGGACGTGCCTCTTGCATGTGGGTGTAAGAGTGTTATCTCAGACTCTCGTTTTGTTAGTTTATTTTTCCATGAGGCTCTTCATGTTTATTAAATAAACAGGCAATGGGTTTATGTGACATGCCCACAGCTTTTTGTGTCTATGACACATGCCTGGCCTGAGTGCTGGGAGTGTGTGTCACTTTGGCCTTTGGCTAGGGACTGGTGATGCTGGGAGACCACTCAATTACTCTCTCTGCAACTATATAGCTATTTCTCCAGAGCTTGTGGGACTGGTTCTACCCATCAGCCTCAGGGAATGGGGGCTGGGGAAGGGGAAGGAACCACTCCAAGGTCTGAATGCCAAAAATTTCCCCTCCTTAATCCTCTCCTGCTGCAGAAAAGGGGCCCAGGTGCTCTGACAAGGCCATCTCCACCTTGCAGGTACATCGGGGCACTGGGGACCCGAGTGATCTGTGACAATATCCCGGGTTTGGTGAGCCGGCAGCGGCAGCTGTGCCAGCGTTACCCAGACATCATGCGCTCAGTGGGCGAGGGTGCCCGAGAGTGGATCCGAGAGTGCCAGCACCAGTTCCGCCACCACCGCTGGAACTGCACCACCCTGGACCGGGACCACACTGTCTTTGGCCGCGTCATGCTCAGAAGTAGGGGCCTCTTCCACTCTACCCAGCTCCTCCTACCCGTCCTATGCTTGGGGTGCTGAGTGGGTAGGGGAGGCGTGATCCCCTCTCCCCCGTCCTATACACTACTTCGTAATCAGAGAAACGGTTGTGGGGATACAGTTGGGAACAGAACCTCAGGACTTTAGATGTGCAGCCGGGGCCCCTCTAAGTCCCAGTGTTCTGGGATGATGGGACAAAGCAGCAGCACTCCTGAGTACCTCCCTCTTTCCTCTTGCCCTTCCTGCCCCTCCCCAGCCCCCAGTCTGTGGGTTTCCACTGCCAGGCTGAGGACCAGGTTCTCATCACCACAATCACTACCGTCACTCCGATACTCCAGACACTCCAGTAATGGGAGCAAGGGATAAACAGAAAGGTGATATGTAAATATTTGGAGAGTATGCGGTTTGGCCCCAGCTCAGCAAAAAAAAAGCTAAGCAGAGCTAGACCACGGTAAACTAGGAGAAAGGGAATGAGATGGGAAACCAGAGGTGACAGGGGGACAGGAGTGATGATTCATCAATCCTTGAGAGCAGGGAAGGAAGGAAGCAGGCAGGGGAAAGTAGCCTATCTTTCCAAACAGGCTGACCCCTCTGGGCTAGGGTCTCCCTTGTTGGGGAACTGTCCAGCAGAGTGGGCCTGAAAAGGCATGGATTGGGGACTAAGGCAGGCGTAGCTGAGCCAGGGTTGGCACTCCATGGGAGGCAACGGTTCACCCTGAAACTTTTTCATGGATGGATCCAGGGAGTCTGGAAGGAAGCAAGAGTCCAGGTCAGCCCAGGAGGTCAGATGTACAAAGAAGGGGACAGACAATAATAATGAGGAGTAGGGCAAGGGGTCAGATATTCTGGAGAATGCTCTTGTAAGGGAAGGGCGATTTAAATAAAGAGGGTGCTGGGGTTGCCCTAGGAAAGAAAAAGAGAAGAGAAATTTCAGTCGGGGGTTCTGTGGGCTGAAGAAGGGGACCTTCCTGAGACACATCCCCACCTTCCTCTCCCTAGGTAGCCGGGAGGCAGCATTCGTATATGCCATCTCATCGGCCGGGGTGGTCCACGCTATCACCCGTGCCTGCAGCCAGGGCGAACTGAGTGTGTGCAGCTGTGACCCCTTCACCCGTGGCAGACATCACGACCAACGTGGGGACTTTGACTGGGGTGGCTGCAGTGACAACATCCACTATGGTGTTCGCTTTGCCAAGGCCTTCGTGGATGCCAAGGAGAAGAGGCTCAAGGATGCCCGGGCCCTCATGAACTTACACAACAACCGCTGCGGTCGCACGGTCAGTACCTGTGGCTGTGCCTGTGCGTTTCTGTTTGCTGGGGGTGACCATGTGTGTGACCCCGGACTAAATGTGAAGGTGGAAGAGCTGAGGGCTTCTGGGTTCCTTCCAATGCCCCAGCCCCCCGGGACAGGAGCAATAAATGCAAGGGAGCTTGGGAATGCCTAGGTTCAGCCAGATGCATAGGGTCTTCACAAGGTGGAAAGTAGGGACAGGTGGAGAAAAGGAGGGAAATAACTCTTTAACACATTGCGTACCGCTCACGAGTTTTCACATGTTTCGCGTGCCATCTGTTAAGGACCTTAGATGTCAACACACTGTCTTGTCCACATCGAATGAAGCGATCTCATTGGTGGAGACCATGCAGGTCAATCTACGAAAAACTATATAATTGCACGAACCCATAAAGCATTGCAGTTACATTGTATTTTGGTCATTCGAATAGTCTTCGTCTTCAAGTTCCTGGTGCTTTTAGAAATGCCCCCTCTCAGAAAAAGGAAGGAAACCAATGAAACTGATATATTTCTGGAAGTATTTAACGATAATTTATCAGATATTCCTAGTGAGAACGAAGATGCAGATGACTGTTTTGATGATTCTGGAGACGATCTGTAGTTATGATGATTTAAATAACGTGCAGTTTGCCCAAAAACGTGCAGTCCCTGGCGTATGTCTTAGAGATTTCTATGTGGTACGCAATGTGTTAAGAAGGAAAAAGCCTGCTTCCATAAAGACTGAGGAGGATGAGGGCTTGTTCCAGTCAGTTCACTGGTGTCTGAGCACCTCCTATGTGCCTAGTCCTATGCTGGAAAATGACACGCTACAGAAGCAGAAAGTGTAGTGTCTTGAACTCCAAAATATGTGATGTGCCAGCATACTGTGATCATGAACAGGATTCTGTGGCCCTAAAGTTCAAACAGCCTATCATGAAAAGGAGAGCATTGTGGATCCAGGAAGGCTTCCTGGGAGAAGAGGTTCTTGAATTTGATCAGGAAGAATGGGTGGGATCTGATGAGGGAAAGAATGACCAATTGCCAGCCAAGACCAGGTCCTGCAGACCTCAGAGCACTTGTGTTTTTAGTTCGAGGGATGACTGAAGTGCCCTTCCTGGGTGCCTCTCCTTTACCTGCCTCCCTCCCTCCCAGGCTGTGCGGCGGTTTCTGAAGCTGGAGTGTAAGTGCCATGGCGTCAGTGGCTCCTGTACTCTGCGCACCTGCTGGCGTGCACTTTCAGACTTCCGTCGCACAGGTGATTACCTGCGGCGGCGCTATGATGGGGCTGTGCAGGTGACCGCCACACAGGATGGTGCCAACTTCACAGCAGCCCGCCAAGGCTACCGCCGTGCCACCCGGACTGACCTCGTCTACTTTGACAACTCCCCAGACTACTGTGTCTTGGACAAGGCTGCAGGTGGGTAGGGAAAGCAGGTGGGGACATGGTAGACCTAGTGCCAGCACCCGAGTAGTCACGGTTTGTTCATGCTCAGGAGTTAGGGAGGGGATGCTGTGGGAAGAGTCAGTCTCCTCCTGACATGAAAACCTTGGAAGGAGACTGATAACTGATGACTCTGCCCTCCAGCCAGTGCTGCCCAAGCAGAGGAGAGACCACTCAGCTCCTGCAGGCCTGAGGTCCATATGATACACGGAAGTGAGAGATACTACTCAGTGACTGTTAAATGAGTCACCTCTTCTCAGTACTGAGCAATGTGTGGGCTACACAGAAGCCTAAGATGCAGCCCTACGTCTCTGGCTTTTTACAATCTAGCTAAGAAATGAGATGTAACAGGTAAACAGATGTAACTGCAAAAGAGAGATGACTAGAGAAATTGAGAAGCTGATTTGGAAATGTGGAATGTAAGCCATTTCTTGAAGTGTGGGGATTATCCGGATAGCTGGAGAGAACAGGCAGATATTGTCTATGCAGAAGCAGAATGGTAGGTGGTACGTGATCGGTTCCAGGAACAGGGAGCAGATTGATCTGAGTGGAGATCTCTGATAAGGGAGATCAGAAGTAGAAGCATTGGTTGGGATCAGACCATAAATGCCCTTGAAAGGCTTCACCCAGTATGCTGCCATTGAACACTCTAACGTGGAGTTGGGGAAGCAAGGAAAGAGAAGCTTCCTACCAAGGCCGGCAGGAAGCAGCAAATATCTGACAGGTATTTGTGGTGGAATTCTTGAGGATGCTGGAAGGTGATATGGATGCTTTGAAGGTGATCACCTCAAAGAATGGAAGTTGCCATCCTGGGTCAGACTTTGGGTTCAGAAAGGGTAAACTAGGAACAACATGCAATGCCCCCAAACTGGCTCTTCCCCTGGTGACTGTCCTGGACTCCCAGGCCCAGACTCAGCAGTCAGGGCTTGGGTGAGGTGGAGTAAAAAACCTCAGCTGTCTTCAGTACTGTTTTATTTTTTCTTTTAAAGATCTTATTTATTTACTTTTAGAGAGAGGGGGAGGGAGGGAAAAAGAGAGGGAGAGAAACATCGATGGGTTGGCTCTCACATACACCCGATGGGGGACCAAACCCAGAACCCAGGCATGCGCCCGGACAGGAAATCGAACGGGTGACGCTTCGCTTTGCAGGATGATGCCCGCCCAGCCGAGCGAGCGACACTGGTCAGGGCTTTGGTACTGTGTTTTCAACCATCACTGTCATTGCTGGAGAGTCAAGTGGTTCGGAGCAAACCTGGGCACAGAAGCAGGGTAGGGCTTTACCCACGTAACAAGAACAGCCTGTGTACTTTGAAGGGTATTGAGACAAAAGGGTTGAGGAAGCCCATCTGATTCCCCGTGATTTCCTGGGATATAACTGAGAGGACTACTTTCCAAATGCCTGGAAATCATTCCATCACATCCCAGGTGTGAGCCTATGCTAGCTAGCTACCACAGCTAACTTGCCCCTTTGGGGAAGGGTCTTTGGAATCAGGAGGGAGGTGTTAGTTTTTCTCAGAGGCATAAAATTAAGTCTCATAAAACACAAAGTGGGGCCTGGAAGTCAAAGGGTCCAAGTCACCCTGAAGGGAATATGGAGCCGGAGCTCCCTTCAGAGCAGTGCTGTCCGACTGAACCTTCCGTGATGGCAGAAGTGTTCTCCATCTGTGCTCTCTAACACAGTAGCCACCGAGCTACACGTCATTACTGAGTATGTGAAATACAGCTAGTGTGACCAGGGAATTACATGTTAAATTTTATTTAACTTTAATTACTGTAAATCTAAGTGACCATATTTGATATTTGGCCAGTGGCCACTACACTGGATATCTCAGCTCCAGAGGGTAGAAGAGACTTCTCGTGCACATGAAGGACTTAAGACCCAACTCTCGCAGTTAGGAGAACAGGGTACATAGAAGACCTAGTTGGCCACACTCTGGAGCAGTGGTCTTCTGACATTTTAAATTATATGTTCCTATTATTTAAGAAATTTGAGCATGCATCTCTTATATGTGTATATTCACTTATAAATTATATCAAGGTTCTGCTGTACTAATATGTACATTATAAAATACAACAGCCCTGGCTGGTGTGGCTCAGCAGATTGAGCACCGGCCTGCGAACCAAAGCGCTGTGGGTTCGATTCCCAGTCAGGGCACATGCCTGGGTTGCGGGCCAGGTCTCCAGTAGGGGGTGTGCAAGAGGCAACCACACACTGATGTTTCTCTCCCTCTCTTTCTCCCTTCCTTTTCCTCTCTCTAAAAATAAATAAAAAAATATTTTTTAAAAACACAATACAGAATAGATATTTAAATAATAGATATTAAATTGATAGGGTAAAAAACAAATACAGAAGTTCTAGCATTTTCCTCCCATATCCCAGTGGAATGTGCAGACTCCTGCTATAGAAGTCAGTTAATTTATTCCCCTTCTTCTTCTTCTTTTTTTCTTTTTATTCCCTCCCCTTCTTGAGCTCCCAGGCTAGCCATTTCCCATCTCTGGGAGAGGGTTGGAGAAGATACTGTCTAGAATCCATCCCATCCAAAATTCTATCATTTTATGATCTGTTGGCAGGATCTCTTTTGCTAAAATCAGTGAGAATGAAGTCCTGAGCATTTTCTGTGCATGGGGAAAACATTATCCCTGCCCTTCAAGAGTTCCCATTGCCAGGGTAAGGCAAGGGATATTCTTCAGGAATTCCTTAGGGGTATGCCTCCCCCAAGTCAAGATACTCAGTTCACCTCCTGGTTTGAATAGAGATTGTAGAGATAACATAACAGTCCACTGAGTTAGATGCTGTTATTATGCCTGTCTTCATATGAGAAAACTGAAGCCCAGAGGGATGAACTGACTTGCAAATCACATAGCTAACAAGTGGCAGGCATGGGATTTAAACCTGGACACTGACCCCAGGCCCATGCTTTCACGGCCGTACTACACTACTTCCCTATGTAGTGCAACTTAAAGCTGTAACAAAGGACCAAGACGCCAACAAGTGGTAGCTGGATCAGAGTTGTGGCAAGACTTTCTGGAAAAGAGAAATTATAGGCTATTTTTAAAAAACTTCTTATTATGGAAAAATCCTAACACACAAAAGAGAGTCTTCACCTGGCTTTGACAATGACACGTCTCAAGGCCAAGTTTTGAAGGGGTCTGGGAGTGTGCGTGGCAGGGAGGGCACTGCTGGTGAAGCCAGTGGTCTCGGGGCAGCCCCTGTGGTGGGAGGAAACCGGCCTGGGGCGGAGGTATGGGAGGGGGTGATCAGGCTGGCCAGTGGGGTGTTTTCAGGAGAAGAGATTCTTCAGGGTGAAGATGCGGGTAAGGGAACTCAGAGCAGCTGGAGTGAGGAAGCGCTAACTTGGTTCGCACTCTCTCTCTTCCCCAACCCAGGTTCCCTGGGCACTGCAGGCCGCGTCTGCAGCAAAACATCGAAAGGGACAGACGGTTGTGAAATCATGTGCTGTGGCCGAGGCTACGACACAACTCGAGTCACCCGTGTCACCCAGTGTGAGTGCAAATTCCACTGGTGCTGTGCTGTGAGGTGCAAGGAGTGCAGAAACACTGTGGACATCCACACCTGCAAGGCCCCCAAGAAGGCAGAGTGGCTGGACCAGACCTGAACACACAAACACCTTGCCCATCCCTGCACTTCAGACCTCCTGACGCAAAAGCACAAGACCTTTGCATGCACACCTTCCTCCGCCCTCGGCCCTGGGCTGCTACAGCTTCTATGTAAGGACTTGGAGCATGATCCGGAGGGACTCTAGTGTCCTGGCTGGTTCCTGAGCCCTGGGAAGGAGTTGACAGGGAATGTGAGAAACTGAGCAGCTCTCTGACTGCCCGCTCTGGAGGTCAGAAGGGGTCTTCAGAGCAAATGAGTTGCACTAAAGCACACAGTCAAGGCTCATGTTTCTTTTCCCTGTGCTGGCTTCCTGACACTTGTGTGTGTGCAAGAGGAAGGATACCTGGAGAGAGCTTCCTTTCGTTCCCACCTGGCTGAGGGTGGATGGGACAGAGATGAAACTGCGTATCTCTTCCCTGAGTCAGTTTGAGCAGACTGCCTGGTACCCCAAAAGAAACTCTTAGGCTACAACATTCTTCCATTATTGAGAGTTAGATGAGAGTTAGCCACAGTGGACAAGGTTCCATTCATATGCTCATATGTTTATTAACTGCTGTGTTTTGTAAGGGAAAAAATTATATGACTATACAAACATACATTCCCTTCCAATCTCTCTCCCCTTTTCAGTCCGTATTGGACAGCACTGGCCCTTTTGCTCACTGGCTGCCTGCTCAAAGTGAGGGCATGCCATGGTACCCATGCCTGCCAGATCATTAGAATACCCGGAAACATCCAGAGGAAGTGGAATTTAGTAAGTCTGCCTAGGCCTTGGGATTTTATTTTTTTATTTTTTAAATTCTTCATGCATTATTCTGGTGGTCAGCAGGTTGAGGGAACATGGAGAACAAGGTGTACAACGCGTGGAGGTGGGAGAGGGGAGCAGTCCTGATCTCAAGGGCCCACCCGGGGTAGCAGTGCACAGCAGGCGGGTACAGACCCCTAGCTCTGGCAGTTTGCAGGAGAGGATCCTCACCTTTGAGGCTGGGGGGCAGGATCCAGTGATTACAGAGGGAAGGAGAGCTGGGCCTTGGGGCCAAAGTGGTAAACAGCTTAGAAAGCAGCCTTTCCCCATTTATTCAACAAATCTTTGTTTAGTGACTCTCCCAGTCCTGGTGATCACCGTTGTTCATTCCGTGTTTGGCTTCAACAGGGAGTTCCTTCTGTGCTACTAATCGCTGCCTAACTAAGCTTGCAGTAGCCAAGTCTCCAGAGACAGCAGACAGTCAACAAGAGGGTACGACACGGAGTCCCAAGAACTGTGATGTCCTATTCTTATGTGATTTGAACAGTGGTTATCTCTTGCCTGCTGATATTTGAAAGGAGCAGAGTAGTGTAGAAATTTGCAGTTATGACAGACATGGGTTGGAATCACAGCTGTTTTTGATATTTTTAAGCAAGATACTCAAATTCTCTGAGCCACTATCTTCTCATCTGTAAAATGACGGTATGAAACTATCTTAGATACTGAGTTTCAATTATGCCTCAAACTCCAGCCAACAGATACTCTTACCAAAGCCCCAAGCTGGTCTAGCCCATCATGACTGACTTCAGAACCTCCGGCTCAGAACAATAAAGTACTGACAACAGGCCGTGGATTAAGGAGCCTACACAAGGAATTCTGAATATAGCCGTGCTCCCCTTCCCAAGCTCCTCTCCAACATCCCTTGGGGTCCTTGCATGTTTGTGGAACAGCTTCACTCTGCACAGGCAGCAGAAGGGAGCCATAGCTCTGGGCCATGGGGGCAGATTTATTTGTATGATAGGACTAATATTTGTGTAACCTGCTGAGACCTGTGTGGGAGAGTTTGGGGTGGTTTTTCTTTTGGCGAGGGGGTTTGCTCCGATTTCACATCCATTAACACAAAACATGAGCTAGTCAGGGCCCTTGTGGTCTGCGGTGAGGGGATTCCTGTGGAGAAATAGGACTGAGTGAGTCAGGCCAGGGGAATGTCTTCCTTGCGGAGTGGAGTCAACTGGATAACTGATGAGCCAATGGTGGGATTAGGGAGGGGGAAATGGGAGGGGAAGAGAAGAGCTTCTGACATCTAGAGCTGGGATTAAGAGGAGGAAAGCCCTAGGGTAGTGGGAAGGTGAGAGGGTTACAGCTGGTCTGAACTCAAGGACAGAGTTAACTGAATTTACAAAAGGGTGCCGTCTTGTGCGCTGGGCCCCTGGGAGAGTCTCAGGTCCCAGCTAACCCCTGCTCTTGTAAGAGCATCCAGGCCACTGCATGAGTGATAGCCTAGCCCTCCCATGGGAGATCAACCTGCGTTCAATCTACCTGTGCTCTAGTGTCCACCCTTTTTTGGGTCTCACCTCGGGGAAGGAAGTGGGCCTCTTCTGGCATCTAATACTGCTCTGGGCTTTTCTCTGGGCTCCAAATTCTAATTCATAAAGACGCAAGTTTTGTGTTTTCCTGTAACTGGTTCAGAGATGAGTGAGCTGTTCAGAGAGCAAGAGGTTTGAAAAGTGGGGCGGACAGGGAGAGACAAGAGGTCCACATAAGCCCCACCACAGAGGTTATGTGGCTCCAAGAAGGAACGATGGCCAAGCAATTAATGTTTCCTCTTACTCCCTAGCTTGCCTCTGCATTCCGATTGGCTTTGGATGGCTGGCATCCATTCTGTGCTATACAAACAGAAACTAATTTATTTGGAACAAGCAGCAAAATGAGAACTTTATTTGGTGTAGTCAGGGCTCCACTTGGTTCTGCTGCTACTCACTCACTGCCTCTAGTCCCCCCTCCTGCTTGCCCTCCCCTATTCAACAGAGGTCTGTCCCTCAAACCGCAGTCTCTTAGCCCCTCTCCTCTCTTCCAGTCCTTCCTATGGGTCCTCTTTTCTTTTAATTTTTAATGTTTAGGTATGATGCAGGCAGAAAGTGCTATTTGGATACAATGTGAACTGAAGAGACATTATCTCTATCCTTTAAGGATCTTAGAATCTTTTAGAGAAGGTATGTTACTGAAGTATCTCAGCTGCACAACCTGCAGCCAGCTTCTCTTATGTACAAGTAAGGATGCCAGCCTTAACTGCGCCTTGAAGGTAAGAGCCAGCCTGTATCATTGCCCACCTTGAGTAACAGCACTAACCCGTGCTCTTCCTTAGAGTGATGCAATCAGGGACTTGAGATTATTTTAAAGAGTCAAACATTGCCTGGCCCTGAGGGTCTGTTCTGTTTGCAAAAAGCCTTGTCAGTCTGACTCATGACCACTCACGGCCTCATTTCTCTTCCTCCCTTTTGCAGAGGGTAATTTCTTCCCCTTCTCTCACCTCCCTCAGCAAGAACACCAACCGCCAAGTCCTTGCCAAATTCTCAGACCCACTCAGAACATTGGCTTCATATAAGAGAGATAATTAGAATTTTTTCCCCTCTGCCTTTCCGAGTTTTTATTTAAATGCCCTCAGTGGTCACAGGGCAGAAGCCCAAAGGAGGACATATTTCTCATCCCCGGGAGGCTGTCGGCCTCGCTCCTGCAGCCAAATTACAGCACCAGAGAACAATGTGATGCATTCCTGGGCAGGTTGGTGGGACCCTGGGCGCCTGGGCCTTGTGGAGAGAGGTGCCAGACACAGAGCTCTCCGTAAGCAATCCTGCAGGGCCGCCCCCTGGGTGCAGAAATGAAATACGGGAGAGCTTCGCATTACACAGAGACCTATAGCTCACACCTGGTTATTGATGGCCTCGGTGGAGGCCTCTGCCCCCATCCTCCACTTAGGAATTGCCTGCTACTATGGGGGCTGGGCATCTTTGAAGCAATGTTGGAAAACTAGAGATGCTTCCTTTTCATGCTTTGCCCTTCCCATATGTACACAACCGTGAGGATACACACACATGTGAGGTGCACATATACGGTCACACATAAGCATACATGGACATGCACATAGTTTCTCTCATTCTAGTCATCCTCCCTCTCCCCAGCTGTAAAAAAAAAAAAAAAAAAGCAACTAGACTTCAATCAAATCCTTCCAAAATCATACCAACAACAGAGGTTCAGCGATAACCAAGGAATATTTAAAAAGTCACATTATTAACATGCAAGCAGCTGTTTGGTTTGGGGACCAGCTGTCCACTGGGGGTGGCAGGAGAGGGAGGCAGAAAGGGATCAACAATGGGCAATTAGCACCCAAGCAAAGGGTCAGAGACATCTCCGGGCTGATTCCCTCCGGAGACAGCAGGATTGGTGCCCCATGTGCCGTGAGCAGGTCCTACTGCTCAGGACCTGCTGTTTTTAACTCTTGTTAGGTTAGAAAACGGGACAGCTTTGGCTTTCCAGGGATGGTCTCCCCAAGAGAGGTATTAGAAAGGAGCAAGCAGTGGCTTTCCTAGGGTAAATATGTCACAGTTACTGCTTCATGAACCGAAATTTCCCAGACGTTCTTTTCTTTGGGTGATTGGCAGGTTTCAGGCAACAGCTAGTGGGGTGTCAGTAATATCCTGCCCCTGACCCCAAGGGGATAAAAGAGAGGGCATTTTCCTACTTCCCTTTCATGACTCAAATGATCTCTAAGCATCTTTATGGCTACTCCTCATTTATTTAAGATGTTTTAGTCATCCTGGATTTGAGAACCCTAACTCTGAACCATCTTGGCTTAAAATTTCCCTTTGCTCACTTCCATTCTGCCTGAGTCTATGGATGGAACAGCCGGACACGGGAGTTCCCTTTCTTTGACCAAAAAGAGCCAAAATTTGGTGACTTTATTTCAGTATCACCAGCCCCTATAAGCAGGCCTGACCAAAAAGAAAGGCTAAGCTGAGTGAAGAAAAAAGGAATCCAGTTTAATCCACAGCTGTCCTATTTGACAACTTTCAAGGTAGGGCTTCCCCAAGAATAAATGTGGGATATTCCTGCAAAGCTTTTTTATGAACAAAATGCTTTAGCAGATACATAATTATCAACCAGACCTGTGAGGTAGGAGTTTCACTCACTGCACAGTTGCTGTTCAGAGAGGCTCAGTGATTTGTCCAAGGCCATGTGGGTATTGAGTGGCTCAGCCAGAACGCAAACCTAGGGCTTTGGACTTCAAATCCTGGGTGCTCCTCAAAGACTGAGGGTGCACAGGGCTGGAGGCACCACAGTCCCAGCACCTTCAGAATAAATTAATACAAAATATTCTAGGAGGGTACATCTGAGTGGAATTTACAAAAGGAACGGCCTAGGCTTTCTCTAACCTCATCAATGAATCCCCTTTTTGCCATTTGTGCCACAATTACCACCATCACCACATGATCACCATGCTAAGTAGTTCACGTTTAATCAACTCTGGCTCTTAGTTTTTTCTTTCTTTTTTTTTCAGGGCTCTTCTTTCTATTCCTGTTTTCTTCTTCTAATTTTTTTAAAGATTTTATTTTATTTTTTAGAGAGAGGGGAAGGGAGGGAGAAAGAGAGAGAGAGAAACATCAGTGTGTGGTCACCTCTCATGTGCCCCCAACTGGGGACCTGGCCAGCAACCCAGGTATGTGCCCTGAAGGAATCAAACCAGGGACCCTTTGGTTCGCAGGTCAGCACTCAACCCACTGAGCCACACCAGCCAGGGCCCTTTTCTCCTCTCTAAATTAACACTTAACCATTTCTTTTAGTTTATCTAGTTCTTTTAAAGTGATGCTAAAAGTGAAGACAGTAGAAGTAGTCATGAGAAGCCACATGAGGAAGTTAAGGCTTTGGGCTTTTAAAGTATGTATTAGAATTTCCTTTGGGACGTCACTCTTTTTAAAAATGCTGTCAACCTCTGGGCTAGGAAAGAATGAACAGGAATGACAGTGCTAAAAAACTATCCCACCCCAGGCCAGATGCCTACTCACAGCCTAGTAAGACCTCTAGCTGAGACAGATAATTTATCTCCACCAAGGCAAGGAATATACCCTGCAGAGAAACCCCTGCAAGATGAGGCAGACAACAGATTTTCACTTGATCAAAAACTTTTGCTGCTTTCAGCCCTTCCTCCCACCCTCATACAAAATCTGGGCTTCTGTTTAGATCCAAGACAGTGAGACAAAGCAGCTCCAAGACGATGTGTGCGAGGGAAACCCTTCCCTGTGCAACCCTGGAATGCATTTCGTTAGAGACAGCAGAAGCCCTCACATACCCCACCTATCCCACCCCTGCACCCCAACTGTGAAGGCAGGAGGGAAAGCTGCAGGAACGCAGTGTTCATCAATCACAGACCTGGGATGCTATGCCGTCCTGCCCTGGGCCCCCAGTAGAGCTGGAGGAAGAACACCTCGTGAAAACAGTCCACCTATAGGCAGGATTTGTCCCAGAGCAAACCTTACTTCTTGGTCCATCGATCTTGGCTCTCACTGCTCTCCCTGCTTCCCACCCCCACTGCCTCCGCATGTGGGCTCAGAAGTCATCATCTAAAGAATTCCATTGCTCACCTCCTGCATAACAGCACAGCCCCATGAGGCCGCACACCAGATGGAGGGGATAAAAGTACGAGGTCATGGCTTCTAGCAAGAGGCTTTTTCTTAAACTAACCCTGACTCCTGGAAAAGAGGCAGAGCAGGAGAGTGTCGGGTGAGCTGTTGACGACAGCAGCTCATAGGTCTTGTGTAAAAAGGAAGGAAAAAGCTAACTTGGCTTTCAGTGGAAATTTCCCTTACTCCCATCTCCAGATCTACTCCTGGTTTCACATCCACTTCTTGAAGGTGTCTGAGTAGAATGCAGAGAATGTCCAACCAAAGGGTGAAATCATTCCCAATTGTAGGGACCCATTCAGCAGGCTGCCACACACACAGTAAGGAGGAGGCCAAGCCCTGAGCACATGCCCTGTTTCTCCAGGAATGCAGCTATGAGGTAAAGGGAAAGGGTATGGAAAGTGGACTGGAATCCAGGGGAAATTACAAAGGTTGTCAGTGTGTAATAAACACAGACAAGGGGATGGAGGAGGAGCATCATTTCTAGCATCAGTATGCTGTCGGGTGATGGTGTATAGAAGCCATAATTACAAAGAAAGATTAACGGAGTGAGAAGTCTCAGAATTCAGGAATCAGGTGAATGAGATTTCAGAATCAGGCCCTCTGAACTCAGACCTTCTATAATGGTTAGCTTCTGAGTTGGATTTTTAAAAGATAAGGTATGGACAGGTTGAGGGCAGTCAGAGGAACACATTCTAAATAGAAACTGGTTTACGCTGAAACTTAGAAGCAAGAATGTGCAAGCAATATATAAGGAATTCCAAGCAAGTACATATTATATACACTGGGGAATACAGAGAAATTAGAATGCTGAGATCAGGACTTAAGTAATGCGAGGTGACTGTATGTACCTAGACTGTCAAAAGGTTCGGCGTCCCCCACAGAGATACACAACATCTTGATCTATGTCAGTCAACACCAGGGCACCTGTGGGAAAGTACAAATGACTATTTGTTACACATACAGGGACTAAAAGAGAGCTACCCTATAAAGCCTAACAAAATGTGAACTACAGCTCCCTATCATTTGAGATTCTGTGCTAAATAAGAGATATCAAATATCCTATCCAGAATCATGATGTTTACAGGATTATAAATCAAGCCAAACTCTTAAGAAATTAGAATGTAAAAAAGAAATAATTTCAAATAGAACATGCATGCTTCTTTCCCTTACTCCCAAACTTAAACTTGACAGGTCTCCTGTATCCCATTTGGCATGTTGGACTCTCGTAGCTGGCAACGAGACCTGAGGCCACGGTGAACAGGAGGAGGGCCACGAAAGAGCTCTGGGGACTGCAAAACCAGTTCACTGACAAGTGGGAAGACAGTTCTTGTGCACTACAGGCTGCTAGAGCAGCAGCCAAAGACAAGAGACCAATTCCAATTTCATGATTTTCAATTAGGTCCCTGGCTTCCTGCATGTGTTGAAGGTAAAACAGAGCTATTCATCAGGCTTCTGTCATACTTCCTAACTGAACTTCCCCAACCTCTGAGGACAAAAACCACAAGGACAACCCTGTGCCTCCACAGCACTTTCCTGGTGGCACTTTCAGAAACAGAGTATTGGAACATGTATTTTATATTTATGAATATTAAATAAGCCAAAACGTGAGTAGTACCCTAAGTTTCTGTTTTACTTAACTGCCATGATTTGGTACTGGGAGGGAGGCAGCCACTTAACAACGATAGCATTTATTGGTATCATCTTAGTTTTTTCCTCCTTCCCTAGGCAGTTTATAAAAGGTGATTTCTGAAACCCTTCACAATAGAAACAAGCTCAAGGGTTCACATTCAACTGTGACACGACGAGGAATTCATTAAGAAGTATGTTTCAGGTTGCACTATAATTTCCCTATGTAACATAAACCCATGGAATCTGACATAAGCTGATTGCTCATGCTGGTTATTTTATTTACATTTCTGAATGGGAGGGATTTCAATACTCATAAAATATCTAACTGACTTATTATTTTTCATCTGTTCTCCCAGAGCAGCTATTATAAAATAGGCATAGAGACAGAAGTCTCAACTTGTATGACTGGTTAAGTAAGCCACTAGGGAAAAGTTATTGCTCAAAAGCAATTTTTTAAAAATTCAATAAGGAGCTTGTGGCTAAACAAGAGATATGGTTACTTTCCATGTCATCTGAAAGATAATAATTAAGTAACGGTATTCTTTATCTTTGTCCAAGTCCTACGGGAGTAGTTGGTACCTTCACAGGAACTCAGTGGCCCGGAGTTTACTGAAGTTTTTCTCTAGAGACCTAACATTAGCAGATACAGTCTGGTATCGGTGTGAACACAGGTGAATGGGTGAGAGTGGGATTCTCCTTATACACCAGAAATATAAATGTGCCTAATGACATTTCCCCTATGAAAAGATAGAACTGTCCAGGATGTAGAACTGGTCAGCAAAATTTGGCTTAGAAGAGAAGGAAAAGGAGCCTTATTTTAGTGCCTTAATCCAATATCCTTTCATTATTTTTAAAATTAACATGATTCGTGCCCGTTAGCAGAATCGGTGGCTGGAGGATGGAGCTTTGGCACTAACAGTGGGCGCTGGGAATTTGGAGTGGCTCTTTCCCAACCTCCCTCCACAAAGCCGATTTTAGTCTTAACTCTTGCTAGCCCATACTGCTTCATAAGGACATGGCACTGTTTCGTTTTCTGAACCAGGATGTTCCTTAGCCCTTACTAATCTGTCATTATGAAGAATAAGAAGATATAAATGAAGAAGCTGAAAATGTATGAGTATGGAGGCTTTTGCCTTATGGCCGCTACTACGTAAATCTGAGGTGAGACATTCCTTATTTAAATTGTGAATTGTGGAGTGCTTCATTTTTTTTTTGATACCACTGTTTACAAAAACACAAACTTTGCCAGTTAGTTGTAAAGATGAAAGTCCTCCATGTCTCGTGTTTTAAAAATAAAAATAAAGAGATCTTTTGTTTGACTAAAAGGAATTCTAACCAAATAAATTCTTCTAAAAGGAAAAGTCTTCATGAGTCCAGATTGACTTTTTGGGTCATTAAATCTTACGTGAGGCACGTGAAAATAGCTCATCGGTCACTTCTACTCAAATGAGTAAATATGCAACGGTGAAATAATCTGTTATGGCCATAGCCTCTGTCTTATATCAGTGCATCTCTGCCTGTCTCAAACTCCCTGCACTAGAGTGTGTTATTTGTGAATCGGGACTGTATTTTGTACTTCGCCAAGGTGCCCAATAATAATCTGTTCATCGAGTGAATGAATGAATGAATGAATTCATTAGTATTAACATCTAAATATAATAAATTCAAATATCAAAAACTTACAGTATGTTACAGAATAACCAGTACCATATTATAGTATGTTTAGAACAATAGTTAATGTATTGTTCACTGCTGAGTCTCTAAAAACTAAATTTTGAAAACAAATTAAGATAAGCCCTATTGGAGTTCTTTCATTCAATAAGCCTCTACTGAAAGAAAAATCTTTTCAGGGTATCCAGAACTGAACTGCATGTTCTAGGGCATTTTTTAAAAGATGGTATTACGATAGCTAAAGTATACCAAGAGCAAATTAGTAAGAGAAGTCTGCAAAGTTAAGGCTTAGTTGCATTAGAGTCCCTGGGCTCCCAATAAAGGCTAATTCCCAAAGGGCTCAGAGTCAAGTAAATAAAAAACCCAGCTGAATTTTATCAGAAGGCAAAGTTTCAACTTTGAGTACCCCAGCAACCCGGGATGAATTATGTATAAGATCAGTAAAGTGCCTACACCCACGCCCCAGCCCGAGAACATTCTGCTATCTCCCTGTGACTGAAGGAAACAACAGCAACGTGTTTGCCTGCCAAGAACAGTTGCAGCTATACTCCAGGTAGGAGTCTAACAACACTGAGGGATTACAATGTTATTGTAAAGCTGCTGCTACCTGGGAGTGAAAGCGTGAACTCTGGCTTCAGAAATAAACTGGGGCTCCGGCATATTGAACAGATGAAAACAAGAGGTGGAATGTTATTAACAGAGTGTGAGAATATGCTGCCTTCCTAAATTCTTCCCCAAACTTCTTCTCTCTCTGTATGTCCTATTAGTAATATGCAAGAGTGCTTAATGGGAAGACAGCCCTTTGCCACAGTTTGAAGAATGGACACACATTTCATTTCCAGAAGGCTAGAAATTACAGGGTGAGGTCAGAGGGTGGTTACATGGTCTGAATTTCCCTGAATATCTGTTCTCTTAATTTTGTTGAGCATCATCTGAAGCCCAAATAGTTTCTTCTTTTGAAGCTGGCTGTCAAGTTGGAGCTAAAAAAATCTGAATGTTACTATAGAACTAAAAGAGATAATTGAATTTTTTCCTCAAATTCAGATAGGATGCCATTAACACCCAATCTTTTACTGAGGCCACATCAGCACCGAAGAACACACCCTATTGATACAAGTACTAGAAGTGCATTTGCTACCAAAAATTCCCAATTTAGCAAAAAAAGCCCAAATGATGATATTTTAGACCAAGTTTATTCTGCTCAGTTAACAGCCCCAGCCATGATCCTTCACAAAATAACCCTTTGATTTTGAAAGAAGAGCGGGGTAGAAACTTAAGATATATATCTTCTTACTTTACATTAAAGCTTTTTGCTAACCATCTCAGAGAGTCAAATTCTCTCTGAATCATTACAGACCAATGCCTACTGTTTCTGTAGCACTACTGCACATTGTAGTCAGAGAGGCTGAAGTTCTCTGTGCATATGATGTCAACGACTAAACAGTGTTCTTTAAGTGGCTTACTAGCAAGAACAAGAATGAAATTCGAGGGAATCAGTTTGAAAGACAGAGAAGCAAATGTGCATTCTTCAAAGCGCCCAAGTCCACCACACTGTGAAGAGTTCTCCAGGCAGCTTATTTGTCTCCTGCGTCTCCGCCTTTGCAGTGAGCACTGCTGGACTCTAACTGCCCTGTCCACTTTTCTCCTCTTAAAACTTTTCTCCACGTTAATCTCCGACAGGAAGACTGCTCTAGCAAAACCATTTTGCTGTAGCCACTCCGTCATTCTGTAACCCCACAGCATTACTGTTTTTGGTTTAAAGTTTATTCTTTTGTACTTGTTTTGGAATTAAGTTGTGAAGTGACACATACACCATGACTGAGGGGCCACCCATTGTGTAATTCCAAGCAGAGCACTTCCCTTTACTGACTCAGACTTCCCTGTAACACTGGACAGGCACGATGTGCCTCCAATGGCCCTGGTCAGAGTAAGTGAAGGTATAACCTCTTTAAGAAAAGATAATAACTAACTGCAGTCCAAATTATTCTTGGGTTAGAATTGTAATACATTAGTTCTTCTGAGCATTCAAATTTGATTGGTAAGGGAAGGAGCTAAGTTCCACTCAAGAAAAGAAGTTTAAAACTATTCAAGGTTATAATTTTCTTCTGCAACAATAAAAAAGAAATTAAGACAACTGACATAGAAAACAATTAAAGAAACAATTTTCTTCTGTATCACATTGTTCTCTCCATTTAGAGGAAGGACTATCATGAATCTCCAAAAAACAGAGATGTTTTCTGAAACAAAACTCAGCAGGTTTCCTAGGAGAATTCTAGCATCACCAGTGCAGCGGGTTTAACACAGCGATTTGGGCCAGTGTCTAGCACAGCTCTTCTGAAAACGCTGCGCTGTCCCTTTGACCCACGTGCTGATGGCTGAGCGGTAGATAGATCAGCAGCAGTCACTGACAGAACGTCCCACACTTGTGCACGGAGACTTTTACTTGGAGGGAAAAAATGATTAAATTACTGCCAAATAAATTCAGGGACAGTTTTTGTGAACTTCGTATTTGGCAAACGCATGTTAATAGGGAAAGAGAGTGCTTTCCACAAACTTCAAAACTAAATTAAGCCCTGGGGAAGGGATATAGACATGCATTAAAAAGTACATTGTCCTCTTTTATTCTTTTTTTTCCTTTGAAGAGTTCATAATTAGAAAATTTGGGTAAAGAATAATATTAGTGACTTCACAAATTTCTCACCCTGGTTCTTTTTGAAAGAGAACAATGAGAAGGAAGTATGAGAAACAATACCCTTAGAGAAAACAGAAGACATCTTTCTCTTGCTACAAATATGTCAATTAATAAATGAAATCAGAAGTGGAATGTGCCAGACTGCCCAAATAAAGACTTCAGTGGCACTAACAATGGAACAAA